>CM053595.1:72948951-72963266 GCA_028646575.1 Pseudocheirus occidentalis | reverse complement strand
ATATCTCCTTGAAAAAACCACTGACCTGGAAAATAGATCCAGGAGAGACAATCTGAAAATTATTGGTCTACCTGAAACCCATGACCAAAAAAAGAACTTGGAAAGCATCCTTCAAGAAATCCTCACAGAACATTGCCCTGATGTTTTAGAATCAGAGGGCAAAATAGAACTTGAAAGAATTCACCGATCACCTCGTCTAAAAGATCCCCAAAAGAAAACTCCTAGAAATGTTATTGCCAGGTTCCAGAATCCCCAGTTGAAGGAGAAAATATTACAGGCTTCCAAGAGAAAACCATTTGAATACTGTGGACGCACTATCAGGATAACCTAGGATGTGGCATCTTCTACACTGAAGGATTGAAGGGCCTGGAATATGATATTTCAAAGATTAAGGGAGCTGGGATTACAACCAAGAATCAACTGCCCAGCAAAATTGAGCATATTATTCCAGGGGAACATATGGTCATTCAATGAGGTGGAGGACTTTCAAGCATTCTTGCTGAAAAAAGCAGAACTGAACAGAAAATTTGACAATCAAACACAAGAAGCATGAGAAGGCAAACATGGGAAAGAAATCATAAGGAACTTGTCAAATTTGAATTATTTACATGCCAATATGGAAAAATGATAATAGTAACTTATGAAACTTTTCTTAGCATGAAGATAGTTGAAGGGAATACAAATGTATATATATATGTGTATATATATATATATATACACATAGGTCCATATAGGAGGCTATATATGTGTATGAATACATATCTGAGCATGTGTGTATATGTGTATATAGCGCGTATAGGATGAATTGAATACGAAGGGATGATACTTTAATAAAAGGCTAAATTCTGAGGTGGGAGAGGACTAGAATGAGAGGAGAAAGGAATGAGAGGAGAAAGGGAGAGACAAAATGGGGTTAATCATCCCGTATAGAAGAGGCAAGGGATAACTGTTACAACTTTACTTTCAATTGCTCTCATTGAATTTGGCTTAGGGAAGAAATGGCATAAACTCTAAACTGGGCATCATGCCACACAGGAGAGTAGGGGGCATGGGCATGAGAGGGGATATGATGGAGGGGAGGGCAGGGTCTTGGGGAGGGGTGCTGGAAGCACACACTTCAGGAAAGGGACAGGGACAGGGTAGAGAACAGAACGGGGTGGGGTGGAGGGACAGGAATGAGAGACAGATGATCACTGTCACAATCTGTCCACTATGAAGATGTCCTGTATAATCACACATCCACAGCCTGTATTGAAGTGATTGTCCTTCCAGTGGGGGTGGGTGACAAGGGAGGAATCAAAAGAATCTAGAATTTAAAGTATTGCAATACCTGCAACTAGTGATTAGGATAAGACCCTCCCTGCCCTACTAGAAAGTAAGAGAGCAGATCAGGGGAGGGGCTTTACAGTGGGATTGCTGTTTTAGGGTTGGGGCAGGGGAAAGTCAGGGAGAAAATTTGTAATTCAAAAATGTCATGAAAGTGAATGATGTAAACAAGAAAACAAATTTAAAAAAAAATTAGTAGTAGAATAGAGAGTGTATTTGTGTGTCAAAAGAACAGAGTGTAAAGATTGTTCTATGCCAGGTCCATCAGCAGGAAGTACGTAAGATTTCAGTAGATGAATTTTCCTAGAATTGGGGCAAGTGTGTGAGATTGGGGAGAATGAATGCATCCCACAGAATATTTTGCAAATGAAAAAAATGGTTCGTTTTAAGACTCTGTGGTCATATCCCAAATAGAATTCAGCTTAACTGCTTACTTCTCTAATTATTTTGCTGTCTTAATTTTTAATGATCGAAAGTATTGCCAGAGTCTTCATGAAGATCATCAAAATCCACAATATTATATTTTCAATGTAGCATTTCCTGTTTGACAGCTAACCTCTTCCTTTCCAGGAGAGTGACTTATACATTTGAGGAGACTGAGAGTGGCACCTAGGATTAGCATAGGAGTAGGTGCAGTGTATTGTAGTTGCTCAACAGCACATTTATCCAGCATGGAGAGGTAGCATTCAGGGCCCACTTAGTATCTGCCTGTCAGTCACTGCTAAAGGTGGCACAGCCAGAATGTAGTTCATCTTGAACGAGCAAGCCTGACTGGCTTCTAGCAAGTATTAATCTAAGGAACAGTTTATAACATGGTAATTTTCCAAGTGCTGGGGCAGTCATGGTCACAGTTTGTCCTGTATATTCTGAAGGTCATAATCCCTACAGCTCAAGAGCATTTCAAGAAAACTTCAGCCAGAATATACAGAAGATAAAATATATTTAAGAACATTATTTTTTTCTCCCCCTTAATTGTTAAAATTATTATTGTTTAGAAAGTGTAATCTTTAATTGTTAAAATTATTAATTGTTAAAATTATTATTGTTTAGAAAGTGTAATCTTTATGGACCCAGGGATGATTCATAAATGGCAATTTTATGTATATGTTTATAGGTTCTGCAAACATTTTTATCCATGGCTCGGAGCAACATAATTCCCTTACTTCAGAAATTCATTTCTTGAGGAAGCAAAATCAAGCACTCAACATGATGCTTGCAAAAGGTTCACGAGGTAAAAATTAGGCGTTTTTCCTGAAGAAGTAAAATAGTTGGCAGTGAGGGGAACCAGTGTTTCTCTTATATGTTGAACCTTATCATTTTATGAAAGAGTGAAAAAAATAACCCAATCCCCTGGTACCTGAACATAAGTAAGAAACTACTCTAAGTAAGATATTACTGATATCTGAACACTTTGGTAATTTGGAATTGACAGGCCCTTCTGAACTGGATTTTTGACAGAATCTGAATTCTGCCTCTGATAGAGCATGTAAATGTGAGAAGAGTCTTCCTCATTTGCTATTTCTATATTTTGTTTCCCTTGATCTTGTTTTTTTTTGTGGATTGTAACTTTAATGTGAATTAACAGTATGTTATGGCAGTCCAGACTCTGTTATCTTAGGTTACTTTAGCAGAGGCATAATGCATAGAATGATGGAAGTGCTTTTGTGCTGTCTCCTGCTGTGGTCAGACCATATCTTCTGCTTGGGGTATCATATTTTAGGGTTAGCTTTACTTGACCTAAAGGAAGGACTTCCTAATGATTGCAGTTCTCCAAAAATAAAATATGGTGTATTGGGAGGTAGTAAATTCCCTTAACTTGAGATCTTCAAGTGGAAGCTGGATGACCTTTTGTTATGGATACTTCTGAGGGGATTCTTGGTTTGATTAAATGACTACTTCAGGTTTTCTCCAACTGTGGGAGGTGGAGGTACTGTCTCCTGTCCAGGAGAGATGCTTAGTTTTGTTCATGTCAATTAGGTGATGGTTCTTTGCTCAAATATTTTTTCTCAAAGAAAGAATTTTTTATCCAGCTTAGTTGTTTTAAAGTCACTCAAGTGATTGTTGTTATAAGTGATTTGTTGTTGTTATTGGTTGTTATAAGTGATCGGGACTCAGCCTCTTTATAAAGTAGCAAGTGAGAGTCCCTTTGTTTTAGTGGGAAGAACCAGGGACACTGAGGCAGGAGTTCTGGATTTGATGTAGGCTTCTCTGTAGGCTTCTGTTTCCTCCTGCAAGCATGCGTGCATGCACGAACGCACACACATACTCACACATATTCTCTCAGCATCTGTAAGAGGGAATCTTGATTAGGTATAGGTTGGACTGGTTGGCTCCTGAAATGTTCTGAAAAATTCTGAGATTTCTTCACTTCTCTTGCCTTTAGCTAAAGCTCTTCTTGATCTTTCCTGACCACTGCAGTTATTAGTGATGTATTCCAATTCAAGTGGAGCAGCCTTGTAGGTCTGAATTCTCCTGTCTTTTCCAAGTTCCAGGTTTTTAAGTGGACCCCATTCTGACAGCTCTAACCGTTAGCTCTTGCATATCTTAGTTACCCCATTTCTGTTTTCTCCCTTATTTTGATGCCTAGATCTCTTTCCTCCTTATTGATCAATGGGTCCCCAAGACTGTTAAGTGAGTCACTCCAATTTAATCACACTGAAAAAATTATTAAATTATAATTTCCTTCTTTTCTACTGCCTGTTCCCTCCATACCAAACTGGTATAGTATAAGCAAGAAAGCAGTTTGCACTGAATACTTCACATAGACTTTTCTTTGTAGTGTAAAGGCGTATTCAAGAAAAGGCTTGGCTACACAAAGAGTTTAGCTGATACTGTTATACCCAATTAAAATGAAGAAATCACATTGTAAAGGTCTGACTCTTCAGTTTCCCCATTTGGCCTCTGTGTAACAATGACTCTTGAATGTTAAGAGTCACAGCTAAAAAGATATAGAACAAGCTGACTTATTTGCCTCTCAGTTTTTTCTACAATGAAGTTTTTAATGTAGATGAGATCAATAACTTGTTTAATTCATGATCGTTGCTGTAAATCACATGAGTTAGATGCCTGTTGTATTTCTCCTCACTGACACTGACTTGTTTCTGCCACCTTTAAGCAGGAGGACCTGCTGCTATTTAGGTCTTTCTCTGTTCTAGAACTCTCAGGGTCCTCTGAAATGATCAAATGATCAACTTTTTGCTGATCCAGACTTTTTTTTTTTATATGGTTCTCACCTCTCTAAAGTAATTAGGCCTAAGACTTGTTGTAGGAAGGTGATCCAAGGAAACATTTGTGTTCCCCACCCTCCCTATCACTGAACAACACTTTTTAAGAAGTGAATTCTTCCCTTGCACCATGGTATCATTTAGGATGATAATATATTTCATTTTGGTAATGGGTTACAGTTTGTGAAGTACTTTTCTTGCAAACCTAAGGCATGGTAAGTATTTTTATTCCCATTTTATAGAGGAGGAAATTGGGACTAAGATCACTGGAAAAGGTAATTTATTGACTACTGTCCTCACGGCCTCTGAAGGAGCAGCAAGTTAGTTGTTGCTAATTAACAGTCTTCTAGAATTGTTTGGAGTAAGCAGGCTTTCTGATCTCTACAGCATATCTTGCCTTTATCATATAACATAGCTGATTCTTTTAGTATACAGTCCATGTTCTCCAAATTTCTATTCATCATTGCTTGTGAAGACAAGAAAACGAGATTTGCATGACCCATTATCTAATAGAAAATTTAAAAGATCACTTTATCCCAGTAAAGTTGAATCTGTAGGTTTGATGGTGACAGATTTATCTAGCCAAAATGCAAAAGATAATTAGAATACTAAAATCCTAAAAACCAGATTAAATTTCTTTCTATTTTTGCTCCTAGAACACTTAAACTGAAGTGCTGTATTTGGGTAATTAGGTTTAAAAACAAATGGTCCCCATTAGAAATGATATTGCTTGTGTTTGCAGATAAACAAAAGGAAAATGAAAAATTACGAGAATCCCTCTCCAGGAAGACCGTGATCATTGAACACCTTCAGAGGGATTATGAATGTGTCAAGCAAGAAAATGAAAGGTTGCAGAAACAAGTCCGTGAGAAGGAAAAAGACAACAGGCATCTGACTCATGCTATTTACAGCAGCCACCATGAATTAAACAGGTATCAATCTCATCTCCACTTAAACTTTCATTGTGCAAAGTTGAGGGGTAAATAAGTCAGCTTGCTCTATATGTTTTTAGCTGAGAGTCTTCTTTTCCATGGAGGACAGGCCCTTCCCTCAGTTCTATACAAGTTACAGTTCTCATCTAATTCAGAGATAATTGCAGACATGTCTAAGGTGGTCCCATGAAATGGTAATTTGCATGCATTTTATCCTTGTGTTAAAATAAGCCAAATCCTAACAATCTTTTAATTTAACCTGCACTGCACTTTTTAGGATTCAGGCAGAAATGAAGGTTCAGCAACGACAGTACGCAGAGAATGCCAAATTATTGCAGTCGCTCCGAGTTGAACTCAAGGTATATGAAAAGCTGGAAGAAGCAAACAGAAGACAGATAGGTATTTGGAGCCATGAGCTTATCTGATTTTAAATTAAGCCAGGTCAGATTGGAGCCCTACTGAGATGGGGCCCTCACAAGAGAAGAATTGCATTAACACCCTTTGGCATGAGATGCTGTAATAAAGCACTGAGCTGGTGCTGGTATTTAACTGTCTCTTTTAGGTAGCATAAGAATGCCTTAAATTATTAATTTTCATTGGCCTCTCATGGTCCAATATTTTATTTATTGTGGTTTTGTTTGTGTCAGGGTACTATCATAGGGTATACTGTTTTCTACCCATTCCTCTAAAAGATATTAAATTGTTGAGATCACTCTTTGTACCCTGATTTCCGCAGTTTGAATTTTGAGGTGTTGGGTTTTTTTTTAAAGTGCATTTCCTAAAACTTCTTCCAGTTGAAAGTTTATCTTACAAAGAGTACTATCATAATTATCATTTTCTCCTCCAGTTGCTTTCCTTACCCTCTCTGCTGTGGTTTTTATGATATATGGTGTCCTAAAAAATGGCCCCTTTGATTCTCTAATTCTAGCCCAAATAGATTTTATTACTAGTAGACATAATTTCAGATTTTGGTGGGCAATTTGCTAGCTTTTATGGCCAGAAGTGAAAATTAATTTTCAGCTCTTATTAAGTGTTTGCAATAGCAGCAATTATGTCTGCCAATATTTTTGGTTTTAAGTCAAGCTATTACTTTAGCTATAACTGGTTGTTAGTAAAGAGAATAAACAGGTAGTTATGTGTTTAACTATTCCTGTTCCTGGGAAGGCTGATCTTTTAATTAGAAAAGATAAGTCTTTTCTCACAAAATGTCACAGAACCTAGACAAGACACATCGGAGGAATGCAGAAAGGAGCAAAACCATCTTCTGGACTTGCATGAGCTCCTGAAAGAGATACAGAATTTGAGGGTTCAACTGGAAAGAAGCATTGAGACAAATAATGCCCTGAGGAACAAATTAGAGGAACAGCTTTCAAAGGGGTCGGACACCATGGCTACAGCGTCTCCTTTGACTACTCCCTTCAGCCTTCCCAAAAAGGACTGGCAGCCTTTCCCAGGAAACAACGGTAGGGCATCTTTTTTTCAAAAGTTAAAAAAAAATTTTTAACAACCCTCCACCCAATTAAGGCTATGCGTGTTTGTTGATTTCTGTTGCAGGCAGCGTGGTACTGGAGATGGAGTACTGGACTGGGAGTTGAGATCTTGGCTAGTCCTTTCTCTACTGTAAACTGACTACTTGACCTCAGGCCCCTTTACCTCTCTGATTCTTCATTTCTTCTTAAAGAGAGTTTTCTTAGATTGTGTCTTCAGATCCCTTTGGAAGACTGCATTCTTCATTACAACATTTTACATTCTAAAGTTCTTACTCATTTTAGTTCCAACATTCTGTGTTCTAAGGTCTCTTTTACGCTAACATCATATGTCTCTTTAAGGTAGATGATAGATCCCGAAGAAAAGCATCCTGGATCCAAAACCAGGAGGACTGGAATCTAGGCCCTGTCTTGTCACTCTGTCTTCAAGTCACTCTGATCTTTGTGCCTCCGCTTCTTCGTTTTAGGGAGCTTGATTTCCGGCGAGGTTGTGCTAGGTTGTGTGATCCAAGCAAACAGTATGATAAATAAATAAATAAACTTTTAATGATCTCCTTCAGTTATTTAGCATTGACATTTTAAAAAGTCCTTTACCTCGGTTAGCTCTTTTGATCTTCACAATATTACCTGTCATTTTACAAATGGAGAGGCAGAGGCCCAGAGAGATTAAGTCCTAGTCTATTAGAAACCTCTCCTAATTACCAGGCAGCTGCTTTTCTTACTACATCATGTTTGGAGTCAAAAATAATTTTAGAACAGAATTGTTACAAATAGGGGGATTCTCTCAGACTGGGATTCCTTAGTGAATTGTGCCTTGGCCAAAAGGCCCAGATCTCTTTGTCCCAGGCTTGATCTTCACATGCTCTCGGTTTTGCCCTTTGGAAGTTGGCTTTCATGCGTTCTGCTCCCTCTATTTGAATGCGAGAACTGGCAGTAGTGGGTTTCAGAGTTTCCAACTGTTAGCTGCAAAATACTACAGATTTTGCATGTGATGGAAACTAGGTTAAGCTTCCATAAATTTGGTTTAGCCAAAGGCTATTTACTCAAACATCTGTATATCAAGGGCAGCATTTGCTACACTTGCCACTGTGTTTCCCAAGAACAATCAGCGAACACACTATGTAATCCATTTCTAGCCTTATATCCTGGAGGCATATTTTATCTTTATTTGCATCACTGTCAGACAGTAATGGTGGAGCCATTCCATTTGGAGAGAAGTTTAGTAAACTGTTCACACACATACTGGGCCTATGGTACCCAACACACAGCTTTGTAGATTTCACATCAAACCCAGGGAATTAATCTGTCAAGGTTATAGTCTTATGCTACTTGGTTGTCCTGTGTTATATGACACAAGCTTTAAACTCAGATCTTATCTAGAGAGAGTACCCTTCTTAGAACTGCAGAACAAATATTAAAAATGGGAAGGGTTGGGTCATAGAATGTTAGAGGTGGCAATAACCTTAGAACATGGAACACAATGTTAGAATATAGAATTTTAAAACTGAAAGGAAATCTAGAACATGCAATTTTAGACAATAGCATGCTAGTATTAGAAAGACATTATTTTTCATAGAAAGACCCGAAACCTAGAGTTAAATGGCTAGCTTTATTGTGCATTATTTGATCTTCACAACAATCTTGGGAGGTAGCTAGGACACATTGTTTTGTCTGTTTTCCAAATGGTGAAATAAATTGAGAGAAGCAAAGTGATTTATTGAAGGTGTGTGTACAACTAGTAATTGGTAGGGCAGAGACTAGAAGTCAGGTCACTTTCTCTTATTAAAAGCTTTAGAGTTTTTCATTTGTTTTTTGGGCAATAGAGTCACTATTTCACAGAACCCTTGATTGTGACAGACAGTTCAAGCAAAACTCAACCACACAGAGTCTAATGGTGACGTTTTGAACACCTTAGTCGCCTACCTGTATGAAGAGGAGGGAAGTGTCTTTTGTCATTTGTTCTCTGGAGCCAAGATTGGTTATTGCATTTCATGAGTTCAGAATCCTTTCAGTGGTGATTTAACGTATATGTTTGTAATTATTGTGCATTCTCTTCTTGTTCTGTTTTCCTCATTCTGCATCAGTTAATAAGTCGTCCTATAGTTTTCTCAATTCTTCATACTTAACGGCATGGTAATTTTCCATTATTGTCAGACACCATAATTAGTTCGTCCACTTCTCAGTCAATGGACTTCTGGTTTTTTTTTTTTTTTGATATCACAGTAAGTGCTGCTATGAGTATCTTGGTATCTTTAAATATTAGATGAGTTGCTGTATCTGAATTGATGGAAGGAGAGCTGAGACATAAGAGACCACTCCCATAACCCACCCTTTACAGTGAAATTAGAGGTCTGGACCAAAACCATAGACTTTAGTCATTTTAGTATAGTTTTATTTTAGTGATTTGGAACATTTTTAATGCTTGTTGATAGTTAGCATTTTTTTAAACTGTTCATATTATTTGACAACTTTGATGAATGCCTCTTTGGCCTCATAACTTTGTCTCAATTCCCTGTATATCTTAGCTGTGAGGCTTTTATCAGAGATATTTGATATAAAGATTTTATTTCTCCTACCCCGTTCCTCTTCTAGCTGTTTTCATTTTAGTTGTGCAAAAGCTTTTAAATTTTATACAAAGTGTTCCAGAAAACTTATTGCAGTTTTAATCAATTAAAACTTAAGAATGTACTAAAACTTTTGGAACACGTTGTATTTCATTATACAAGTAGTCTTTTTTTGTGTCTTTTCTGATCAGAATTATGTATTCCTTTTAAGTTGTGAATTCTGATCAAACCATAGTTCTGAAAAAAACTTCCTTCTGTTCTCTTCTAATTTTTTTTTAATAAAGCGATCTTTTGCTTTTAGATTGCTTGTCCATTTGGAGTATCATGTTGGCATGTGGTATAGGATGCTGGCCTAAACCTATTTTCTGTCAGTCTGCTTTCCAGTCTTAAGGGGATTAGAGATCATTAAATCCAAACCTTCATTTTATAAATGAAGAAACTGAGGCTTAGAGAGGTTAAATAACTTATCCAGGGTCACACCACTAGTGTGTCTGAAGTGTGATTTGAATGCAGACCTTCTGACTCCTAATCTAGTATTGCATTTTACCAATAGTTCTTGTGGAATCAAGAAACTTTGTGAAAGTTGGGCTATTCTGTTAGATTGTTTTTGTAGATCTTACTCACGTGGTCCTACAATGCTTTTACTTTTCATCTCTCTGCCTCTCCTCAAGGATGAGTTAACTGTTTTTTGCAATCAGAGGTATTGATAAAGAAGCAGAACTTTTGCTTCTTTTCTGCCTGTTTGACTTTAAACAAATTACTTCTCTGTCAGCCTCAGTATCCTTATCTGTAAAAATGAGAAGAGTTTGGGAGATTTTTTTTTTTAAGGTCCTATCTGTGATCCTGAGATAAATATCACCTACTTCCCAGTTTTGCTAAGGCCTGGATTTAGGCTTTACTAGTGAGGAATTGATCTATTATGATATTTTTAAAACTAACATAACTTAAGATATTCTCCTACAAAAGCATGGAAGTAACATTTGGGCAACTGTGGATTAGAATAATAGTGTTGTCAGGCAGCAGTATTTCTTCTTTTAGAGGTATTTTTGAGATCCATATTTAAGTATGCCACTTTTTTAAAGATCAAATTTAAAGGCAACTGATTGCCCAGCCTTCTCAACAGCTGCCATGTGTTTTCTGAAAAAGCAAATGACTTCTTGAAAAGGCTGGCACCATATAATTCTGACATCTCAGTGAGACTATTCAACTGAGGCAATATAGCTCATTTTTCTATTTACTAATCAATCAGTGCTTATACTCCTAAGCTAGAGTGGAAAGGGGGGGGTGGCATTGTGCTAGGAGTCAGAATATTTGGGTTACAGACCCACATTAGAGTTGTTATGAAGATCCCATGGATCCAACAACCTCTTCTCAATCCTGCTCCTCCTTGATATCTCTATAGCCTTTTGACACTGTGGATCATCATCTCTGGGATGCGGTCTTCTTTTTAGGTTCTTGTGTCTCTGTTCTCTTGTGGTTTCATCCTAACTGTCTGACCCTTCCTCAGGCTCCTTTGCTGAATCTTCTGCTAGGTTATGCCTATTAATTGTGTGTATTCCCTAAAACTCTTTCTGGGGTTCTCTTCTCTATCTCCTCTAGATTATCTTACTTGGTGATGTGATCAGTTTTCATGGGTTCAGTTACCATGTGGAAGACTGTCATATCTAAATATCCAGCCCTAATTATCTCTTCTAAGCTCTAGTCCCGCATCAGCAAATGCCTTTTTAACCTCTTTCCCCTACCCACCACCGCAAAACAGTGATCCCACTGTATACCACTCCTGCAATCTGCTCTCTCCTTTATCCTTCCCCATCACCCCTCTGACTTTCTGGTAGGGCCAGATGGATATCCCTACCCCAGTGCCTGTATATCTTATTTCCCAGTTGAATGTAACTAATAATAATAATAATGATGATGATGATGATGATAATAATAATATGTGTGTATACATATATATGTGTATATATATGTGTGTGTGCGTGTGTGTGTGTGTGTGTATATATATATATATGATTTTAAAACTTTAAATTCTAGATTCTTTCCCTTCCTCCCTTGTCACCCACCCCTACTGGGAAGACAAGCAATTCAGCACAGGCCGTATATGTGTGGTTATGCAAAACGCCTCCACAATAGACATATTGTGAAAGACTGACTGTATTTCCCTTCTTCCTATCCCACCCCCTCTTGTTCTATTCTCTACTTTGTCCCTGTCCTTTTACAAAAGTATGTGCTTCTAACGACCCTCCCTTCCATCATCCCCCCTTTTATCCCCTTCCCCCTACTCTCCTGCAGGGCAAGATACCCGATTTAGAGTGTATGTCATTCCCTCCCTATGCCAAATTCAATGAGAGTAAGGTTGGCCCTTTCCCTTTTGCCTTCCTGTTCTTCCCCTCCATTGTATCCCTTGACTCTTCTATATGAGATAATTAACCCCATTCTGTCTTTCCCTGTCTTCTCTCAATATATTCCTCTCTCACCTCTCAATTTCAACTTTTAAATATCATCCATTCCTATTCAATTGATCTTCTGCCCTCTGTCTATGTATACCTGTACACATATATATACAGACACTTACATATATCTTCATATGCATCTATACCCTCCTGTGTAGTGTAATGTCATGCAAGAACAGCTTCCCAAAAGAATGCTACTGTGAACAGCTTTTAAGGTTCTGATTACACAGTATAGTGAACACTCCATTCATTCCATTACAAATCAAGGCAAACATTCACAACAAATCACAATATAATATTCACAACATTACATCTTATCACAAAAAATCACAATATAGTGTTCACAACAGCTTAACATTAGAATGGCCACATAGTTTTTACCAAAGTGGCCACAGTATTAGAGCAAAGAACAAAAAAATAATCATATGGTTTCCGTAAGGGGGAAACTCTCCTTACTTAATCATTCAATCATTCCACAATACAATAATCAATCTTCCACTCATGGGGCAATCACAGATTAACCTAATCAGTCACTTATCTAGCCATCAGTCACTAAGTATTGTTAATCACTAAATACAGTCATTAGAAAATTACACAAACCCTCCACCCCTCAGTGTCTAGTAAACTTCATTTTCATCAGACATTCTATACTCGAGGAGAGGCCTTTTCTTCCTCTTGACTAGAGGTGGTCTCTCAGATTCCCTGTATGCCCTTCCATGTTCCCAGCTCCTACCTGAATCTACCAAACAGTCACCAGGATTCAGAAACAGAGAGCTCCCAGGTCCTTGTCCAGTCCTCTGGGCAGTTCCTGGTACACACTGAAGTTCACAGGATCCAACACATCTCAAAACCTTCACCACTTCTATTGCCAGGAACTCAAGGATCAACCAAGCCACAAACAAACAAAATCTTATCCCGGGCATAGTTCTTCAGTCCTCTAGCAGTTTGACTGGCCCTAGGACCCAGAAGAAATCTCGACTTCCCAGGTGGCAGCAGCCACTTGGGCCTTCCAGGCAACTTCAGCCTTCACCAGATTCTGGTCTCATAGAAAGCTCAAACTCAGTTCTCAGTCCAGCAGCCCAGCTTCCAGAAGCTGTGAAAATTCTGCTCCTTCTACCAGGAGCCACCAGAAGGAAAATTCTTGATTCTGTCTCACTGTCTCTGGAACTCTGCTTATACACACACACTCACACACACACACACACAAGCTTCCTGTCTCAGCTGACCCCTTCCTGTTATGTCAGCAGCAGGAGAGAGTTCACATCTTTTGTTTCTTTGAAGAGTTACTTAGCCCTTAGTTACTAAGGGCTAAGTATCTGCTAAATTAATTACTGTTACATATAGACATATATGTATGTATACATATATATATATACACACATTTATATTCATAGTTTCATAAGTTACAATTCAAAGTTTCATAAGTTACAATGATCATTTTTCCATGTAGGCATGTAAATAGTTAAACTTTGATAAGTTCCTTATGATTTCTTTTCCCTGTTTACCTTCTCATGCTTCTTGTATTTGAAAGTCAGATTTTCTATTCAGCTCTGGTTTTCTCATCAAGAATGCTTGAAAGTCCTCCATTTCAATGAATATTTTCCCCTGAAACATTACACTCAGTTTTGCCAGGTAGGTGATTCTTGGTTTTAATCCTAGCTCTTTCGATCTCTGGAATATCATATTCCAGGTCCTTAGATCCCTAGCTGCAAGATCCTGGGTTATCCTGATTGTGTTTCCACAGTATTCAAATTGTTTCTTCTTGGCAGCTTGTAATATTTGCTCCTTGATCTGGGAACTCTGGAACCTGGCTATAACATTCCTAGGAGTTTTCTTTTGGGGATCTTTTTTAAGAGCTGATTGGTGAATTCTTTCAATCTCTATTTTGCCCTCCGGTTCTAAAACATCAGGGCAATATTCTTTGAGAATTTCTTGAAGGATGATTTCTAGATTCTTTTTTTGATCATGGCTTTCGGGTAGTCTAGTGATTTTTAAATTGTCTCTCCTGGATCTATTTTCTAGGTCAGTGGTTTTTTCAAGGAGATATTTCATGTTGCCTTCTATTTTTTCATTTGTTTATATCTATTTAGTAGTATCTTGATTTCTCATAAAGTCATTAGCTTCCATTTGCTCCACTCTAATTCTGAAGGAATTATTCTCTTCAGAATGCTTTTGAGATTCTTTTTCCATCTGGCAGATTTGACTTTTTAAGGCATTCTTCTCCTCATTGGCTTTTTGGGCCTCTTTTGCCATTTGAGTTAGTCTGTTTTTTAAGGTGTTATTTTCTTCAGTTAAGTTGACTCTCTTTTCATGATTTTATTGCATCATT
>CM053595.1:72922697-72948851 GCA_028646575.1 Pseudocheirus occidentalis | reverse complement strand
TCATTCTCATTTCTTTTCCCAGTTTTTCCTCCACTTCTCTTACTTGGTTTTCAAAATCCTTCTTAAGCTCCCGTATGGCCAATAACCAGTTCATATTTTTCTTGGAAGCTTTTGGTGCAGGAGGTCTGACTGTGTTGCCTTCCTTCCATTCCACGCTTTGATCCTTTTTGTCCCCAAGAAAGGAATCTAAAGTTGGATGGCACTGCTTACTTTGCTTCCTTTGCTTGGTCATGTTGCCAGCCAATTACTTGACTTTTGAACTCTTTGCCACCGTAGAACTCTGCTTCTAGAGCGGAAAGCTTTGTACCAAATCGCTGGGTTTTTTCCAACTGCCGGATCTTTTAGGAGGCTGCTGTCTTTACAGGATCCACCAACTTTGGCTCACTGGTCACATACCTCAGGACCATCACCCAAGACCATGATCCAGATCCAGACAGGTTAAAGGAAGAACAGTTACCCCTCTGAATGGTCACTTGGCCCCCCTGCAACCTCCAGACCGGGAACTCTAAAGCACCCTTGTGGAAGCAGCTACCACCGCTCTGGCCACTTCTGGCTTTGGGGGCAGAGGGCCAAATCCGCTCCTGCGTCCCCTCCAAATTTAGCCAAGTTCCACTGACCTTTCGCTTTGTCTTTGGCATTTATAGGTTGATAATTCCAGAAACTGCCACAGCTGCCTATGATCCACTCTCCCAAATACTCCAGCCAGGGCTGGTCCCAGCTGCCCTGGGACTAAAACCACGGGTTCATGTGGGGCTGGTCTCCAGTCCCAGCCTGCTGTGATTAACCCTTCCTGTCTGCCTGCCTGCCGGGCTGCCTTCAGTGGGAGCTTTGTTTCTCTGTCACTTTGTGGGTTCTGTAGCTCTAAAATTTGTTTAGAGTCATATTTCATAGGTATTTGAGGTGATTGTGGGGAGAGCCATGGAGTTTTCCTGCTTCTGTGCCGCCATCTTGACTCCGCCCCTGTGTTGCCTAATGTTGTTTCTTTCTTTGCAAAATCTTTTGTGTATGCCCTCTTCTTTCTACTCATACAGCCATCACTCTAGTGGTGACCCCTAATTACTTCTTGCCTGGACTATTGCAATAGTTTTCTAATTGGTCACCCCACTTCAAGTCTCTTTGTTCTATATTCCACACGTAACTGCCAAAATGACTTTCTTTTAAAATTATTTTTTTCTACATAACAAAAATTAGTTCTCTTCCTCTTAGCTCTCTTAGACTCTTATAACAAATATGCATAATCAAGCAAAACAAGTTCCCTCATTAGCCTTGTCCAAAAAAAATGTGTATACTTATATTTATGTATGTATATATGTATGTATGTGTGTGTGTGTGTGTGTATATGCATATACCTATATATAAACATTTATTTTTCACCTTGATTCCATCACATTTTTGTCAGGAAATGGGTAGTATGTTTCATTATAGGTCTTCTGGAATCATGCTTTATCATTGTGCTGATCAAAATTCTTGACACTTTCAAAGTTATATGTCTTTCAAAGATTATTATTGCTGTATAATAATATTTCTTTGTTCTGCTCACTTCATTTTGCATTAGGTTATACAATTCTTCCCAAGTTTTTCTGAAACCTTCCCATTCACCATTTCTTATGGCACAGTTGATTTTATTACATTCATATGCCATAATTTATTCACCTGTTCACCAGTTGGTGAAGACACTCTTAGTTTTCAGTTCTTTACTATAAAAATGAACTGGCCTATTTTTTGTACATCTAGGTCCTTTTCCTCTTTGATTTCCTTGTGGTATAGGCCTTGCAATGGGATTGTTGGGCCAAAGGGGAGGCACAATTTGGTAACTTTTTGGGCATGGTTCCAAATTGTTTTCCAGAATGGCTGGACCATTTCATAGCTCCTTCAGCTAGTTTGTTGATGTTCCTGTTTCCCCCTAGTCCCTTCAATGTTTGCCAAAGCAATTTTCCTAAAGCAGAGGTTTGAGTCAGCCTTAGGATATTCAGTAATTTCCAGTGGCATCCTATTATCTATAGGATCAAATATAAAGTCTTCTATGCAGCTGTTGTCTCCCTACTTTTCTCGTCTTATTCTTTATTCCCTGCCTTTTATTATGTCCAGCACCCAGGATTCTCCATCTCTGGTCCTCATGCTCTTTCATGGGTTGTCTTCTATTCCTGGAATGCCCTCCTTCCTCTCTTCTACCTCCTAGTTTCCCTGGGATCCTTCAGAACTCAGATGAAATCCTTCCTGCTTTAGGCCTTTCCTTGTTGCCTTATGTTTTGTGCCTTCTGTTGGTGATTCCTCTCCATTTTCTCTATATATTATATGTACTACTGCTTGTTGTCATGTTTGTCTCCATCTTCAGGGCAAGGACAGGTTTGACTTTCCTTTGTATCCCTGGTGCTTAGCACAGTGTAAGTGTAAGTAAGTAATTTACTTACGGAGTAAGCACTTAAGTGTTTGTTTATGAAATTTCACTGTAAACACTAAAGCCCAATATAAATATTAAGTATTAGATTAAGTCTTCACACTTAAGTCTTATATGTGGGTAGTTGGAAGTAAAACGTCATCTTTGAATTCACTTGTTTTTCCTCTTATTTTGGGCTTCACAGTTGATGTTGAACCCTCCACGGAAGACAAGGAGCAATGTGAGCTGTCGGATCACAGTTTGTCACTGCTACCAAAATCAGGTACTTCTCTGCTTCAGACATTTGTTGAGCACTTACTATGTTCAGGACCTTGTTTTAGGGAATATACATATATGCATAATATACACTTCCTTTCCTAAAGGAGCTAATAGCCTAGTAGGGAAAATAAGATCTGTACACAGATAATTAAGGGCAGCTTGGTGGCATAGTGGATAGCATGCCAGGCCTGAATTCAGGAAGACTCAAATTCCTTAGTTCAAATCTGACCTCAGACACTTCCTAGCTGTGTGACTCTGGGCAAGTCACTTGACCCTGTTTGCCTCAGTTCCTCATGTATAAAATGAGCTGGAGAAGGAAATGGCAAACCACTCCAGTGTCTCTGCCAGGAAAACCTTAAATAGGGTCATGAAGAGTCAGCCATAACTGAAAAATGACTAAACAGCAACACAAATAATTATAAATACAAGACAATAACAAATGTTGTGGGGATTGAGAAGAAAATGATAGCACTTATATTGTAGCTGGAAAATCAAGAAGAACTTTGTAGAGCTGGGTCCCATTAGAGCCTGGTAGGGTGTCAGCTAATGGACAGGGATAGGGAGTCATCCTAGAGACATGGTATAAGCAGAAGTTGAAAAGCTGAACTTTTTCATGTTCTGATGAGAAGCAATAACCTAAATCTAAGAAAACCCAGCATTCACTCTGCTGGAGGAGCTAAAAGTACTAGGGAAAGTCATCGGAAAAAAATGTGCCCCTTCCTGAAAGCGAGATATTACAGTAAACTTTTCCCTATTTCAGAAAAGCCACAAGCATCATCTGGAGGGGATGTGGACAGCTCTTCATGCTGCAGCAGCAGCTCTGTGCCCAGTGTATCGTGTATCCCTCGTCTCGTTCCTGGCCATCGAATGTGGGCCAACAAGAGTGGACGTCACATTCTGGGGTTGATTGAGGATTATAATGCTTTACGTAAGCAAATTTGTGAAGGCCAGAAGCTACTTTCAGAAATGGAAGTTCATCTTCAAGCCATTTCTGACCCCAAGAACCCAGAAGCTGGATTAAAGGTAAAAAAAAAAAAAATTCGTATGCTAGAGGGAAAAAACAAAACAGAACACTCATTTGGTTAGATGTAGAACATTTATGGATTGTATATGAAATACCTAAAAAATCATAGACCACTGGCGCAGGATCAAAGTCAGATGCTGAATGTGTGGACTTCCTTTTGAAATCTGTATGCCAAATTACAGTAATCCTTTTTAACAGTACTCAAATGATTTGTTTTTTTAGCCATTGTGTTTATTGAATAGAACCTCATTGCATCAGAATGAATTTCTACCCCTTTCTCTCTTCAAATCACCACATACATCACTCAGTAGCCTTAAAATCTTAACCTCTTCTTGCCCTCTTATTTCTTCCCTTGTAAAATGGGGTTAGTCTTGCTTGCCTCCAAGGGAAAAGTACATATGCTAGACACATACTGTGGAACTTGTGTTTCTGGAAGACAGACCTTGTAAACCAGCTTTGCAGACAGATTAAAACAAAACCCCCTAAGTCTTCACTCTGCTAACTAGAGGTGTTAGACTTAATCTGTCTTAGTACAACACTATTCCTAGCTTTTACATTTTTGGTTGGTGTTAGTGAATGATTTTAGTTGCTTATAATATAGGTTCTCTTAGGCCTCTGGGCTAGTATTAATTTGCTTAGGTGATATAAATAGAGGCTCTTCGATAAGGTTATAATATAATGCTTCAGCAGCTTAGTGATTTTTTTTTTTGCCTGCCTTTTCTCTGTGTATGCAAGCCCATTCAGTGATTTGCTCACCAAAACCTCCTTATGAGAAGTAGTACTATCTCATTATTATTATTATTATTTTTTTTTTTGAGTATTCATGGAACTTGACAGTTTTTGAAACACCTTCCCATGAATTTTTGCAAATCTAGGCAGGTTCATAGGATTTAGATGTAGAAAGGACACTAGAGATAATCTAATTCAAATCTGTCACTTTGCAGGTGAGAAAACTGAGACTTAGTGTTAGGTGTTAAGTAACAGAACCAGGATTTGAACTCAGTTTTTTTTTTCTCTCCAAACTCAATTCCTTTTCTTCCATACATTGCTGCTTCCCCATTTTGTAGATGAAAAAACAGGCCTAAAGAGGGGAAATGACTTACTTCATACAGAAAAGGCAGGACTTGAAGCCACTCATTTTCAACTGACAGAAGGCATCTGGTTAGCAAGACTTGTCCTTCTAGTGCAGGGGGGCTTCCCTTTTCCCATCTCTTGAGCCTATTCACATTGGAGCCATTTTTTTCCTGTTTTGTCAGCAGAGGGAAAATATATTTTATGGGTCCCTGATAGTCATTCCAGCATTAAATAGATCAGTTTAAAAGGGTCTGCTAAAGGAGGATACATCTACATTGCTTAAATTGATGTCTGGCATCATTTGACTTTCAAATTGCCTGCCATGAAATGCAAATGAAGAAGGCAAGTCTTGCCAAGCATTTTCCTCATGTCCTAGTAAATACAGTAAATGCAACCAGTTATTAATCACAATTATTGATTTTGTTTAAATCTCCCCAAATTCTTCTATAATGTATAATTCAGTAGTCTTTAAAACCCATAAATTAGGGACCTTCTCCTGGCTCTATACTGTTCTTCATTATATTAAACACGAATATCACAGTCCAAGGATTTATACCACTAATTAAAGCTTACGTTTTCATAATCTTTTCAGGACAAAATATAACATGTTTCTAATCCTACAATATAGGTTCCAGACCAGGCACCTCTGAATAGTTTTTCTGACAGTGTTAACACAGCACAGCAGATATTAGAAGAGGCAGCTCGTTTATTGAAGCTTCTCTGGAGAGTTTCCCTTCCCATAAATGGCCACTGTCATGTTCACTCTAATCAGGTATGAAATTTTATGCAGTGACAAAGACATACATTTTTAAAGAGGAAAGTATCTTTTGAATATAAGTTGGTCATCTGTGAAATGCTTGGGAGGACTGAGCTCTGGTCAAGTTTCAGACTCACTTGGTGAATAACAGATAAGGCAAATAATCCCTGTATTCATTTTTTCAACTCTTTGCTAAACACCATTAGTACTGGGCTTTTGAGGGTGTACAGACAAGTAGAAGGCACATTCTCTATTGTCAAGGGGCTTCCTCTGTAGGGGCTATGAGGCATGTACAGAAATCACTGTTATACAGTTATATACATATATATACATTTTTTTTAAAATAGTAGAAACAAAAAATGTTCC
The DNA here is from genome assembly GCA_028646575.1 of Pseudocheirus occidentalis. Classification (NCBI taxonomy): domain Eukaryota; kingdom Metazoa; phylum Chordata; class Mammalia; order Diprotodontia; family Pseudocheiridae; genus Pseudocheirus; species Pseudocheirus occidentalis. The sequence goes on along the minus strand of CM053595.1, from coordinate 72,942,974 downwards.
TGGTATGGTTTTAAGGAAGAGGCACTAAGCTCAGTCTTAAAGGATGGCTAAAATTCAGATAGGTGGGAATAGCAGGGCATCCTTAATATTTCTCATGTTCTCTTACCTACTACTCACTTGCCAGCCAGCTTTGTCCAGAGATTCCTCGTAATGTTTAACAGTAGACACCTTCCCATAGAAGAGCATAATTGTCCTTTAGAATGTCCATCTGAAGGATTGGCTCCCAAGAAAATCTTCCTGTGACATTTAAGACTCTGTATAATTTGCGCACAACCTATGTTGCAGCTTTATCTCCAATTTTCATAGTTGTCTTCTTCAGGCACATTGGTGTACACACTATCCCTTGAACATATCCCCTCTCCTACCACCCTTAAAAGGTGATCTTTTCTGATGAGCACCTGTAGCTCATTCTTCTAGAGCAGTGGTTCTCAACCTTCCTAATGCCACGACCCTTTAATACTCGTATGTGGGCGTATCTGCAAGTGGACGGACCCGCCTCGAGACAGACAGAGGAGCTGTGTCTTAGTTCCTAAAACCATGGGAAATATGTGTTTTCCTATGGTCTTAGGTGACCCCTGTGAAAGGGTCACTCAACCCCTAGAAGGGTCGTTCAACCCCCAAAGGGATCATGACCCACAGGTTGAGAACCGCTGTTCTAGAGTGTCCGATGGAGCACCTGTCTTAGAGGTAGTACCATTGATGAGTAAAGAACATTTGTGGCATTGTGTAGACCATCCATACAACCCAAGTAGCACTGGATTAAAATATGAAGAGCTCTGGACTTGGCCATCAAGACCAATGCCCTTTTTGAATACAGGAGGGTGCTGAAGCTTGAGAGATGAAGTGATGTGACATGCCTGGGGCCATACATTTAGTTAATGATGAAGCCAGGAGCAGAACCGAATATTCTGATCCCAGTTCTATTTGTACATGATAACTACTCTAGCCCGCTGTGCAGCATAAAGCAGTCACAGACTTATTCGTTTTCTCAAGAAACCTGATTTTTTTTTTTGGCTACATAATGTTACATCTGAATATAGTTAATTCGACTTTTGCTCTAGATGCCTCTTAATCTTTATTTTCATGCCACAAAATCATCCTTGGGTTTGTGGAGTACTGCCTAAAATCTAATTCAGAACATAGTCCATATTTCAGATTTTGAGTGCCAAACAGATACCTTCTTCTACTAGGAGAAGCGGTGAATGCAGTGAATAGCCCTCATGCTGAAATATTGACTTCAGTCTTGGGCCACCATTCATAAATGAATACCATGTGAAAAGGGAGTCAGAATGGTCACTTTCCTGTGTTTTGTTTTCAGCCCTGAGAACCACAAAAATGATCTGATAAGAACGTTCAGAGGTTAATGTGAAAATCATGCAAGATAAGGAATTCAGGTTATCATGAGAGGGCCAAAAAAAAGATAATTGCTATTATAGTTAATACTCTTTATCATATATCTTGTTCCATGCTGATGTTAAGAGACCATTGGACCCTAAAAAAGAGGTCAACAAGGGTGTACCTTTATTTCCTCTTTAGATTGCTGAAATGAAAGCTGAAATCACCCGACTGCACAAGAAAATGTCTGAGCAAGAGAAGAAGCTGTACAGTACAGGTCGCCATTTACAGCTGAGGAAAAACCAGGAAAAAGTTATCTTTGATCAGTGTATGTAAAAGTTTACACTCAGATTTGTAGTCTTGTCTGTTTATATATTGTGTCTATTCTGTGTACTCTGAGGCTTGCTGTTTTTGACCCTGGCTTTTGTTGAGGTCTTTTAATCATCCAATCTTATACGTCATGGTGTTTGCAAAGATTAGGTGCCATGTCAGTGATGTTTATTGTATTCATTCCTATTGTCAGCACAATAGCCTCCTGAAGCAGCTCCGCATTAACTGTGTCATTTCTCCTATCTTAGGAGAATGCTGACTAAGGAACACCCTTCCCCCCCAAACTCTTCCCTCAGGCCATTATTTCAGCATTTTCTCAGTTAGAGGTGTGATCCTGCCTCTTGCCTGAGTCCTAATAAAGCTGAAAGTTTCTGGGCCATTTCTGAGGAGCAGAGAGCTGCATTTATTGCTGAGTAGGAGTATGCCTTGGTTGCTTCTGGGAAGGTGCATGAAAAGAACAGCCCATGAGACTGGCAGGATTTGAACTAGAAAAGGGGGAAGTTTGTTAAAGGCCCAATTATCAGTGACCTTTGTGAATATAAGCATCAAGCAGAACTTCCTAGAGCAACCTGAGCCAGTCATCTTAGGTTAATGGGACAACATATCTACAAGAGCACTTTGCATTTCTGCAATCCTTTCTGATCTCTTAGTTCAAGAACACCAGTGTAGACAGGTAGGTTTAGTGACTGGTGCACAGCTCGTTAAAGACTAGAATATAGGATTCATGTTTACTAGTCCACTGCTTTTGCCCTGAGGCCATATTGTTTCCTATGGAGGGGAGCCTAGAGTTCTAATGGAAATTTGGATAGTTCATGCAAATAATCTATCCAAAAGATCCAAGCCATAATCTCTTCATCCGCTGTAAAATAGCTGGGAGGAACCTTAGAGGTTTTCTAGTCAAACTTCCTTGCTTTACAGGTGAAGAAATGTAAAGCTGAGAGATATGGAATGACTTGGTCAAGGTCATCTATAGGTACCCATAGGCAGGGCCTGAATCCTCTGCATTTTTGTCACAGATGCCCCAGTTTGGCAGATGAGAAAACTGAGACCTACACAGAGAGAGTGCGTGTTCAGGGTCACAGAATGAATAGATATTCCCCAAATACCTTACCCAGATAAACAGATTGTGTTGTATTCAAATTGAGGTTTCCCTGTGAGTTTGCTTTTTAATTTCCAAATTTACTCCACAAATACATTATGATATGAAATGAGAAATAGCAACATTTGGCAGTGAATATAATGAACTCCCTTAGGATGGTGTTGGGGTCTGTACCCCTGTATTTTAAGATGATGACTCTAGTTGAGTCATTACTCAGGTGTACCTTGGCGTCCTCAAGAAACAGTTCATCTAGAAATGGAAAATTGATAGACCCCAGCACTTGGTATAAAATACTACAATCAATCAGTCAGTCAGTAAGCATGCATTAAGCACTTAATATGTGCCAGGCCCTGTGCTAAGCACTGAAAGATAACTGTGTGAGGAGGTGCAAATGAGAGATGGTTGTTAGAACTTAAATGACACTTAAAATGAGACTTATTTCATCCGTTGCTCTACTTCTGTAGATTTGGGGGGAGTTGAGCCAAGCCTTTTGGGAATGTGACTGTGCTGTGGAAAGAAGTGCTGTATTTTGAGTCCTGACATTACCACTTATGTGTGTGATTTTGGACAAGTTATTTAATAAGACTTGACATTTATGGAGTATTTTAAGATTTTCTTCACAACAGTCTTTGAGGTAGGTAGGGCAAGTACTATTCCCTATTTTATAGATGAAGAAACAGGCTCAAAGATGTTGTGATTTGTCCTAGGTTATAGGAAGAACTGACACGACTGATGGGAGCTCAAGTCTTCAGATTTCCAAGTCCAGGGCTCATTTAACTAGGCCACACTGTTCCAATTAACTTCATCTATGACTATGACATAAGGGTAACAGTACTTGTGCTAATGACCTCACAAGTTTCTTATGAAGAGATGCTTTCTTTGTAAGCTATAAAACAATATAAACATATGAGCCAGATAAAAAAGTAGGAGTAAAACATTTCAGTCCACATTTTCCCTCCTCCTTCTGATGTGCTCAGGGCTATCTAGATGGTTTAATTATTTCTCCCCAATTTTGATCATATGGCTCCCTGGGAGTGGCAGATTTCTGCCCCCATTTTTCCTCATTAGGGTTTCCTTGGATATTTACTGACATACATTTTGTGGTTTACAATAATTAGTTTTAACCTCTTTTCCATGCTGGTAGAGGGGTGAAGGAAAGGGGTGGGAGGCTTATCAAAAAGGACTTTATTGCATTAAAATCTTATCTTGCTCAGTGAAAAAATGCCTATACCCTCCCCCAAACACAGAATTCAAACAGGCTTTGAAATCATCTGATGAAAAGTGCTGTCGGGCAAGAAACAGCCACTCATATTTGTTTATCAAGCTCGACATTCTGCCCTTGTACTGAATAAGCCATTTAAGGGGTAGAATTTAATTTGGTGAGTTCGTTCCAACCTTGGGCTTTGTTAGCAGAGCATACAGCTACATTTAAGCCATATTCTGGGCCATGTTCAGCAATTGGAGGAATTCAAAGCAAGGAGAGTTTTCCCAGGCCTTACCCAGCAGTTTTTAGAATTGCCTCTAAACTGCATCTCCACTTAAAAACTTTTTGATGAGGCTTGCAGCAGGATCAGTGAAGCACAGGAAACTGTTAATTGTAACATTCATGCTGATCATTTAATTTTGTTTTGACAAAGAAATGGAAAAAAAAAGATCATCTAATATCCTTTCTTCCTACAAAATTCTTTTAGGCCCAGAGAATTTATTGGGATTCAGCTAATAATGTACACATGTCCAAGAATATAGAAAATCATGTTGTCTGACCCCCTCATTTTACAGAGGGTGAAACAAAGGCTAAGGTACAAAGGTCTCAGAGCTAATGAGTAGTAGTGCTAGAACCTAAGCCCAAGTCTGACTTTATTCAGTCCTGTGTTCTTACAGGACAGGACCTCTCTGTTTCTGGAGATGCATCATGGAATACTCAAAAGAATGCTACCTGTGTATGAGGACAAATCTTGCCTCAGACACTTACGGAACTTAGAGGTCACTTGGTCCAACCTTTTCAGTTTATAGATCAATAAACTGAGTCCTGGAGAGGTTAAATGATTTGCCCCGGGTCACACATGGCATTTGAGAACTGGCATTTGGATTTGGGAGCCTTGATTGTAAGTTCAGTAATCTATCCCCAGTCAGGTTATTTATACCCTCTGAGAGCCTTAGTTAATTAATCTGTAAGTAGATAAAAGAATATTTGTACTAATTACTTTGCAAAGTCATTTTGAGAAAAATACTTTAAAACACCAAATAAATGTATAGAGTTGTTGTACCTGCCTTTTTTCTTATACACCTGTGTACTCAGTAAGGCAGTATCATCAGAGATCCCCTTGGTTCCCATGAAGGACAAAATGGCTGCATTCTACATTGTTCAAGAAGGAAGGGGGAAAAGGCATTCATTCCAGAGCTTCACATGGCCCTTTCTTGGGTGGCAGTCAAAGTCTAGAAGCTTTTCTCTTCAACCAGCTACTCTTGTCACATGGCATAGGAGAGGGAGGCGACATTAAGTGCATTGCTGAATGGTATATAAAATTAATTTTTCATTTCTCTCTTTCTAGTGGTTTTAACCCATGAAATCCTCAGGAAGGCCAGAGGAAACCTTGAGGTAAAGTAAAATTTCTAAATATCCTGTAATTAAAGGAGAATAAAAATGATGTTTTAAAATATTGTGTATATACATGTACAAACCCATCCTCCCCTTAAGTCCTTCTCATTATGTCATCAAAGTGATACTGGGTTCTCTAAGGCTATGCCTTCAAAGTGATGAATGAATTTTTTGGCTAGAGATGCTTTTCTAAGACACAAGTATCATGATCTGTGTCAGTTCAGGGAGTATCTATACCAGCAAATCACCAATTCACAAAATGTTGAAGGATATTTACACATACATACATACATATACATACATATATATATTTATACATATATGTGTATACACACATTTTAAATTAAATTGCAGCCACTGATCTTTTGCCATTCCCTTGATAAAATGCAGAAGGCATTTTCAATGCTAGTTTCTTTCTCAGCTATCCTGTTTTATTAAAGCAGGTGATTCTTATTCCCAATGATGCTCTCACCTTAGATTCCCCCCCAGGAGTGTCAGGGCTTGACCCAGCTTCTTCCTTCTTAATATTTTCCATCTCCTTCGTTCGCCTTCATATCTCACCAGGGTGACCTGGCCACTTCTTGGGAACAGAATAAGCTCATTGTTTTTTAAGCATAACTGATCTTTTGAACTCGGGGGAAACCAAACCTCTTTGTATTTACTTTTGTTGCATTTGAAACATCTGAAATTGAGTGTAATTATAAGAAACTATGAAATATGTCTGGGTTCTTAACTGAAACACACTCAAAAAGTTTCTTTTTCTTTTCAGCTTAAACCAGGGGGGAAATCTCTGGGAACAGCCAGTTCCTGTGGATCAGAATCCTGAAGGACCAACTTCTGCTAATAAATGTATCTCCCCCCCACTGTGATCATTTGCAGACTGCTTGTTTTTGTTTTAAGTATAAGATCTCCCGTATCGAGGGAAAGGGTTTGAACGGTCCCTGAGAAGCAGATGTAAATATATATATATATATATATATATATACACGCACCTGGTGTGGTGGAAGAGCACTAGATTTGGAGTCTTGAGGACTTGGGTTTAAATCCTGACTCTGCTGTTTGCTACCTGTGTGACCTTAAGCCTTTACATCCTTTCTCTAGGCCTCATTTCCTCTAAAATGAGGGGGTTAGATTAGGTAATCTCTGCAGTCCCTTCCAGTTCATGGTTCTGTTTTACATGTTGTAAAAAGTATACTTGATTTGAAGAAATAATTCATCATGGATGGTACTGTAGGATTTTGAACAACTTCCCTAGCTATAGCACATGTACAGTTTTTAGGTACCGTTAGCTAGAGTATCCATGAACTTATAAAGCAAATTCAAATTTCCAGCCTGACTTTCTGGAGTAGCCATTCTGGTGTAGCTGCAACTGGCCAGGGGCTTCTGTTAAAGTTCATGTAATACGGTTTTTCACCACGCTTTTCCATCTGTTCAGCAATCTTCCATTGACATTATTTGCAGATGCTAATTAAATAATACCTTTATTTACACCTGTTTATGGAGTTATTTGATATGGAACATCAAAGCATTAAGCTAGAATCTGAGTTGCATGATGTCAAATAATTGTGTAATTATTAAGATAATATTCCTCATTTCTGCCATGAAATCACTTTTAAAATCATAGTTTGAATGAATTCTCTCATCTACTGTTTTAATTGGAGTAGCTTTTAAATCCTGGAGAGAAATCTTTGGCCTTGCCACTTTCTGGTTTTGAAAGGCTACATGGTGCTGGAGTGAGGATCCCGAGGGTGACTGACCAGCCTTATTCCACAACGCCTTCCTTTCCTAGGATGAACTGGAGTCTTATTTTTCTAATTACTTGGAGATTCACTGACAAAAAAAATAAATAAAAGTAAAACAAACCACCTTGGTAAGTGGAGCTTTGGAACTTCAATTTCCTCCTCTACAAAAAGACAAGGTTTGTCTCTGTGATCTTAGAGGTCCCATCCAGGACCCATAGCAGCATGATATAAGAGTGGGAGTCTCCTATACTTAGTATATTTACTGTTCTAAATAGATCTACTTCACATCCCTTCTGACCCTTGAGAGCTTTGTGACCAGAGTAGGTTATTTAATCTCTCTGAGTCTCATTTCCCCATTCTATAATAGGGAAAGTGATCTCTGTGTACCTGCCTTACAGGGTTGTTGTGGGGAAATCACTTTATAAATCTCAAAGCATTTTAGAAATGTGAGTTTTTGCAATACAAGTTTTTATTCTGAGGTTCAGTAATCCTATACTCAGCATCTGACAAAGAAATATTTGTTTCCAGTAAGAGACAAAGAGACAGAGAAGGAATATACAGTCACACCTTGTCCCCAAAATGAGCAGTAGAGTGGGATGAACTCTGTTGCCTGCCATTTCGGTCTTGGCTGAGGGGGCTTTTAGTTCAAGTCAGGCTGTAGGGTATCTTGGGGCTCCCTGTCACATGTAGCAATGATTATTAAGAACAGATTCCCATTGCAGGGCTAGTAGGGCAGGTTGTCATCTACCACGGGGGTAGTGGTTTTTTTCCTGTGCTACTTCTAGATTTTTTAGGGGTTACACTTCCATAATGAGAAATGTGACTCCTCAGCATCTTCACAAAGCCTTTGGGTTATTGAATGATAGAGCTAGAAAGGACCTTAGGGAGGGAACTTCCAAAACCAGTCTGTGATTATTTCCTTTCCAGAAGGATTTGCTGCTTTATAGGAAACCTTCAGTGACTCCTTTGGCAAACATGAGTTCCCTGTTTATAGAAGTTGGAGGGTCTTGAAAGAAACAAAGCTAAGGGCATGTCTGAGATAATAACATCACTAGGAAAAATAGAATTCAATTGGGAAGTAACATTGTATTGTAGAAAGAGCAGTGAACTGGATTGTTGTAGGTTCTAGTTCTTGTTCTACCACTTATTCCCTCAGTTACCCTGGGCAAGTCATTTTCCCTCTTTGGGTCTCAGTTCCTTCCTTTGTAAGGGAATCAGACTAGATGATATCTAAGGCTCCTTCTAGCTCTAACATTCTATCCTATTCAGATTTTTAGGAATGCATCTACAAGTGTACTTCCCTTTAAGCAAAACCAATATCAGAAAGTTCATATTTACATAAAAGATAACAAGTGATTATTTACTTTTTTGCCAGAGGATTCATAGTAGGATTTCTTCAAGTAGTGAGCTCTTCTGTAGTTTTGAAAGTGATTGAATTTATAAATAGTTCTCTTGTATAAAAGGAAGCATGTATCTTTTCTCTCTTCCCTCTAGACCTAGATTATGTAAAAGCAGAAGAGTTCAAAACTTTGGGTTGTCTAAGGCTCTCCATTTGCTAAAAGACGAGAGAATTTGTTTGTGCTGGATTAGAGTTGAGAACAAACTCTGTAAATGAGGGAAATTCAGCACTTTACAAAAGCATCATTGTCCTCACAACCACTAAAAATGTCAAGTTAATTTTGCTAAGCAGCCAAATTATAGACATTCAAAAGTAGTAATCAGAAATGTTGTACATTTCCAGTTTTGAAATTAATCGCTGTGTGTCTTTGAGCTGTACACCTGAAAGAAACAGCTGTACATCTATATATAGAGTTCCCAAGTCTCACAGCCTTTCTCCGTGCTGAATACGAGCTTCTACCGTCTGCTTTCATCTTTCTGGAGATGATCTGCCGTTGATTCGCATTATTAGCCTGTATTGGCTGCTACCGCAGACTCAGACAGCTTATTCGAGAACTCTCAGAGAAGGCCAGGCTGGATAGACATTAACAAGAGATTTCTTAAAAATCTTAGCCACTCTTTGTTTCCTTTGCTCACTGTTTTGTCTCCTATCCCACAAATAGAATTGTGTTCCCTTCATATCTCTTAGCTGTCTCCCTCAATGACCTCATCTCATGATTTTGGGTATCGCCTTTATGCTTATGCTGAGTCAACCAATAAGCATTTATTAAATGCCTCCTATTTACATGCCTGGCCCTGTGCTAGGTATTGGGGGGGGCACAGATGAGGAACATGTTTAAGGTTCATAAAGTGAAGACGGTTCACTTTCTGTGGGAAGGAGGGCACACAATATATTCACAAGTACAGGATGTAAAAAAGATATGGGATTATGATTGGTTATGGCTGTAGCAGGAGGGCTGACAACAAGAGCAATCAGGAAAGGTCTCTGGAGAAGCCTAAAAAGGAGCCCTGATTACCATCCTGCTCCTTACTGGGCATCTTTGAGAATTTCAACCTCAATATTAGCAAGCTGTTCTGTTCCTGCGCCAAACCAGTTCCCTATTGACTTTCCTCCTTTAGTTAATAGTACTACTATTCATCCAACTTTGTGACTTACTGTGTGACCTTGGGTGTGTCATTTTACCTTGCTGATCTTCAGTTTTCTCCCCTGCCAAAAGAAATGGGGTTGGACTAGGTTCCTTCTAAGATCCCCTTTAATTCTAAGGCTGTGATCTAAGATTTTGCTACCAACACATACCATTCCATCTTTAATTCTCAAGATCTTAAATCCAGTGGCTTTTCTTTAGCAGCTTTGATATGCTCTCTTGCCTCTACTCTCACCACTATAATCCCCTCAGGCCTCATGACCTTCTTCCTGAGGTTGTACCTACCAGGTCACTACAACAAACAAGTGCTGAATACATATAGGTTAAAGCAGGCTTAGGGAAAAGAGGGTGTGGTCTAGTTGACAGTATTGGACTTGGAATCAGAAGATCTGGGTGTGAATTCACTAGCTTTGTGATGCTGGACAAGACATTTTAGTTCTCTGAGCCTCAAGATTCCTAAGCCATAAAATGGATAGATTTGAATAATATATTTAAAGTCCTTTGAATTCTGGATGAATTTCTTTCCTTGCCTTTAGTCTCTTTCCCCTTTCAGTTATACCGTGTTCCCTTCAGCTCTTGCTGCCAGATTAATTTGTAATTAATTTTTATTTTCTAAATAATTTTCTTAATATGTATTTTCTAAAGCAAGTATGGTTCCAATCTTGTTTCATCTTAGTTTGAAAGTCTTTATTAGCTCCCCATTGCATCCCAAATAATGGCCAGATTCCTTAGTCTATCATGGAAGGCACTCAATAATCAGCAGTAAAAGGATTTGTTCTGTAAAACTTAGAAATCTCCTCAAATTGAATTTGTTATACTTACCCTCCTGTATTATGTGCCTTTTGCTAAATGCTCATGTGTTCTTTGCTAAGTGATATAGGGGAGAAAATTGTTTCTACCCTTAGGAACCTTGTGCTTTCACTGGGGATGCAAATCTTAAACTAGAAACAGAATGGTATAAGGCGTTATGCAATCCAGCACTCAGGTATGTAGTTAATGCTGAAATTCAGCTCACCTGAAGAGGTCATGGAGAAAGCAGGCTCTGAGCTGGATAAGATTTAGATGAGCGGGAAAGGGAACAGAATTTCCGTGTAAATAGAAGGCCAACATGCTAAAACAGAGCTTCCAAAAATATAATCACAGAGCAACATATACAAATTCTGCTTGATAACTAATGGGTGTGTTTATGCGTTTTTATTAAGGAGGTTAATAATGCTTAGTTCTTAGCACTGATGTCAGGCTAGATGAAGAAAGAAGTTATTCAACAAAAATGTGATTTTGTGAGATTGCATTTGCAGCTGCAAATTTGAGTTGATATTCTATGGCATAAGCCTAAACTGCTAAAATGATTCCATTGTGTGTGTTTACATATGCATAAGGTAAAAGGGCTGTACACAGACAGACATAAGTGGTAGTGGTGTTGTAGGCCTTTGATTGCGATCATCACTGTGTGGAATGCCCTTCACTTCTCCTCTTGAACTCTTAGCTCTTCTTCAAGACACAGATGAAATGTTAATTCTCCGATTCCTCCTCACACCCCAGCCCCAAGTTGCCTCTCTCATTCTTTTCATAGTGCTTTGTCCCATAAACTGTTACCCTCTTCTGTTGACTTATAGTTATTGAATAGCTGCTACATATTTGTGCACATCCTGTACCGTCTGGCGCAGCAATAGTCATAGGTATATGCTTCTACTGACCTCCAGCTAACCTTGACCAGATGAAATGCAATTGAGCTGGTTTCCTCACTTTTAGTTCTCTGACAATTGAGTCCTGTGTTTCACTCTTTATATTGTACTGTTCTTTTTTTGTTTTTTTAATGCTCTGCTTTTTAAGAATGGATATTATGTGAAAGAAACGCGCAGAAGTTGTGGTTCTTAAAGAGCATACTTCTGGGACTGTTAGAGATTGTATTCGGCCACTTCTCAATAGATAAATGGTTGAAGGATATGAATAGACAGTTTTATATAGAAGAAAATACATGCTATTAGAATATGAAAAAATGCTTTAAATCACTAATAATTAGAGAAATGTAAATTAAACTAACTCTGAGGTTCCACTTTATCAGATCGACAGCTATCAAAAAAGGATAATAACAGATGTTGGAGGGGCTTTCAGGAAGCATATGTTAATGTGCCCTTAGTGGAGCTATGAGTGACTTTTGCCATTCTAGAAAGGTATTTGGGACTCTGCCCCCAAATGACTAAACTGTGCATATCCTTTGACCTAGCATTGCCACTACTAAATCTATACCATAAAGACAGCAATGAAAGAAGAGAAGCATATATGTACAAAATGCACATAAATGCACAAAATATTTATAGCATATGTCAGTGTATTATGGCTCCTTTTGTGGTGGCAAAGAACTGGAAACGAAGAGGGCACCTGACAGTTTGGGAACGCCTGAACAAATTTTGCTATATGGATATAATTGAATATCATTGTGCTGTCAAGAATGACAGAAGGAGCAGTTTGAGAGAAACCTTAGAAGAGGAATTTGAACTGATGCAGAGTGAAGTGAGCAGAGTCCAGGAAACAAGTTACTCAGTAATAACAGTATTGTAAAGACAAACAGCTTTGAATGACATGAGAACACTGATCCGTGCATTTTCAAACCGCGGTAACAGAGGACCTATAATGAAACGTTGTCCTCTTCCTGACAGAAAGGTCATGGGCTAAGGTGCAGGATGAGACCTTTTTTTTGTTTATGATCAATGTGGGAATTTGTTTTTACAAATTGACTATGCATTTTTATTACAAAGACTTTGTTTTTCATCTTTTTTTAAATGGGGGTGATTGATAAGGAAAGAAAATAGATTTTTGTTCATTGAGAAAATAAAATTAAACATTAATAAGGGATACTGCCATGGCTTTTGGTGTGGGGAGTAGTTTAAGCAATTTAAGGATCATTCAAGCTAGTGGTCAAAGAGGATCAGTTTCACCAAAGGTTAAAGTATTTAAAGAATGAAAATACCACAGAGATCTTAAGTTATTGTTGCAAAATGGCCTAATTAGTCCTGGGGCAGGGTTGGGGGTGGGGGGGGAGAGGGAATCAAGTAACTTCAGAGATGCTTGGCAACTGGAAGGGCTCTTATTTATTACTTTATAGTGTGGGGTAAGCTTCTTAAAGTTGGAAGAAGAGTTTAAAAAACCTGTCAACTTGTATTATGAAGGGAAAATTTGTCTTGGCAAGAACATACAAAGACTGGACTAGTGAAGATTAGGAAAAAAAAATGCATTAGTGTTGATGAATAGCCCAAGCCTATACTAAAATTGTCAGAAGAAATCTAAATAAGTTTGTCAAATCTGGGCCTCTTTATCAGACTGTAAAGCATCCACTCTAAAGAAAATATTATGGGGGAAGGGAAGGAGAAAGGAACAAACATTTATTAAATGCCTCCTATGTGCCAGGCACTGCTCTAAGTGCTTTACAAATGCTGTATCATTGTGGGGATTTTTTTACTTCCAGTGGGCCTCGAAATTTTATTCCCCTTGGGGTAGCGATGAACTTTGGAAAATACATTGATGTCCTGAGAAGCAGGATTGTTCTATAATTATAGAAATTCCTAGGTGGAGAGTGAATACTGCAACATGACCTTAACTTTGTCCTTCCTCTTTACATGGTTTTCCTGATTCTATTCACTTCCAGTCTGCATCATTTATATGTCTTGCCATGTTTCTCTAATTATGTTCATTCTTTAAAAAAATTTTTCTCTTTTACTTTTTTATTATATTACACATTTATGGAATAAAATAAGCATATATATGACACAGTATGATAAAAAGAATGATTGTACCTGAAACTACAAATCTACTATGCACAATTTGCTATTCCTTTCAAATATACAAGAAAATTATTGTGTAAATTTCTTTTTTCTCCCCTGCCCCTACCCTGCTCTATAGATGGCTATTGCCAGACACAAATAGCTATGCATGTATACACACATGTATACATACATACATATATGTAAAATTATCTGTTGATCAGTTCTCTGGAAGCAAATAGCAGCTTTCTTCATATGTCCTTTATAGTTAATTTGGATATTTTTGATAGCTGTTCTTAAAACAATATTGCTATTACTATATACAGAGTTCTCTTGGTCCTGCTCATTTTGCTCTTCAATATTTCATGCAAATCTTTCTATATTTTTCTAAAATCATTCAGTTCATCCTTTCTTGTAGCACAGTGTTCCAACACAATCATATACCACAACTTGTTCAGCCATTCTGCCATGGATGGGCAATTTTCAGTTCTTTGCCACTACAAAGAGCTGCTATGAACATTTTAGAACAGATAGGTTATTTTCCTTTTTTCTCCAATTATCTTTAGAAATAGATCTCGTAGTTGTATTGCTGGGTCAAAGGGAATAGGTAGTTTAATAACTCCTTGGGTATTATTCCAGTACAGTAATATTCCATTACATTTATAACCCATGGTTTGTTTAGACATTTCCCAGTTTATGGGCATCTACCTTGTTTACATTTCTTTGTTAGTATAAAAATATATCAGTACACTTGCTCAGCTCTTCTCTGGGACCATGGTGAAAAGGAGTCTGCATGACTCCTCTCTTAGCAACTGAGCAAAACAGATGATTGGTTGACATTTTTGTCTCCAGACGTTGGTTTCTTACCTGGCAGTGAGCTATAATGGTGTATTCTGCAGTGGTGTTAATGTGTTTTTATAGAACCCCTTAGAGCATTTGCAGTGATAAATGATGAAAAGCAGACCACAAACCTGGGTCTATTTTCTGGTTTGTCACAGGACAAGAATATAATCGACACCTTCAGAGTTGTAATTGTAGACAGAAATCCATGCAGCACAAATGGAATAGGAATGTGCCATTGTGACTGTCTTATAAAACATGCTTTTTCTGATCATTGAATAAGTGGCCACAGGAATCAAGGTCTAAGTGAATTTAAGTAAGAAGTGTGTGAATATGTTGGCTGTATGGCATTTGTAAGGCTTTCATTCAACAAACATTTTTAAGTGCCTTCAAATGTGTAAGGCCTTGAGGATAGAAAGATGAAGTAAGGCACAGATCCTTGAGGCGATTATAATCCTTTACCTGGTAGCTGAGTTGCCAGGAAATTGATGAAGATTGATATCAGGATGTGACATCAGATAAGGAAAACCAAGAAGACCAATAGCTTGGAGACAAAGATCTGTTGATGTAGGCACTCACTCCACTGGTGCAAGATTAGAACCTCTCCATTACTTCTCATCCCATGTCATTCTTTGCCCATTTCTGTAAATCCACCATAGTGATGTATATAATCTGTAGAACAGTCCTATACAGTCCAGGGCAGATTGGCCATTTCTTATCCCTTGTTCTTCATACACAACCACCCCACCTACTTTTCCAGCCATGTGTGTTTAGGTTGTTTCTTATGGTCATTTCTTGCCTATGAATTGTCATTGGTAATATGTGGTGGCCTATTCACATGGATCATGTGCCATTCCATTGCTCGTTAGGTCCAGTTGGAAGACTCATCTCTAACGTTCCTTCCTCCCTCATAGACTGAAGCCAAGAGGGTGAAGTCCTTTATTTAACTTTATAGGTAGAAAGGTGCAAAGTTAATTTTTCTGCCTCTGGACATGGATCTTTCAACTACAGCCAGGTCCTAAGGACTGCAAATAATGATCCTGTGAAGTTAATTTATTTGCATTTTCACTGCACATTTCTGTTGGGAAATGACCAAATTTTACATAATTATAACTGAATAGTGCAAATTGAATACATACAGCTACTTTACAAGATTCATTATTTGCACTAATTTAGACTCAGCTGTAGACCAGGTAAGAACAGATGAGAATCATAGGGTTTGGTATGAAAGATTACTACCTTTATAGGGAAATTGATGACTGTGAGGTCATACCTGGAAAAGTGATAGAAAAGCAAGAGGACCTAGAATTGAACACATGGTAGTAGGTGTCTTAGATAGGAGATGGCTTGCTGGCATCTGTAGGAGAACCCAGTAAATTTTCTATACACTGATGTCATAAGGACTGACTTCATTGTTCTAGCATTTATGTAACAGCAGCATGGTGGAGAGGGTAGAAAGCGGAACCTGAATCCAGAATACCTGAACTCAAGTCTAACCTCTCACACAGATTGGCTCTGTGACTGTGGGCAAATTAGTTGCCTCAGCTTCACAGTATCCCAGGCAATTTTCTAAGACTAACTTGGCTTAAGAGTTGCTGATTGACATCAGTAGAGGGAGTTTCCATCTTTGGAGTTCCCTATAACAATCCCGTAATGAGTCTGGACCAAAAAAGTATATGTAGTGTATTATGATATCAATTAGTTTCATGAATAGGCTTTTTCTAGTTGAAATGGATGATCCTCTCTCAGCTAGGGAGTCCGAAAATGATGTATACTTAAGGTACTCTTGGGAACACACCTGGGCCCATTTAGCTCTTGCAGAGAGCTTTATCATTTTAAAATAAATTTTGGCAAAGTTTTTGAGTCTGCTTGAGAGAATATTCCAGCAGTTGATATATTGTAGTGCTGGCATGTAAGCTGCCACTGCTGCCTACTTCCAATTCTACCCACCTTCCCAGGCCTATTTCAGGTCCCATGCGCCCCAGGAAAACTTCTTCAACAGCAGCTCTTCTGGAACTTAAAATTTGTACTGCAGTTGAGCCTTAACTGCCATGATTTCATGATCAGGAATAACGGCAGCCTTAATCAGGGGCTTTAGGGCCAGAAAGGGATCTCAGAGGACATCTAATCCAACCCTCCACATTTTATAGATGAGGAGGAAATAAAGGTGCACAGAAGTTAAGTGACCTACCCAAGGTTACACCGGTAGCAGCGGAGCTGGGATTTGAACCCAGATATTCTGTCACCATATGTCATACACTATATATGTGTGAGCTTGATCTTCACAGCCAGACTGAGCTCTTTGACAGCAGGGACAGTGTCTTTTGGATTCCCTCCAATGCCTAATGCAGAGCTGGGTAAAACAAAAGCAAACACTTAGAAATGGACCTTAATCTCAGGACTAGTCCAGCATAGATTTTTAAGTCCTTTTGTAGAGTCATGGAATTTCAGAATTGGAATGGATTATAGATACTGCCTATTCCAACCCTTATGTAAACCAGTACCTCATTTTGTATAATACTTTATACTTTTCAAATCATTTTGACCCCTGGCATTTCATTTGATCCAATATATATTTATTTTTACTTTTTGGAGGGCAGTTGGGGTTAAATGACTTGCCAAAGGTCACATGGCTAGTTTTTTTGTGTGTGTGTTAAGTCCAGGGCTGGTGCTGTATTCACTGCACCACCCATTTGATCCATTTAAAGGCCTTAGGAATTAGGATTTTTTTTTTCCTTTCACATAAGAGGAAGCCAAGGCCTAACAATAGGAAGTGACTTATCCAAGGTCACACCATAAATGGGGGAGCTAGGACTAGAACTCAAGCCTTCTGACAAGTAGTCAAAGGTTCTTGGAAGGCAGTTGGGGAGGGAACTTATATTTTGTGCACAGGACCCGAGGTCAAGTCCTGAGACCAAGTCACCGAACCTCTCCGGACCTGTTTTTTCATCTGTAAAATTATGGCTTTAGACCAGATGACTAATTAGGTCCCTTACAGCCCCAAATCTCTGTCTCTCTGGTCCTGTTGTCTGCCAATGCTGCCGCCTCCTCCAAAGCACTAGTGACTGTAGCCTGCTAAGGGAAGCCTGGCCCTCACTCGCCCACTGCACAGACTCACCACTAGATGGCAGCACGCTGCTTCCCTATCCTAGCAGCTCCCTCCCCCAGCCCGCCTTCTCAGCCACGATATTAATGAAACTACAAGGCCGTTACTAATTCATCCAACATATAAATTCCTCTTTGAAACACTTTAATCATATAATCATTAAAAAGCACTCCAACTAGTACTTAATTACATATTTTTGGTCTTAAAAATTCTGTATTTATATTAATGTCATTTCTTTGGACTGAATATAACAATGCACCTTCTCAACACAGGCATCAAGACACAGGCTGCTGTAAGAGAGACCTCTGCCTCTGCAGCCTCACCCTGACTTTGCTCTCCCAGTGGGCCCTCGGCTGCAGCCAGGCCAGGCCGGCACCTCCCTCCTCCTGGGCACCGGCCTCCCTCCTCCTGGGCCCCGGCCTCGCTCCCTTTTCCTGCCTCTGGACTGTTTACTTACATTACTTACTTTGTACTCACACCTTTTCTTCAAGGCACATTTCAGGGACCATCCCTTTCAGGAAGATTTCCCTGATCTTAGACGGCACAAAGTAATGGGGATTCAGTGTATTATCAAGGCAACACTATAGTTCAGATTCCAAGTTCTGTGGGCGTTGCTACCATTGGGAAGACTTCCTGGAAGAAATGGAAACTGAGCTGGGCCTTGATGGTTAGGGGGACATTAGAAGACTTCCCTGCATCCACAGTCCCTCACCCCAGATATGCATCACAGATCTGGTCAGCTGGTCTCATGAATAAGCTCCCAACCTGGAAATGACTTCCTGCCCATGAACTCTATGGCATTTTGTCTGCTTTTCTTAGATTGTTACACTCTTATCTTGTTTTCTCCTTGTTAATATTTTAGTTTCTTTTTATGATCTCCATGAGGTTAGGGACCAGGACTTTTTTATTTTCTCCCTGACTTTTGTAGCTCAGTAGAATAGACAATCAATACACATTTGTTTAACTGAATATTTTTTTTTTGTTTAGGCATGTCCTACTGTGTGTCTCCATTTGGAGTTTCCTTGGCAAAGATCCTATAGTGGTTTACCATTCCTTCTGCAGCTCTTTTTACAGATGAGGAAACTGCGGCAAATAGGTTTAAGTGACTAGCCCAAGCTCATATAGCTAGTAAGTGTCTGAGGACAGATTTGAACTCAGTAATTTAGGAAGAGAAGCCTTCCTGAGTTCAGGCCCCGTGCTCTATCCACTGTGAATCCACCAGCTGAATATCATAGTCCAAGCTTATTCATAAATTTTGTAGAACTTGAAGGGTTCTTATTCTTTACAGAGGAAGAAGCTGAAATCTAGACCTTCCAAAGGTCACAAAAGTGGCAGAGAGGGTGGCCAGGTCCGGGGCCTTTGACTCCAAAGTCAGTGAACTTTTAGCTATGGCTTCTGCCCTGTGTCTATTATCTTATTTCTACAACATTCAGACTCATTTAGAACTGGGATGGACCTCAGGGGGCATCCAATCTAACCCCTTTATGATCCAAATGTGGAAATCAAACCCAGAAAGGGAAAGGAATTCCCCTGATTAGATTATGAAGTCTTCAGGGACAGGAACCAAGTCTTGTTCACCTCTTATGTTCCTTTCAGTGCCCAGCCTAGTTTCAGACATGTGACAGGCCTTTAATAAAC
Organism: Pseudocheirus occidentalis; assembly: GCA_028646575.1. Taxonomy (NCBI): domain Eukaryota; kingdom Metazoa; phylum Chordata; class Mammalia; order Diprotodontia; family Pseudocheiridae; genus Pseudocheirus; species Pseudocheirus occidentalis. The sequence goes on along the minus strand of CM053595.1, from coordinate 72,923,981 downwards.
TTTTGTTTAATTGAATCAATGATTCCAGCCTCATTCATTCTGAGTTCTGGCATTTCTTCAGAAAAGGAGGCTTTGGATCAGTGGTTCTCAACCTTCCTAATGCTGTGACCCTTTGATACTTGTATGTGGGTGTATCTGCATGTGGGAGGACTGGCCTGGAGACAGAGGAGCAGTGTCTTGTTCCTAAGACCGTCGGAAATATTTTCCGACGGTCTTAGGCGACCCCTGTGACCCCTGTGAAAGGGCCATTTGACCCCCAAAGGGGTTGCGATCCACAGGTTGAGAACTACTACTTTAGAGGAAATGAGTCCTATTTATTTCTAATTTGACATTTCAAAGAATTTCAGGTTTTAAAAACTGCCTGTCCCTGGTTGAATATTTTGTGAAGGGCACCCACTCTGTGAATAGAGATTTTTCATTTTAAAATGAAAGGATTTGGAGCTAGAAGGAACTGAGAGATCATCTAATCCAACATGGTACAGTAGAAAGAGTCCTGCATTGGGAATCAGAGGACCTGGGTTCTAATCCCATTCCTGTTCCTTACTACCTGGGTGACCTTGGATAAGTCACTTGACTTCTTTAGTCCCCAGTTTCTTGCTCTGCAAAATGACGGGGTTGGATGAGATGGTCAGTAAGATACAAGGCATATATGCCTTGTGAGATTAGGAAACTAGCATCTTTGCCCAAGGTCAGACTGTTTGTAACCAGTAAAATCAGACTTTGAACCCAAATTTTCTCATTCCAAATCTGGTGTTCTCTCCACTTTGCCACACTTAGAGCAGAAAAGAATTTTCTTAGGCTCATACATTTAGGGCTAGAAGCAGCCTTAGAAACCTCTTGTCCAGTACCATCATTTTACAGAAGAGGAAACTGCGGCTCAGAGAGATAAGTGGCTTTCCCCAAGGTGACACAGGTGGTGGGAACTAACTCCAAATCACACGCTCTTCCCACTCTACTACACTGCCTCCTTGATGTTCACTGCCTGGCCCAAGGTAAGTTGCAAAAGTGGAAATCAAACTTTAAATTCAATGCTTTTTCGATATAGTACACTGCATCATCACTAATTCATCACAAGCTTCTGCTGCAGCTGAGGCAGAGGCTCCTCTGTTATGTCCCAAGACTGGGACATTATTCTGTTTAGGAGTCTATCATCCCCTGCCATCTGAACCTTACTTCTTCCCTATGTCCCCCAAGCTGTTTATAGTTCATTTCGGGGTACTTGTCAGTACAGCAGTCCCCCTTCCAATCCTGGCTAAACAAGAGGTAACCCCAGACTCAAAATGA
>CM053595.1:72840628-72922597 GCA_028646575.1 Pseudocheirus occidentalis | reverse complement strand
TGAGCTGAGCCACTTTTCACCCAGATTTTCTCTACAGTTTCCTGTAGGTTTATGACAAGAGAGGACCTCGGTGTATTTGCATATGGTTCGCATATTCCTTGCTTACAACGTACATATGCTGCCATGGGATGGGCCATCTGTTTATTCTTCTGTTACTTCTCCAACAGCCTGTTGCAGGTGCCCTATGCAGGTAGTAGGACTCCTGGGAATGGGGAGCAGGATGCAGGGGCCTAGAAAGGGGTGGAAACTCACCAAGTTCCCCTCTTCTCAGCCCTGCATTCAGGGGATTTAGGACTGGAAGGAACCTTGGAGGTCATGTGGTCACACAATCATAGGTGTAGAGCTTAAGAGATCTCAGAGTCCATCTAGTCTAAGCCCTTCATTTGACAGGTGAGAAAACTGAGGCCCAGCAAGTTTGAGGTGACTTGCTTAAGTTTCAGACATCTGAAGTTCATTTGACCCCAAATACTCTGACTCCAGAACAAGTACCTCATTTTATAGATAAAGACTCTTAGACACAGAGTAGAAAAGGGCTGGATTTGGAGTCAGAGGACTTGATTCAGATTCTAGTGCAAATACCAAATTCTGTGTGACATCCATGAAGATTTCCAAGAGGCAACATGTTAGTAGAGAGGGTTCTAGATTTAGGGAAAGGAAGACCTGAGTTCAAATTTCACCTCAGATTCTTACTGGGCACACAACACTGGGCAAGTCTCTAGGTCCCAGTTTCCTCATCTATAAAAGGAAGGGCCTGGGCTTTATGGCCTCTGAGGTCCCTTCCTGCCTTAAATCTAAGATCCCATGATCCTCCTAGCTCTAAATTTATAATCCCATGGTTCTAAGTTACCCCCAAATAGGCAACAGAACTGAACTTCGAATCTCTGTCTTTTGACTGTGAACCCAGTGCTTTTCTCACCAGGCCACACTTATTTCTATGAACACTGTGAATGACTTCCTTTAATTTAGAAACCAAGTTCTCATAGCCTGGCAGAGCTGGTGAGAGGCAGTGTGGTATGGTATTCAATTCAATATTAAACAGTTATTAGGACCCAGCTATGTGCAAGGAGCTAGGGATGCGTGTGATGAAGGATCATATGTTTTGCTGCAATATATGACATGTACCCAGATAAATAGCTAATGTGCTTCAGGGAAATTTGAGTAGGGGGGAGAACACTTAACATCAGACTGACAGTCTAGTCCAGTACCAGGCATCTACTGGATAGAAAGAAGGGGTTGGACTACTTGACCTTGGAGGTTCTTTTAAGCTTTTTCAAAGTTATAATAGCACTAGTAATAATAATAATAATAATAATAATAATATACCTCATGCTCAAGAACCATGGGTATGGCTTTACACAAACCATGTCCAGTCTTTGGAGGCTTCTCAGTCATACTCTCTGATGCATGCCATCACCCAGAGTTACCCGTGGGAAAACAGAATTCGACTTATTTTTAGGTGACTCACCACAAAAAAATAAAGGACTCTTAGTTCCTGTGCAAGTACTCAGGGTAGCAAGGGGATAAATATAAGGCAGAACAGAAAAAGTAAAGGATTCACATCTGGGCTCTTAACTGGTCTCCCAGCCTAAAGCCACTTCTCTCCAGGTGACTATGTGAATTAAAGAAAGCAGTGGTCAGTGACAGAGGAAAGGTCTGCAAATGGGTGTGGAAACAAAGTCACCCGAGAACAATAACAACTTTTAGAACTTTGACTCCTTGGGATAGAGAAAAATTATGGCTTTTAAACCCTACAAAAACACTGATTTTCAGAGCCTATCCAGGAGCAATGACTGAGGGGAAGCAAGAAAGGGAGAAAAAGACTTTCAGTAACCAAGAGCTTTGAGCCAACCCTTTGCCATACATGTTCTTTACATATGTGCCTCAGTACCATTTTATAAGTTTGAACTTCTCCCCAGGAACTTTGGGTGTGAAAGGGAGAGAATCTGCCTCAGTTTGGAAGAAATTCTTTATATCAATTATTTTTATTATATCTGATTTGTAAATGCCCATTGCTAAAAGATAAATGAGGTTATTGGATGATTATCAATGGGAAGTACACCAGTAGGGGCTCATGAATGATGACTGAGCAATTCCGAGTTACATCTGGAACCTGGAGGGAGTCACCACCTTTTGGGGACCCATTCTACCAATGTGAGTGCCAGTTCAAGGCCACAAATTCACAGTCACACAAAGTCCCCTCTTTTCAACGTCATTATTCTCTCAGTGATGATGTAAGCCTGTAAGTTGCTGGAGTCTTACAGTCTCCAGAGAATCAAAGCTGAGGCTCATCCCAAAGAGCAATAGAGAAGTGCATGGTGGGAATACGCTGACTACAACATATTACAAATGAAGGACTGCACCAAAGAAGCAAAGCAAAAGATGTCATCAGCAAAAGGGAATTTTTGGGAGAAAAAAGACAGGGCAGTCACATATGTAGTAAGAGAAGGGGATAACCTATTGCTGTTCTTCAATGTTGTTCAGACCATGTTAAGAAAATAAAAAGAAGGCTGTAAGCACATTTGTGTGGATCCCCTCGGTCGTATTTATAGGAGACTATTGATAAGAGTCATAGAGGAGGGATAGGTATGAATAGAAGAGAGAGAATCAGCATTTATGAAGTGTTTACTGTTTGCTAGTCACTGTGCTAAGTACTTTACAAATATGCTCTCATTTGGTCTTCACAGTAACACTGGGTGGTAGGTGCTATAATTACCCTCATTTTCTAGTTGAGGAAACTGAGGCAAACAGTGGTTAGGGATCTTGCTCAGGGTCACACAGCTAGTAAGTATCTGGGGCTGGATTTGAATTGAGATCTTCCGGGCTCTCGGCTCAGTGCTCTATCTACAGAGCCACCTGACTCTCTTAAGGGATAAAATTTGTGTTGTTCGAAAGTGTTCCCGCGTGAATGAGAGGACAGATCTACTCTATCAGAGTATGAATTTTGTATCCTGGAGGGCTTGGGTTATTTTTCTTCTGGGCATCTTTAGTACCTAATATAGCACCTGGCATTTGGTTAGCGCTTCATAAATGTTTATTGAATTGAGGTATTTTGGGGGCAGAGATCTTCCTGTTCCCCCAGGAATCACACTACCTACTCTCTGCATATTATCATTCAAGGATGGAAAAGTATTGAATTGCCCTTCCCCTAGTTCTCCCTGTTTCATGTCCTGTGGTGAAGGCAACAGGTGGATTTTAGGACTATTGAGAGGAATGACTTCCAAGAAGTGAGCCTTAGTCCAGGGTCTGCAGCTCCCTTTAAATCCAAGCCTTAGTCCCTTCCTTTGGGGAAGATATGTGTGTAATGCTTCCCTGACCCAGGGAAGGCCTCTTGGAATTTATTAAGGTGGTTTGCCAGGGATGTATTATTCATCAGCTTGCTCTCTCTATCCCACACTCAGCTGGTGTCTATGCTAAAGAAGGGATAGAGTAGGGGGAATACTTAGTGCCAGAAAAATCTGTGGTGTTTGTTTTTTTTAAAAGGAAGGAAAAGCAAAAAGTCGGCAAGCCCACCTAGTCTTTGGAGAATTAATATCACAGACTCCCAGGCTCTCTGAGGACATCAAAAGGTCATCAGGTCATAGGAGCATAACATTCACAGCTGGGAGAGACCCGAGAGGTCCAATTACCTTTACTAACCCTGTCATTTAAGATGTGCAGAGAGAGGAAGTAATTTGCTCAAGGTTGTACAGGTTATAAGTAGCGGAGTTGGGATTCAAGCCCAGGTTGCCTAATCCTAAATGCTCTACTCTTCCCATGGCCTCTATCCCTTCTACAGCAAGTCTATCCGTTTTTTCATTCTCTCTCTCACCCCTCCCTCCCTTCTTTCTCTCTTTTCCTTTCCTTGTTTCTTCTTTCTCTCTCTCATTCTCTCTCTCCTCCCCTCCCTCTCCCTCCTTCCTTCCTCCCTTTCTCCCTCCCCTCTTTCCTCTCTCCGAATGGTCAGTTACTCTAAGTATCCATTCAGAGTGGATTACTCAGGCCAATGACCATTCCTGACCCTCCTCATTCAATGAGCACCTGATCCCTGGTTGTGGAAATCAGCAAGAATTGGCCTCTTTTTGTCTCCCTGGGAGCGTTCAGTAGAACTACCTACTATGTACCTATGATTCAAGAGCAAACCCCAAATAATCCGTTCTGCTGAATGATCCCCTCTCTCACCATGGAGCTGCATTCCGCAGTTGCTTGTTTTAAGCCTGTCATTTGTCTTCCCTGGGCTTCTTTTTCTCCAACTATATAATAAGGATAACCTTACAGTTCTCCATTTTTGCAGGCAGATTATAGAGTATTAATGTCAGAGCCTAGTTTGGCCAGCATTAGTTGTGCTAAGAGCCAACTTGGCCAGGGATCCAGTTATGAAGATGATTTTGATGATTATAATAGTTGATATTTGCATTCATTTAATGCTTTGGGGTTTTCAAAATAATTTCCTCACAATAGCCCTATGAGGTAGGTAGTACAAATATCATTATTCTCATTTTAAAATGAAGAAATTGAAGCTCGGAGAAGTAAATTAATTTTCTAATAATCACACAGCTAGTGTGATCTTTTTCATTGCCCTGTCTTGTCTCTGTAGATGACAGGAACCATGGGCTTAGGCTGTGAGCCTTTAGCCCATACGAGTGAAGGCAAAGCCAATTGAAACTTCCTAGGATCCCTAGGAGTGGGGCAAAGATAGGAGTAGGGCAGTGTTGGCCAAAGCATGAACAGGGCAGAGGGGCAAGACCTGAACATTCAGGAAACTAGACTTAGAAGTCAAAGAGATAGAGCATTTATCAAGTGCTTACTATGGGGCAGATATTGTAAGCACTGGAACTACAAAAACAAGCAAAATGAGAGTCCTTGCCAGTAAGGAGTTTACATTTTAACAAGGAGCGCAGTACATACAAGAAAGCCAAAAAGTTGGGGTGGGTTGAAGGGTGGAGAGAAAAGGTCTCTGGTGGCAAGGTAGAAAAGCCAGGAGAATGAGGAATGGGCCCAAGAGAGGAGTCAGTGCAGTTGGCTTGGGAACTTTCTCTAATAGAGGTTCCAGGGAGAAACTCACCAACTGGGGAGGAGGGGGCCTGCAAGAATGGGAGTCATCTTCCCGGATGAGAAGGGAAAAGAACAGATGTGTATGAGAGGCAAAAAATATTTTAAAATTTATCAGTCAAGCCATTTGGATTTTGAGACAAGGTAATGGGGACTTGGAACTTGGCCTTGAGAAAGCACATTGATTGATTGTTCAGGGGATGGAAGCTAGCCGCCTAAGACCCTTGATAGCTTTTCCTGGACCAATAGAGGTTTATGGATGGGGAAAGAAGGTGGAGAATCAGTACAATAGGTGCAAAATACAATATAACTAATACAATCAATACAATAGGAAGCCAAACAATAAGTGAATAGGTGGGGTATGGAGAGCCCTGACTTTGACCTCTAGAGCTAGAACAATTGCCAAAGAACCACCGAGACTCAGAGTTGAAGGGACCTTAGAATTCTTATACAAAGTGTGCTTGAACAAGGATCCCTTCCCCCACTTCCTTATTGCAATTGGGATTAAGTGATGCCCAGGGTCACACAGCTAATGTCACATTTGTACCCAGTTCTTCCTGCTAACAGGACCAGTGTTCTATCCAGTGTGCTACCTAACTGTCCCAGGGATCCCGTTTACAACATTATCATTAGGCTATTATCAGCCTTTGCTGGAAGACCTCCAATAAAGGGGAACTTATTACCTTTATTAAAAAAAAATGATTGATGCAAGGGAAGGCAGGGCAATTGGGATTAAGTAACTTGCCCAAGGTCACACGACTGGTAAGTGTTAAGTGTCTGGGACTGGATTTGAACTCAGGTCCTCCTGACTCCAGGACAGGTGCTCTATTCACTGTGCCACCTAGCTGCCCCAGTGCTCTTTTTATTGGTCATATTCTGCACCCCCCCTTCCTGAGTGACCCAGCAATATGATCTAACAGCATATGAAACATTCTACACCCATAGTCCTGCTAACACCTCTATTCTAAGAGGAGAGAATTGCTACGTTCCCAGCCATCTTCTTCCATTTGGAGAAGCCAATGGTTAGGGTATTTATCATTTCTACAACCATTGCTTCTGGTTTTCCTCTCAGGATCAAGCAGAAACATTGCTCTTTCCCTCTTTCACACGATAACCTTTCAAATGCTTGAAGACAGCTCAGCATCATCCTATACCCTCATATCTTTTATTCATTTGTTCATTCATTTGTTCCACCATCAGACATTTATGAGTTTTACATACCTAGCTCTACAGTCTATTGAGGATAAAATTATCCAGTCCCTGCTCTTAGGAGGGAGCTAAGACATGGCCATACTATAAGGTAGGGTGTGATAACTGGCCTAGCAGAGATGGGTCAAGTCTCATGAGTGACCGGAGGGAGAGATCACTTCTGGCTTGGGCTGTGGGGTGGGGGGGATGAGGAGGAGAATGATCAGGGAGGCTACATGGAAGAAGTCACCTGGGCAATATTTGGAGAGACAGAGAAGGGGTAGGCAAACTCCATTCCAAACAGAGGGAATGGCGTGAGCAGAAATTACCATCATAACCATTTTCCATCTGAAGAGACTGAGGAGGCCCAGCACTTGCCCAAGGTCACACAAGAGGTCAAAGCAAAAACTAGAATCCAGGGTTCCTTATATCTAGCTCACAGGTCTTTGTTTACATTCTGTCTATCTCAGTTTCTGTCCACAAAGAACATTTTTCTATTCTTGATAAAAGATTAAAACTCTGTCTCCTCTTTGGCTTCCTCCCATTCCAGCAGATGGGCATATTCTCAGGAGGCCAGGCCATTGATGAGAGTCCTAAGGCAATGGGGCTTCCATCTATAAAGAGTAAGGAAAGTAAACATGGAGTTTAGAGGCGGCCCACTGCTCCTACTTCACAGTGCCCTCCTTGGAAAAAGTAGGAACAGCCCTTAGTTCTCTGGGTAGGCATTCTTGCTCCCTCTTTAGGGATGGCCTTTGAAGCCTAGACAGCTTGAGATCACCCAGAGCCGGCCAGTTGGCTGAGCCCTCCCTCCATCCCAGACAAGTGCTCTTCTGCCACACTGAATGGCTTCGGCTCCTCAGTCCTCCACTATAAAAAATCTCACAAATGGCTGCAATGGGTTTCTTTAAAAAACGGGAGCCAATTTCTCTCAGTGATCAGATGTGTAATAGCCAGAATGGAGGAGAGCCTCAGCACTAGCTGCAATTTCACTTTGGGGAGATAGACATTGAAATGCACTCCAGAGTCTGTATTTATTGAAGGCAAGAAAGGCGAAAACCCAAAAGGAAAAAGGGAAGAGAGAAGGGGGGAAGAAAGGGAGAGGGGAGGGGGAATAGAGAGGAGGAAGGGAGGGAGGGAGAGACAGAGCAGAGTGAATTTTTTCCCCGAGTTATTTCCCTGTCTCCAGCACAATCTTTTATGGTTATTGAACTCAGCAGGTTGGAGGACCCAGGTGGGCAGGCCCGATAAAGACAAAGCTTTTTAATATATTTTGTCGTGGACAATTATGTTCTCTCTCAGTATGTGTTGCCAAGGTCTATATTGTTGGTTTCTGTGTGGAAGAGAGGAAAAGATGGCAAGGAGGCGGCAGTGGGATGGATGAGATGACCTCCTTTAGTCCCTCCTGTGCCTTTTGAGGGAATAAAGAACAGTGAAATCTTCTAGAAAGATTTGTTTAAATCTCAGGCTTGAATTCTTTGGTAGGCTTGTCTTTGTCTCTGGTTCAAGTTTTCACCAGCTCCAAGAAGCCTCTCCTGATTAACTCTGCCCTATAGTGATAAACACCTACCTTGGCAATGGGATACCACTAGACTTGCAATCAGGCAGGCTTGGGTTCAAACCCTCTGATACTCATTACCTAAGTGGGCATATTGTTTAGTCTCTCTGGCCCCTAGGTTCCTTATCTGTAAAGTGGGGCTAAAATAATACTTGTAGAACCTAGATGACAGGGTAATTGTGCCAAATGAGATAATGTATGTAAGTTATTTTGTGAATTTTAAATTATATCCTGCCTGGGGCCAATTGGATTTTTTTTTGGTGGGGGGAAGTTCATACTCTATATTGGTAGAATCTTAAATCATTATATAAATGACAGTTATTTTGGCAACCATGGTTTCTTTTGTGGGGGGGGGGTGAAAGGTAAAGATTGGACCTATGATTTCATTGGGGTAGAGAACTCCTTCCACCAATGCAGATCAGCTCCTGCTACAACTTACAGTTTGAGAGAATCGTCTAGGGGCGCTGAGCATCTGAATGATTTGCCCAGGGTCCAGAAGGGTCGATATGTGTTAACAGTAAGGCGTTCTTGATTCTGAGACTGACTAGCCACTGTGTCGCTCTCCTGCCTCCTTCATGTCCTTGCTTTGGTTCTGCAAGATGATGGCGGGTAGAGGGATGAGGTGGGTTGGACTAGTCTCTGAGCTTCCTCCAGATTTTGACAGTGAGGTAGTATGGTACAGTGGGTAGCGTTGTATTAGGAGTCAGGAAGACCTAGGATTGGAACCCACCTTCCATGCTTACCAGCCTTCCGACTCTGTTTACAACAAAGAAACTTTTGCCTTTCTGGGTCTCAGGCTCCTCATATGTAAAAAAGGGAGTTGAAATTGATAATCTTTCTAGATCTCAATTTATACTCCAGGAAGCCTATACTATTCTGGGATTTGTATGATGTGGCTGAAAGAACATTTGACTCTGAGTCAGAAGACTTGGAATGGGATCCTGGATCTGACCCTACCTGTTTGACCAGATACTGCTTGTTTGGTCTGTTTCACCAAGAACTAGCTACCTTTCTGGGCCTTAGTCTCCCAGTCTATAAAATGGGGAGAATAATAGCTTTATTCCCTATGGAGAGAGGGAGGAAATTGCATGAGGAAATTGCATTGTAAATGGCAGGTGGTTGTCACTATGAGTTATTATTCCTGTGGCCGCTAGGTGGCGCAGTGGTCGAGTGTTGGCCCTAGAGTCAGGCAGTCTCTTCTGAGCTCCAAGTGAGCTTCAGACACTTCCTAGCTGTGACCCTCGGCAAGTCGCTTAACCCTGCTTGCCTCAGTTTCCTCACCTGTAAAATGAGCCGAAGAAGGAAATGGCAAAGCACTCCAGTGGCTTTGCCAAGAAGAGCTGGACGTGACTGAAAAATGACTGAACAACAATTATTATTCTGCTTTGGCATCTCTCCCAAAGCATAGGAGATGTTTTTATGCCACCTTCCTGCTCAGAAACCTTCAATTCCCTAGTAATCTATAGAATCAAGTCTAAACTGTCTAGCCTGGCCTTCAAGGCCTAGGCCTTGTATAACCTGGCGGCGCATTTCCTTAACATCCTGTGTCTTATTGTTCCCCTGCTGTCACCTGATGCTCCGACCTGGCTGATTTCACAGATCTTTGCACAAGCTCTGCTTGTTTTCATCTTGTCCCATTTTGCTCATGATCTTTCTCTTCACCATCTAGACAACAGGAACACTGCTAAGCACCTGGCTTTTGCCGTCTTCCATTCAGGAAACCTCTAGATGGAACTTCTACTGACACCACTCTTTTTAATTTTATGACTTTTTAAACTGTCATTGTTAAAGGATGACTAGTTCATTCAATAGGCTATTTCACCCTCCTCCCAGCTATTAGCCCTGTACCCAGAAGAATACACATGAATACAGTAATCAATCACTTTGTAGGCTCAGGCAGTGAGGCCCCCAAAGGATGGGGAACAAGTAACAGTGGTCACAGGTCCACAGGATCTTTTTCAAGGACCAAACTCAAAGGATGCTTTCTCCAGTATCCCCTGGATATTAAATTGTGCCTTTACTGCCCTTCCCTTCCCTTGCTTCTTTCCCGTACCTTCCTCCCCTCTCCCCCCCAGCCACCTCAATGCCCTGATGCACCTAGAGACTCAGAAAGCAGGACGGGGATGGCTTTGCCAGTCTCCTTCAGAGGCCATCTGGGAATTTTTTCAGAACCTTTCCTGAGGTAAAAGTAAAGATGTATGCAGCTGACGAACTCAACTTCTGTATTGTATCCAACCATCCCCTGTTTCTCCCTTCCCCTTCCTGCTCTCCCAGGAGAAAGTACATAGGATAGTCTCAATGGGCAGACAACCATCCCCTGGTAAAATGCACTAGATCTGTCTCCCTAATATAAAATCACAGATTTGGAAAGAACTTCAGAGGTCATTCAATCCAGTCCATACTGGAACAGGAATTGCCGCTACATCCCCAATGAGTACAACTTTTATTTGAAGATCTTCCTGATGAGGTGAACTTACTGTTTTCTGAGGGAGCCTACTCCATCTGAGACTATGCTTCTTGTTTGAAAGTTTTTCTTTACATGAAGCTGACACTTGTCTCTCTGCTACCCTCTTCAACTCTCTTGTAGCTGCTAGTTAGGCTGTCCAGTCATAGTGTGTTCTATCTTTTTTCAGTTCATCTTCTTACCTGGTAAAGTCCCTCTAGGTGAGTAGGGGCCACCTTCCAGGAAAGATGAGGGAAACAGCCCACTTCAGTAGCATCCAAGAAAAGGTCTCCAGCCCTCTCATTTGGCAGTGGGATCATGGTCCAAAGTCAAGAAGACCAACATTGAATTGTGTAGCCAAGGGGACTATCAGGAGCCAATGTCTAACACAGAGCAATCAGGATCTAAGCAGGAAGGAAATATGGAAGAGAGGTCTTTGTGGTCAGTATGGGCTCCATGACACAGGAAAGAGTTGCTTGACACGGGAAGGAGTTACTCTATACAACCTCTGAGGTCTCTCTAAACTCTAGGGTTATGTGATTTTGTGAAAGCTAGAGGGAAAAGCCAGGAGAGGAAATTGCGTGAGACAGTCTCGTGGCTGATACACCACAAGGATAGGGAAAACCTCATTCAGGAAGGGAGGAGGATCTTACATCCCTGGCTTAAAAGCTGTCCTGCTTCCTGTAGGTAACAAGTAGTAACATAGGATGGAAGATCTGGGATAATGGTTATCCTGTCCCCATTTCTAAATGTTACAGAGGCTTAATGCTATCCTATGGATGCTCTGGCCCTACCATCATTGGGATTCCCTATGCTTGCATGGGAAACAATGTGTACACAGGCACCAACTCAGAATATGCATGGCATGACAAGGATAGGGTGGGATTAGCATACACAAGGAAGTGTGGTGCAAACTAAGTCTGGAAAGAGAGGTTGAATTGTAACGGGCTGTAATGCTAAAAGGAAGTGTTTGTATTTTATCTTAGAAACTGCACCCTTCAAAAGATGTCTATTCTTGAACTTATTCTTCCAGGCTCTTGTTCTTTGCTAGTGATAATCTGATAAACTAATTCAAACCATGGCATTAACAGGTGTGATGGATAACTTCTGCATTTTAAAAGGGGGCTTCAGCCCTGATGAGGAAAATTCTAGGCATTGTGGCAGACTGACAATGGGCGTCATTTAGGGCAAGGCAAGCCTTTCCAGGTCTATTGTAAAGCTAGTTGTACAGTAGAGGTTGATTATATGTTTACTTGTGAAATGAAGGGCAACATAGTAAAAGCTTATTCCCTTCACTGAATATCAAAACTATGTCTCTACCAACATATTCAAAAGGAGACGTGTTAAGATGAGTTAAAAGACTTTGCCAGTTTTCCCAAATGGCAATAGCCATAGCTATGAATAGTGGAAAGATTACTGGCCTGGGAATCAGGAGACTCAGAATCTCAACTTGGCCCTGATACTAACATGCCATATGACCTTGGAAAAGTCTGTTCTACTCAGTAGACCTCATATTTTTTGTCAAATGAAGAATTTTGTGCATGGAAGGTACTTCTTTTTTTTTTTTGGAGGACAATTGGGGTTAAGTGACTTGCCCAAAGTCACATGGCTAGTTTTTGTGTTAATTGTCTGAGGTCACATTTGAACTCAGGCCCTCCTGACTCCAGGGCCAGTGCTCTGTTCACTGCACCACCTAGCTGCCCTTAAGGTACTTCTTCTTAAATGACATTTTATTTGCTAAAGCCTGGGCAGCTAGGTAGCACAGTAGATAGAGTGTCAGACCTGGAGTCAGGAAGACCTGGGTTCAAATCCAGCCCCAGTCACTTACTTATCTCAGTTTCCTCATCCTTGAAATGAGCTGGGGAAGGAAATGGCAAACCCCTCCAGTATCTTTGCCGAGAAAACCCTAGATGGGGTCATGAAGAGTCAGACAACTGAAATGACCGAACAACAAATTTGCTGAAGGGGACAGAAAAAGAATGTTATAAGAAACACAGAAAAAAACATCTTGAAAAGAAATACAGATAATTCTGAATACCTGAGAACAAGCCCCTTAGCTAAAAAATGCTGAGAGGACTTGAAAGAAGGCTGCCCCTTTCAGAGGCAAAAATATTGACTAATGGCTGCAGTGTACTGTTTCCCAGAAGCTAATTGTAATGTGGCTGTTTTCAGGACATTAGAGTTTATTGCTTGGAAACTCTGCAACAAAGAACTGTTTTGGGACTTCGGGGCTATTGTATAATAACTCTTTATGCCATATCTGACAGAAATGTGGATTTGGGTTGATCAACTTAAATTAGAAATGGGTCACTACGCGTAAGGAAGATCTGATTTCAGGCAGCGGAGATAGAAGTTATAGGTCAAAAGGCTATGAGTCATTAACCAAAGAAGCCAAGATGTCAGAAGCCAAAAGCCAGAACACAACAACCTCAGAGCTGAGAAGCTAAGGGGATGACACAATCTGAGACTGGTTGACTTCAGACAAGTTTTGAAGTTGATGAAGGAACTAATCTGATTAGAAGAAAACTCTGCTGTTTGAAAGAGCAGATGGGAGGAAAGGAGAATTGTGTGCTGTGGATGAAGAACAGCTGAGGGAAGGGCTATCCTGCTTTCTAGTATTGTCTGCTACTTGGAAGAGAAGAACCCATCAAAAGCTTGGCCATATTACCTGTTGTTGGTCTGTCCTGATAAAGAGGGGAAAAGTCTTCAAAATCTAAAGAGAGAAGAATTTAAACAACTTTGAAGATCCCAAGATTATAGAGAACTGTTTTTCACTAAGTGGATGTCATACTGTTTCTATGCTTAGCCAAGGGAGAATATCTGAGGCTTATGGCTGTTGTTAGATAAAAGAGATTGACACTGGCCCAAGGGTTAACAGTTGCCCAAGAACAGGCGAGAAAAAGCTTTGTCCAGTAGGAGTCTCAGAAGAGGAATAGTTTTATGCAATAAGTGATATGTGTGTGTGGTGCAGACTGTTCCCAAAAGAGACCACAGACATCCAGGTTTGAAATCCGGAATTGTGAATTGACCTAGATACTTGAGTTTTCCTGTTCATGTGACTAGTTCTAGGTTTCTGTATGTATAGACTCTCTTCCCTATGGACACTGTGTACTGGTGGGAGAATGTGACTCAGGGTTATCAGTGGGCTATTATGTTTAGATTATTTCTACCTTTGCCTACTATTTAGTCAATGTTTCATTTTTAAGAATTAATGGTGTCTGGGGTGGCTAGGTGGCACAGTAAATAGACCACTGGCCCTGGAGTCAGGAGGACCTGAGTTCAAATCCGGCCTCAGACACTTAATACAAAAATTAGCCATGTGACTTTGGGCAAGTCACTTAACCCCAACTACCCTCCAAAAAGCAAAAAAAAAAAAAAGAATTAATGGTGTCATTGTAAATGATTTATGCAAATGGAAAGCACACTGATGGGGCTTAGGAGTTAAAGTTTTGAGCATAAGTACATGTTTTCATTTTGAAAAAAATATTATATTATTTTTAAAATTAAAAACATTTACTTTCATTCCCTTTTACTTTTCCCCTACTTAATAGCAAAAGATAAGACAAAAACCAAACCAAAACCCTAAACCCCAAACTGAAACTTCACAATAAGTATGCATGATTAAATGATGAAATTTCCCTTACTGACCATTTACAAAAATGCATTTCTCATTCTGAATTTAAAGTCTATCACCTGTCTGTCAGGAGGGGGGTAGCATGCTTCACCTCTAGTCCTATGGAATTTTGGTCAGTGATCAGAATTCTAGCTCTTTCAAAATTGTCTTTCTTTATAAAGTTGTTGCCATTATATAATGCCATTGTATAAAATTATATATAAACATATATTAAAAACCTGTTCTCCTGGTTCTGGTCACTTCACTCTGCATCAGTTCTTTCAGGCCTGTCATTTTCTCTGAAACTTTCTATTTCTTCATTTCTTATGGTAAAATAATATTCTTGTAGATTCATATACCTTAATTTGTTCTCCAATTCCCCAATACATGGGCTCTTTCTTGGTTTCTAGAATTTTGCAACTATAGAAAGAAATGCTATAAGTATTTTGTACATATAGGTCATTTTCTTTCTTTGGTATTTTTGGGTTGCAGGCCTAGTAATGATATTTCTGACTCAAAGGATATGCACAGTTTGGTGACTTTGGGGACACAGTCCTAAATGGCTTTCCAAAATGGCTATTACTGGGGCGGCTAGGTGGCACAGTGAATAGAGCACCGGTCCTGGAGTCAGGAGTACCTGAGTTCAAATCCGGCCTCAGACACTTAACACGCAAAAAAAAAAACTAGCCATGTGACCGTGGGCAAGTCACTTAACCCCAACTGCCCTCCAAAAAGCAAAAAAAAAAAAAATGGCTATTACTTTATATCTCCACTGAGAGTGAATTGATATCTGCGTTTTCTCAGAGCCTCTCCAAGATTTGTTACTTTTGTTTTTCTGGTGTCAATTTTGCCGATCTGATGGGTGTGAGGTAGGAACTCAGAATTTATTTAATTTATATTTCTCTAATTAATAGTGATTTGTAATATTTATTTAAAAATTAATTGATAGCTTGAATTTCTTTCTTTGAAAACTACCTGCTATATATTACTAAAAGAACCCCAGCAGCAAGTGCTAGAAAGAGAAATTTAAAATAACTGTAGAAAAATATAAAATATTTGGGAGTCTATCTGCCAACGCAAATACAGAAACTATATGAACACAATTACAAAACACTACACAAAAATAAGTCAGATCTAAACAACTGGAAAAACAATTTCTCATGGGTAGGTTGAACTAATATAATGAAAAGGACAATTATACTTAAATTAATTTACTTAGTCAGTGCCTTACCAATCAAACTACCAAAAAATTATTCTAGAAAGCTAGAAAAAGTAATAATGAAATTCATCTGGAAGAAGAAAAGATCAAGAATATCAAGGGAATTAATGAAAAAAAAATACAAAGGAAGGTAGCCTAGCCATACCAGATCTAAAACTGTATTATAAAGCAGCCATCATCAAAACTATTTGATACTGGCTAAGAAATAGAGTGGCGGATCTGTGGAATAGGATAGATGCATAAGACACAATAATAAATGACTATAGTAATCTACTGTTTGATAAACTCAAAGACTCCCACTTTCGGGATAAGAATTCACTATTTGACAAAAAGTGCTGGGAAAACTGGAAAATAGTATGGAAGAAACTAGATATAGACTAACATTTCCCACCCTGTACCGATATAAGGTTGAAATAGGCACATAATTTAGATATAAGGGATGATTTCCATAAGGAAATTAGGAGAGCAAGGAATAGTTTACCTGTCAGATCTATGGAGAAGGGAAGAATTTATAACCAAACAAGAGATAGAGAACATAATGAAATGCAAAATAGGTAATTTTGATTACATTAAATTAAAAAGTTTTTGCATAAACAAAACCAATGAACCAAGATTAGAAGGGAAGCAGAAAGCTTGGAAACAATTTTTATAGCCTATGTCTCTTATGAAGGCCTAATTTCTCAAATATATAAAAAAACTGAGTCAAATTTACAAGAATACAAGTCATTCCAAATAATAAATGGCCAAAGGTTATCAACAGGCAGTCTTCAGATGAAGAAATGAAAACTATCTCTATAATCATATGAAAAAATGCTGTAAATGACTATTAGAGAAATGCAAAATAAAACAACTTTGAAGTACCACCCCACACCTTTCAAATTAGCTAACATGGCAAAACAGGAAAATGATATATGTTGGAGAAGGTGTGGGAAAATTGGAATACTAATGCATTGTTGGTGGAGTTGTGAACTGATTTCACCATTCTTGAGAGCAGTTTGGAACTATGCCCAAAGGGCAACCAAACTGTGCATATCCTTTGATCCAGTAATACAACTACTAGGTCTGTATCCCAAAGAGATCATACAAAGGGAAAAGAAACCACATGTTCAAAAATATTTGTAGCAGCTCTTTTTGTGGTGACAAAGAATTGGGGGGTTTCCATCAATTGGAGAACGACTGAACAAGTTGAGGTATATGAATGTGATGGAATACTATTGTGCTATAAGAAATGATAAGCAGATATATCTCAGAAAAATCTGGAAAGACTTACATGAACTGATGCTGAGTGAAGTGAGCAGAACCAGGAGAACATTGTACACAGTAACAGCAACATTGTGAGATGATTATTATGATAGACTTATCTCTTCTCAGCAACACAATGATCCAAAGCAATTCCAAATGACTCATGATGGAAAATGCTAACTACATCCAGAGAATTATAGAATTTGAATGCAAATTGAAGCATACCATTTTCACTTTTTCGTTTGTTTTTCCTTTCTTGTTGTTTTCCTCTTTCATTCTGATCCTTCTTTCAAAACGTGGGTAATGTGGAAATACGTTTAACATGATTGTATGTGTATAACCTATATCAGATTGCTTGCTGTCTTAGGGAGGGGCTAAGAGAAGAAGGGAGAAAAAATTGTAGCTCAAAATTTGACAAAAATGAATGTTGAAAACTATCTTTACATCTAATTGGAAAAAAATAAAATATGATTAAGTTAAACTACCTGCTTATATCTTTTTTACTTTTATCTACTGGGGACTTCCTCTAATTCTAATAAATTTGAATCAGTTCCCTATACATCTTGGATATGAAATCTTTATCAGAGAAAATTTCTGCAAATTTACTTCATTTCTTATTTTGGCTACATTGGTTTTGTTTGTGCAAAACCTTTTAAATTTTATATAACCAAATTGTCCATATTATCTTGTATGATCCTTTCAATCCTTTGTTTGGTCATTAATAATGCTAACAACAATATTAACCAGCAAAGGTTCCAAAAGTACTTTAAAATATTATCTATTTTGATTCTCACAACAATCCTGAGAGGTAGCTGCTATTATTACCCCCATTGTGTAACTGAGGAAACTGAGAAAGATACCAGACAAGTGGCATGCCTAGGGTCAAAAAGTTGTTTGACTAAATTAACAGTTGTCTGAGACTAAATTTGAACTTGAGTCTTTCTGACTACAAGTTCAGCGGTCTCTTCATTGTACCAAGTCAGCGGTCTCTTCATTGCACCAGTTCAGTGGTCTCTTCATTGTACCAGGTCAATGGTCTCTTCATTGTACCACTGAACTCTTTTTCTATCCAAAGTTGCAAAAGTGATTTCTACCTTGATCCTCTAATTTGCTTATGATATTGCATTTTATGTCTAAGTCATGTATCCATTTGCATTTTATTTTGGTATATACAATGTAAGATGTTACCCTGTGCCTAATTTTTGCCAGACCATTTTGTTTTCCTAGCAATTTTGGTCAAATAGTGAGTAGAGGTGTGTATTTCTACAACAGTAGGTTTCTCCCACTAGCACTTTCCTACCCCCAACCCCCAATGAATTTTTTCAGACCAAGGCTTTTATTTATTCATTTCTTGCATTTAAAATATTCTTTGATGACATCTTTGGCCTGAGATTCCTTGCCATAGTCCTTAACAACAATGCAACTTCAGCCAACCACTTTATGGGGGCTTTTCCTCTCTGTCAATTTTACAGAGGCCTACCCATTCACCTAGCTTCTTGTTGTCATCAACCTTGATCAAGTTGATTTGGTGCTCAGCACATAGGGCTTCGACCAACTTTACATACATAGGTTCATCACAGTTGGAAGGAAGTACGCAAAGATGAGCTTAGTGTTTGTCCAAGGCTTTGGCAACTTCATGAATTCCACAAGCTAGGCCATTGTGGATGAGTATGACCTTTAGCATTTCTTATAGAGTGGTGTTAATGTCCATCATACCTCCAGCAACAATGTCTTCCTCAGCCATGGCAGTGGTTCACAGGTGAAGCTAACTCTTGAAAACACCCAGGAGCCTCTGCCTCCCACTCAACTCAGTGGCAACAGGGAAAGAGATCCCCCAATGAATTTTAGCTATGTTGTACTTGTTCATGGCCAGTCCCTCTTTGAAATCTCCCTACCCTGAGCCGTCAAGGTGAGTTCAGGCTGGCTTGAATGAGCCAGCCCAGAGAGAAAAAAAAAGTGCATCATAGGTACCATGTCAGATTTACCATACCCAATATACCTGTTACTACATGATCATTCACATCCCTTCCAACTCTAATGTTTGATAGTCTAAAGTCCCTCCTATCTCTAAATCCTATAAGCTATTAATCAAGCACAGACCTTCATTAAGCAGCTACTATGTGCCAGGCAACTTGCTGGATGTAGGGTATACAAAAACAACAATGAAACAGCTCCTGCCCACTAGGAGCTTACCATATAGGGAGGGGAGACTGTGCACACACAGTCACTTGCACAATAGCTATGAGCTAAATTTCGGGAAGAAGTTACTGGTAAAAAGAGAATCAGGAAAGGCTTCATGTACAAGGTGACAAGAGCCAAGTCTTACAAGAACCAAGGCATCTAAGATTTGGAGGTGAGGAACACATTGTAGGCATGGAGGATAGCAGTACAAAGGCACAGAAACAGGGATGGAGGGTCATGTCTGACTAGCAGCAAGAAGGCGAGTGTGGGTAGACCAGAGAATGCTGGAGTGGGAGGAGTGAGTGATGAGTCTGGAAAGGTAGATGAGGGCCAAATTGTGAAGGGCTTTGAGTGCCAAAGCTCCCTACAAACTCTAAAACTCTGAATCTCTGAGAATTGGCCTGCCTGGTGAAAAATCTAGTGTGACTGTCATAGCCTTTGTTCTGCATACTGGGACTTAATTTAAGTCTAAGATAACATTGGCTTTTTGGCTGCTGTGTCACATTATCGAGCTTGCAGTCAATTAAAGCCCTAGTCTTTTCCCCATGAACTGGACATCTTCCTCTTCCTGAACTGTGCAGTTGATTTTTTTTAACTTAAATACAAGACTTTATTTATGTCCCTATTACATTTCTTCTCATTATATTCAGCCCATCCTTCCAGTCTGTCGAAATCTTTTTGAATGCTGATTCTCACATCTAGCATATTAGCTCTCTCTCCCAGCTTTGTGCCATCCACAAATTTGATAAAGTGTTCCATCTATGCCTTCAGCCAAGCCATTGATAAAAATGTTATACAGAATAAGGTTGATGGCAGAGTCCTGTAACATGCTCTAGAGCCCTTCTTCCAGATTAAAATTGTTCCATTCATCAACTCTTTGTAGGTTTGGTTGTTTGAACAGCAATGAATCTGCCTAACTCTACTAACTTTGGGCCCACACTTTCCCATCTTATCCATAAAAGGAGAATATTAGGGACTTTGCCAATGTACCTGAAATCCAAGTATTCTTGTTCTTCAGCATTCCTCCAAATGACTTGTTCTCTAGCTTTATGGGTTGCTCTCCTTGAACCCTATTGCCAACCTTGTAATATTGCTCTGTAGCTAGGTTGGTCATCAGATAATAGACCCAGTCTGTTACCAGGGTTGTACTCAAAGCTTAAAGAGCCTGGTAGGATTTGTTAGAGCTCAAGCTCCCCAGGCAAAGGCTTCAAAACCCAGGGTCATTTCAGTGTCACAAAACAGAATCAAAGAAAGACATCCAGAATACTAGTTTAGTAACCCTGCTTAAGAAAAGAAAATGAGCTTAGTTTTGTGCATTGCCTTAAGATTAGCATCCTTAAAGTCTGGCTCAGATCAATCTAATTTTCTTCAGAAACTTTCAATAGCTCCCTGTTGTCGAAAGAGAAAAAAAAAGTATAGACCACTTAATCTGACACGAGGACATGCATCATTTGGCTTCAGCTGACCTTTACAGCCTTATCACACAGAATTCAACAAGCATTTATTGAGCACAGGGAACTATCCAAGGTGCTGAAGACATAAAACTAAAAATGAAACAATCCTTTCTCTCAAGGAGCTTACAAATCTATGGGGATGGGGAGTGGGATGAGCAACAACATTACAAAGATAAGTAAATCCAAAAATAACATAGTAAATATAGAGTAATTTTGGGGAGGGGAATACTAGTAACTAGGGGTAGGGGGATGAAGAAAGGGTTCAAGTAGGAGGTGGTACCTGAGTTGAGCCTTGAAGAGAGAGTAATTCAAGAGGCAAAAGAGAATAGAGGGATTCAGAGAATAGTGAGAGAATTCAGGAATGAAGAATGATATGTGTGAAGGCTGAGGGGTTAGAGATAGAATGTCACGTATGAGGAACAGTATGTAGACCACTTTTTCTGGAACATAGACTGTGTGAGGGGGAGTAATGTGAAGTCATTTTGGATAGATAGGTTGAAGTTTGATTTTGAAGAGATTTAAATGCCAAGGGAATTTATAATTGATTCTAGATGTAATTGGGGCTGCTAAAATTTTATTTTTTTCAGAAAGGAAGTGAAATAGTTATATCTGTAATATAAGAATATCATCATTTTGGAATCTGTACAGATAAGAGATGAAGAGGGGAAGGGTTGAAGGCAGAGAGATCAATTAAGAAGCTATTTCCATAGTCTTAGGAAGAGGTGATAAAGGCCTCAACTAAAATAGAGAATTTGTGAATAGAAAGGGATGGGAATAAGAGATGTTGTAGTGATAAAACTGACAAAATTTGGTGATTGTTTAGATATAGAGGGTGAAATAGAAGATTCAAGGATGAGTCTGAGTTTATTATTAACTTGATTAACTGAAAGTATGGTAGTGTTTTCAACAGAAATCAGAAAGGTGTTATGATGGATTTTGTATAAATACAATGATCCTTGTTTGAACATGTTGAGTTTGAGATACCTAAAGGATACCTGGGCAGAAATAATCAGAAGACATCTGAGATTGGAATTTAGGAAAGATTAGGACTGTGTATGTATATTAGGAGTCATCTGTATAAAAGATGTTATTAGAACCCATGGGAACTGATGAGTTAACTAAGGTAGAGTGGATGTATATGCATATATATGTATACATACACACATATACATACATACATACATATGTACAAATATGTATATATAGAGGGGAGATAGGGAATGACAGTCAGACATATAGGCAGACAACCAGAATAAAACAGTTTCATGGAAACCAAGTAGATAGATTATGTAGAAAGAAGTGCTAATCGACAGAGGTCAAATAAGATGATATTTGTAAGGTGTTTAGCATAATATCTGACACACAGTAGGCTCTTAATAAATGCCCATTTCTTTCTATTCTCTCAGTGGTGTCAAAAGTGAAAAAAGATAAATAAACAAAGAGTTAAAATTTGATTTTATACTTTTTTTGGGGGGAGGAAGAGGTATTAATGATTGATAGGTGACAGATTAGTTACTATTAATAAACCTATCTAAGCTTTGCTATCCCTTTCCAAAAAAAGAGTAAAATACACCCAATTTAGAATGATAGCTAAGTCCATAGGAGAGGAGACAACCTGGAAAAGAATAAAATTATTATGAATGAATACTGGAGAATTCTTATACTTAGAGAACTCACTTTATACATCTCTACCACTAGCTTCTGGGTGCCCACAGCAGAGAAGAAAGGCAGACTCATAAAACTGTGCCTGAGGTTCCATGTCTTGGGTTCTACAAGCTTCTGTAAAATGACTCTGGTTAAATCCTACCCCATCCCTATCCTATAAAAAGGCAAAGATGCTGATTATATAATATATCTGATACAGTATCAGTGAAGGAAAAGAGGAGAGTAGAAAGAAGAATTGGGAGGGATGCCAGCAAAGGTAGACATGCTATGGTTGAAGGAAAGGTGACTGAAACCCAGTTGGAAACAGTCCTGTTTACAAGGGCTCACTGAGGACAATCAGGCAAACCCTCTATCCTCCAAACAAAGGAAGCTTAGGTAACCTTGGGAAATCTGCTCACCAGCAAAGGGGAAGGGATCTGAAAGTGAATGATAGGAAATAAAAGAAAAAAAGTACAAATGCCGAAAATACCGAGAGAGAAACATCAATGAAAGCCCAGAGCACAAGCAAATGTTAAATCAACAGAGAGGATCCGAAAAACAGAAGAGAGAATGAGTAAAACTTCAAATAGAATAGAGAATTCTTTTAGAAAATATTAGAGTGTGAAGGAAAGTGAGGCAATAATAGTGCCTGAGGAAAGGCAGAATTCTATGAACTCCCAAGAGAACATTACACATCAAGAAACTATAGAATGGTTCAAAAGAGAAATCAATCAATCCAATATTTATTAATATACACTATGTTCCAGACCTGTTCTGGGGACTGGGGATACGAATAATGAAACAATGCCTAGTTTTAAGGAGTTTATATTCTATAGGAATTAATAAAAAAGAAAATTAGGAATGAGAGTAGGTCAGAAATTAAAGCTCTGAAGATTGAACTAAAATACAAAATTAGACATTTTAAGAGACACTGAATCCATGAAAGAGAATTTCTCTAAAGAAATGAGAAAAAGATTGCTCTCCCAGGTCTACTTTTGATTTTCCAGGCTTTGTCACCATGTCTCAGCTGCCTTCTCATGCTGGAAGTTCCCTCAGGCCTTGTGACTTCATCTTGAAATACCCCTTTGCCCTTTTAATACCCTTCTCTCATTGGTGAGCTCCTCCCAGAACTTCATTTTAAGGGAGAATGCAGGTATTCCTTTCTTGACTCTGCTTCTGACTCCTAGGACGTTGTCACCATGCTTCTTCCCCACTTCCCCTTCCTTTTCAGCTTCTTTTTTATGTGTCCTCTCTCATTAGAATGTATTCTTCTTGAGGGCAGGGACTTTTTTGGGGGGGTATTTTTTTCTACTTATATTTGTATGCCAATGCTTGGCACATTGTTTGGTACATAGTAAGTCCTTAGAAAATCTTGTTGATTTGACTTGAATAATAGATTTGTAACACAAAAATATTGGAGCAGAAGAAAATATAGCAGAAGAGAAATGAAAGGCAACATCCTAAAAAGAACATATTGATTCTATACAAGCCAAAATAACTGGCCTTGAAGGTAGAAGGCACAGAGATAACTTAAGAATTATAGGTCTCAGACAAGCATGGCAAGTTAAAAAAACAAAAAAAAACAACTCTGTATGTTATAATGCAGACAATAATAGAAGAAAGCTGTCTAGAACTTCTGAACATAGGCAATAAACATAAATCAGAATTTATAGATCACTTACAGAAAAAATCCTTATAATCTAAGTTCCAAAATATGTAGTAATTAAATTTAACAATTTCAGTAACAAAAACAGGTTTTGTAAGCAGTTGTGTGAAAGACCTCTAAACATGAAAGAAAGAAAATTAAAATAGGATTATTCTACAGTCAAGAGAAATTGTAGAAGGGAATGGAATAGTCTATTCCAAAAATTAAAGGAGTTCAATTTGCAACAAAAAATGACATGCCCTGAAAAAAACCAATGAAAAAATATGAATGGTTGACAAAAGAGAAACATCCCTGAAACAAAAACAATCTGAGCAAAATGTTTGACTTCCAAGTGTCCCAGACAGAAGCACAAGAAAAGTAAATACATACAGTGATCAAGCCAATAATAAATAATGAAATCATTTGTCTCATATTTTGTGGTTGTTGTTTTAAAAAAAATAAAGACTGATTTATGGGATTAAAAAAGTAGAGATAGACAGAAGGATTAAAAAAGGATACAAGTTAATACAGTTTTAATTAGAATTTACAAAATCGGAAGTAGCTAAGGTAGAAAAATTGCACCCTAGTATCTTTGACTAAATACCTTGAACTCCTGCAAATGAATTAGTTACTTTTCTGGGAAAAAGTTGCAAAGTGGAGGTGGGGAGGGGAGAGGTAAGGAAAAATCCCCACACTTAACAAGTCTTTGAGTGGACACCAAAGGGATGGTGACTTTATAGTCTTCCAATAAAAGGGAGGCTATGGGAGAATGATAGAGGCAGCAAAGGAAAGAGACTGGGGGGGGGAAGAAACAAGTCTGAGTTTGGGGATGTATACCTACAATTGGATATAGGGACCTCATCGGTTTTGGACTGAATTTGTGCATTAGGAAGCTACCCTCTCTGAGAAAATATAATGCCTATGGGCAGCTTCCCAACCCAGAAGAAAGAAAATATGAGTTCCTTGGGGCAGCCGGCACTCAGGATTTGTTGAGGGGATAGTGAGTGACGTGAGATGGTACAACTTTTTGGAAGAAGACAGATCATAGTGAGGGCAGGGTTGGGACTCGGACACATAATTCAAAACGCAGGTTAACTTCTACCACAAAGTGCTATTGAACATCATTCTCACACCGACTGATATTTCTATAAGCGAACCGTAACAGGAAAAAAGGGGGAGATAGGTAAAGCTCTATAAAGGCGCATAATACTGAAATGCATTGGAAAAGAGAACTTTTAAACCTGATTCTTCAGAAGCTTGAACCCCACAAGGGACCCAGAAAGGTTAAAGCAAGAAGTATCACATACAAAAACAAAATTCAGAACAGACTAGAAGAACAAAAAAGATAATGAAGAGAACAAAGCAAAAACAACTTTTTAGACAAAGGAACAGTAAAAGGAAATAAAATAAGAGGTCAAATGTGGGGGGGAAGGGTTTGAAATAAATGCTTAACTCAGTAGGGGAAAAGGAACAAAATATAAGAGAAATAGCCAACTAAAAGACAAAAATTAGTTATTTAAGCAAAATTGAAAAACTTGAGAAATGATAGGCAAATGAGAGTGGGATAGGGGGGAGAGAACCTATGGAAACATATTACCATTGAAGCAGTTTAAGTAAAATTAATTGTTGGGAGAAAGTACTAACTTGAAAGAATGAAAATTTTAAAAGAAAACAGTATTAAAGAAATAAGTGGAGGAAAACATACGTCCAGCAGCTACAACTTTAAAAACAAATAGTTTAAACAATCTGAGAAGAAAGTGACAGACTAGATAAGAAAGCAAAACCCACCAATCTGATATATATATATATATATATATACACACACATATATATGTGGGATACATATAAAAATTAAAGACATGTGTAGAACCAAAATATACTTGAACAAAATTCGTGATTCACCAAGTGAAAAAAACCACACCAGGAATTGCAATCTTGCTATAAGCCAAAGCAAAAAAGTTTAAATCACCAGAGATAAATGGAAAATCATTATGTTTTAAAGAATTATAGGCAATTAATTGATATAAATATTAAACAAATATGCATCAAGTAGTTTAATTTTTAAATTAAAAAAGGAAAAATTGATTCAATTACTCTGTATGTATATATACACATGTATATATAAATATACAAGTACACATACATGTGTTTGTATGTGTATATATGTAAAGATTCCATGCAATAATAGTAGAAGACTTTAATGTTTCTCTCTCAGAATTGAACAAATTTAAAAGAAAGAGAAACAAAAGAGAAACTACAGGATGGAACAATTGTCGGGGAATTTATAGCTGAAAGAATTAAGAG
Organism: Pseudocheirus occidentalis; assembly: GCA_028646575.1. Classification (NCBI taxonomy): domain Eukaryota; kingdom Metazoa; phylum Chordata; class Mammalia; order Diprotodontia; family Pseudocheiridae; genus Pseudocheirus; species Pseudocheirus occidentalis. Next base: position 72,897,081 of record CM053595.1, on the reverse strand, counting down.
AATATTGCAAACTTGAAGACAGCAGTTTCAGTGGAGTGATACGGTTAGAAACTGGATTGCAAGGAATTAAGAAGAGATAAAATTAAAGAAACAAATACAAACAATCCTTTCTATGAGTTTGGTTGTAAAAGAAAACAGATTGGGGTGGCTAGGTGGCACAGTGAATAGAGCACCAGCCCTGAAGTCAGGAGGACCTGAGTTCAAATCTGCCCCAGACACTTAACACTTACTAGCCCTGTGACCTTGGGCAAGTCATTTAACCCCAACTGCCCTGCCCTCCTCCCTCCAAAAACAAACAAAAAGAAAAGAGATATGGGGCAATAGCTTGAGAGGATGGCAGGGTCAAATGAAGGACTTTTTTTTTTAAACATAGATAGGATCTGGATCTATTTGTAGGTACCAGGAAAAGAACCAGTGGATAAAGAAAATTTAAGTTTTTAAGTAAGAAAAGGAAGGAATTAACAGTAAATTAAAAGTTAATAGTAAAGTTCTTAGAGGAGATTGGATGGGATCAAATGAAAAGCACACTTTGCCCCACTCAGGATGAGCTCATCACTTCTAAACTCACTACCAGGCTGCTGACTCAAGATTTTATTGCCTTCCCCATCCCCTCCCTCCTCAGCCTTCCCTTCCCACTGACTGAAGGGCTGGAAGGCAGAGTATCACACTCCTCCCCAATGCCTTTTTTTTTAAATAGAGGGCAGAAACTGGACTTTCCGATCACTTCTTTTTGCATCTGCTACCTTGTCTGGTTTCAGCTCTATAGAATCAAATGCTCTCTTGTCAGTTATTCCTTGATGTTCTACTCTCCTTCCCCTTTCCTGCCTCTTTTTTATCTTGTCTACCCTTTTAGAATGTAAATTCACTGAAGGCAGGGACTGTTCTTTGTATTAATTGTATCCCTAACACTTAACATAGTGTCTGGCATGTTTTAGGCACTTAATGAATGTTTATTGAATTGGATTGATTGGTCTCAGCAAAGAGAAGGCCTACTCTTTCCTTAGAGACTGAAGCAAAATAACAAAGAATGAGAGAAAAGGAGAGATGTTTTGAAAAATGCATTTGGGGAACAGAAAACGTCCAAAATGGATGGTGTGTTTTTTTTTTCAGTAATGTAAATGGAGTCATCTGCAGAGAGGAAAGTTGGAGGAAGGAGAGTAGGTAATACAGGAGTTCTGAGGATAAAGGAGGTAATTTTGCTGTAGAAAATCAGGGGAGAATAAGGAGGATTGACATGTAGGAGCAAGGGCTTAGTTGAGGTTAGATAACATAGATTTGTAATGAACCTAGTCAGTCTGATTGTATGGCTTTGTCCAGGAGTTTATAGCAATATTCGAGTAGAAACAGAGGAGAAAGGCAGTAATCCCAGATTAGGGTTTGGTAAGGTGTGATTTCAATAGGAAAAGGGTCAAGAGTTGTTGAACTGGCCATTCATAGTATCAAGACTGAAGGGAAGAAGTGACATAAGAGCAGACTTTCTCCTTTGTGAGGGAGAACAGGAAAGGATGGAAGGATCATCCGTCATTGCAAGGACAACTCTTCCTAAGAGGAATGTTTGAGAAGGTTGTAGGTGGAAAAAAGCATTCTCCAAAACTAGAGTTCTGGAATATATATGTTTGGGGGTGATGATCTGATCAAGGACATCACTGTCTTATTCCTCTCCTGGCCTTGTTCCTAACTCAAGGACTTCCAAACCATCCTAGCTTATCCCGAAACTTCCCTTAGTGCATGGAGTTTCTGTGACCATCTCAATTTGGAAAATTCCTCAGTAAGGCCCATTTCCTCCTCACATTAGTGAGTTTTTTCTTCTGGGCCTCCATTTTGTGGAGGAACCCAAGCTGGCCTCTTTCTAGCTCTGTTCTTGGTGCTCAGACTCGTAAACTGTGTTTCTGTGCTAAGTACCTTCACTCCAGTCCACCCTCTTTTTAGCTCTCTTCTGAGTGTTATTTTCCCCTATTAGATCGTAAGACAGTTCTGTCTTTACATTTGTATCCCCAGTGGTTAATGGTTAATACAATACCTAGCACATAGCAAGCATTTTGTAAGTCTGGTCTTCCTTCCTTTATTTCTTCCTTCTTTCCTTCCTTCCTTCCTTCCTTCCTTCCTTCCTTCCTTCCTTCCTTCCTTCCTTCCTTCCTTCCTCCCTTCTTTCCTCCCTCCTTCCTTCCTTTTTTTCTTCCTCTCTACCTCCCTTCTTTCCCTCCTACCTTGCTCCCTTCCTTCTTTTTTTCCTCCCTTTCTTCTTTCCTTTCTTCATGTGGTAGATGTTGTTGTTTTTCCTTTGTTCTTGAAGAAGACTGATATCAGGGAGGTGATGCCATCACATGCAAGTGAACTGGATTTAAGTGAGGGAGGACTGTACACCAGCCTCACTTTCTCCTCTGGAGCCATCTGGGTGGAGGTAGAGTGAAGATGAAATGCACATGAGTTTACATGTAGCCTAAGTGCCAAGCAAACTGATATGACTAAGCTGCTCCCCTATTAGGTTCATTCCTACCCTTGTATACTCTTTGACTTTGAATCTATCCCTTTTTTTCTGATTTTCTGGGAGGATGAAAATAAAATTTCACCCAGCCCTTAAAACCAGACTCAAATTCTTCTATGAAACCCTCATTGATCACCCCAGCCTATGGGGGTCTTCTGCTTGGGACAATTCATTTGGTTTTTACTATATTCCAAATTACATTGCTGGCTTCCTTGTCATGTGTCCATGTCTCATCTCCCCTATCCAAAAATAAGGTTCATAAAGACAGAGACTAATTCATTATTTTATTATATCTCTCTTACTCATCCCTCTCCCAATAGTCCTTTTCACATAGCAGATACTCTATGAACCTATTTGGTTAGTGAAAGCCATTTTTTGAAACACTAGTATTTACTGAACCATGGGTTATAAAGAATAAATAAGCTACAGTCCCTGCTCTCAAGGTGCTTCCAATCTAGCAGGGGAGATGAAGCATGCATAAAAATAACCAGTACAGAGCAAGATGTGATTCACTGCCATGAGAGAGGTATACACAAACATAGATTAAAATGAGACATCTGGGTTTTTGGCTGCAGTTTTCCAAGAAATCCTTAGCACCTCCAAGCATTTATTTCAGTAAACTTCAACATGGTTTAGTAGAAAGAGCACTGAAATTAGAATCTAGGTCTTAGGTTGAGATATTGACTCTGTTGATTACTTGTATGACCTTGGGAAGTCACTTTCTGGGCTGTAGCTTCCTTGGTAAAATAAAGAGAGAGGACTGGGTGACCTCGATGGCCCTTTCTAGTTCTAGAACCCATGACTGCATTGATAGAAAGCACATTATGAAATGTGGTCCAACTAATACAGAATACAATGGAATGATCATTTCTCTCCCATTGGACATTGTGATGAATTTGATAATTTTGTTGTTGGAAAGGACTTTAAAATGCAGAATGTTAGAGCATAGAATATCACATCAGGAAGAGTTCTTATAGATCTAGTCCTTCATTTGCCAAATTAATTTGACTATAGAATACATTGATGAATCTTTCCATTAATACAATCCAACATTACATTAGCTCTTTTGGCTTATGCTTCACACTATTGACCCAAGTTGAGTTTGTAGTCTATAAAACCCTCAGTTCGTTTCTATTTGAATTGTCTTTATACCTGAAGTCTTCCACATTATCCATCTGCACAGTTGTTTTCTCCACTATATTATTCCACTGGGAGTGAGGAGACTGACTTGAACCAGCTTCAGAGGCTTTATGTGAGAAACAAAAAATATAGTGCAAGGAACAAAGAATAATAGTGTAATTTTAAGAGATTATAAGCTGTGAAGGGCAACTAGATGGTGTGGTGGATAGAGTGTCAGTCCTGGAGTCAGGAAGACCCAACTTCAAATCTGGCCTCAGATACTTCCTTCCTAGCTGTGTGACCTTGGACAAATCACTTAACTCTGTTTGCCTCAGTTTCCTCATCAATAAAATGAGCTGGAGAAAAAAATGGCAAACCACTCTAGTATCTTTGCCAAGAAACCCCCAAATGGGAGCATAAAGAGTCAGATACCATCAAAACTGAACAACAACAAAAACATGTTGTGAGGATGAAATCAGATTATGTGTAAAATGCTTTGTGAATTACAAAGCATTACATAAACGTAAGCTATTGCGATTATTATTATGATAACTGGACTTTCATAGGAAAAGCATTTTGTGAACTTTAAAGCACTGTATAAATGTCAGTAAGTATCTATTAAGTCAGTAGTCTGGGTCTACCCAAGTAGAATGCACTGTCTGACCCTGGGCAAGTTTCTTCCCTTTCCCTTTCAACCAGTAAGTTTCTTTATCAGCGGAAAAAAGGGAGAGTGGACTAAAAGACCTCTCAGACAACTTCCAGCTCTTATAGGGAGAGGTCAGGGAAAAGAAGTAAAGCAATAGAGAAGGGTGCTGGCAGGAGAACAGCAAGGCAAGGATGCATAGGAAACATTTCCTGATTTTTATCCTCAAATCCGTTTTCATAGTAGGTAAACTTTCAGGCTTTCATTCTCTTTAAACTCTGGCAAAGGGACTGATGGCAAGAGATAAATTTAGGTTCCAGATCAGATGGGGGCAAACAGCAAGAACTACCAGACTGTGAAATAGCTTCCCCAAGGGAAGTGGCGGCCACTTAAATCAAAGTCTAAAACATTCCCTCACCTATTATTTCATCTGTTAACTTCACGCTGGGCCACCTCTGACCCATCCAAGCAAGGCTGCTTCTCCCTCGTAGAAGTAGTTATGCCTTTGCTCTCTCAATAAGGGCTAGGCCACCATCCCCAAACTCCAAACCACTGATTGTTTCAATGAGAAATTAATACCCCATGTAGCATGGTCTAATGGAAAGAACATTGGATTTAAAGTCAGAAGACTGCATTTAAATACCAACTCTTGTATTTGTTGGTTGTATGACCTGGAATGTTACTTTCTCTCTCTGAGCCTCACTTTCTTCATCTGTAAAATGAAGGAGTTGGACTAAAATGTCTCTAAAGTTACTTCCTTTCTGAATTCCATGATTCTGTGTTTAGTCTAGGAGAGATGGATAGAGGTAGAAAGAACAGATGGGTGTAGTCAGAAAAGGAAATCATTCAGATGAAGTATTTTAGTGCCTTCCTTTTGTGATTTTCTCCAATCTATCTTGTGTACATTTGGCTTGTGTGTAGCTGTCTGTACCTTCGTCTCCCTCATTAGCCCGTGAGCTCTTTGAGAGCTGGGATTAGTTTTTGTCTTTCTTTCTATTGCTAGTACTCAGATCAGTACCTGGCATGGAGTCAGTGCTTAATAAATGCTTATTGACATTTAAACAGTGCTTTATGGTTTATGATACTCTTATCCTATGACAATCTTGTTACTATTATAATACTAGTAATGGTTTATGTTTGAATAGTGCTCTGTAATTCACAAATCATCTTTTTTGCTTTTTTCATTGATATTTTATTCTTTCCAATTACATATAAAGACAATTTTTAACTTTCATTTCTTAAATAAGATTTTGAGTTACAAATTTTCCCCCCTCTTTCCTTCCCCTCCCTCTTCCCCAAGACAGTAAGCAATTTGATAGAGGTTATATGTGTAAAATCATGTAAAACGTATTTTCATCATAAAACATCTGATATATGATCTGATTTCATTCTCACATGTAATATTTCTTAAATCTATTCATTGCCATTGTGCCATATTCTTTGTTCCTCCAACCAAGCCTCTGCAGCTGATTCAGAGATGATTATCCCAGTTTTATAGAGAAGGAATCTGAGATCCCCAGATGGTAAAATGACCTGCCCAAGTTTTCATAGCTTGTAAGTGGCACAACCAGGACTGAGCCCCAAATTTTCAACTTCAAATAGTAGCTCTACTCACTCCACACTCCTTATATTGCTATCTTCGGGACGAGATTCTTTGAGACTTTTAGAATCATTGAATTCTAGAGTTTAAAGGGACTTTAGAGATCATAGGATCTTGGAACCAAAAATTTAGAACTGGACATAATCCATGATATCACAGGATCATGGACCAAGAGCTGGAAGGGACCTAAGAGATCAGCTGGTCAATACTCTCAATTTTACAGATGAAATTACTAAGTCTCAGAGGGGTTGTGACTTGTCTAAGGAAATAAACATTAGAGGCGAAGTTTGAACCCAGGTCCTCTGGCTCCAGAACTGGTGTCCTTTCCACTCTCCCTTGAAATCTCTCAGTCCATTTTGCAGATGAGGGAACCAAGGCCTAAAGAAGGCTGAAAAATTCTTCAAGACCAAACTCAGAGTCAATGGCAGAGCCTGGACTAGAACCCAACCTTAACACCAGGGCTTTTTCTATGTCCTCCTCTGGACATAGGGGTAAGTCACTAAGCAGTGATGGATCCGTTGTCATTTTGTTGTTTCCACCTTCACATACGTACATTTTCTTCTTTTCCTTTAGTCACCGTGCTGGCAGCTCATCACTCCTTACCTGGACTATTCTAATGGCCTGCTCGTGGGTCCCCCTGCCCGAAGTCTTTCCTACTCCAATCCATTCTCCACTCGGCTGCCTAAATGATTTTTCTAAAACATAGGTCTGACCATGTCACCCCTCTTACATGGCAAACTTCTGTGACTTCCTGTTATCTCCAGAATTGAGTATAAAATGCACTGCTTGGCATTAAATTCCTTTGCCAGTTGGCTTCTTCTTACTCTTCCAGTCATTTTACATCTTACTCCTCTCCAAATACTCTATAATTTAGCTATGTTAACCTACATGCCATTCCCCAGGCAGAATTCTCTAACTCCACATTATATGCCTTTTCAGTGGCTGTCTCCCACAGCTGGAATGCTCTCCTTCACGTCTGCCACCCAGCACACCTGATCTCCAAGACTCAATTCAAATCCTACCTTCTTCAAGAGACCTTTTCTGGTCTCTTTTCACCCTAAACAGCTAGTGCCTTCCCTGAGATTGCCTTCTGTTTACACTGTGTGGTTGTATTTGTGTGTATACACATATATGTGTACACACATATGTATATATGTATATATATATATATATATAGTATGGACATAGTTATTTGCATGTTGTCTCCCTTATTAGAATTCAAGTACCTTGAGGACAAGGACACTATTTATTTTTCTTTGTATCCTCAGTGTTTAGCATGGGGCCTGGTACATAATTAGCCCTTGATAAATGCTTGCTGACTGATTGATTGCCAGACTCATCTTGGCAACCAAGAGTACCACCAAGCAGGTGCTCTTAGGAAATACCATAAATGAAACAGGTTGGGGTGGGGCCTGGGGAGCTACTGAGAAATAGATCCAGGAAATATTAAGCAGATCAAAAAGGTTTCAATCATAGAAGAGAATCTTGGCAACGACGTTGAGTCTAGACTAGCAGTTTGTTCTTAGAGAGTCCAAATAGTGCCTGCCCACCTCTGCCGGGAAGCCCTCCTGAGCCTTCCACAGCTGGTGACTTCTAAACCACGTTCAAAATAATGCCAGAATCAGAAGTCTGCAATCTTTAAATTATATTCCAAAAAGATGCTCAAAGCATAGATCATTGAATTATGAACAACTCTGGCGTCTTTATTGATGATGTGGAATCTGGCTGACAGATACATTTACACTGCATAAGCATTTGAGATGCTAGAGTAATTGCTTATTAGTCCTGTTGTGAGGCAAAACACCAGATTGAAATAAATAGGAGCTCATGAGCACAGGATTCTGCTGCCTCTTGGATTAGCTGTTCATGCTAGCCATCTGCTGAGCATCTGGGACCCTTGGATTCCCAAATCCGTATCCCTACAGTACAGGTGGGAATAAGAAAAAAAATATAAATACTGTTTTAAAAACACAACCATAATCTGCCCATGAAGTAATTTAAGAGATGGAAGGCATTTACTCCATAATTTATTGCTTAAAACTGCTCTTTAAAGGTATGTACAGATGCCAATTGTTTTAAATGTCATAGCTCCATTGACTATTTGAGCTGGAAAGCACTTAAAAACCTACAATATTAGAGCACAAAAAAGAGAATTTTAGAAGTGATAGGGACCTTCTGTCCCAGGATATTGGAAGCCTGAGAGGAATGAAGAGTTCATCTAGTTGAACCTTTTCATTTTCCAGAGAAGTAAACTGAGTCTCAGAAGAGGATAGGGACTTGCCCAGGAGAGCATAATTACTGCCACAGCAGAGTTTTCTGATTGTTTGATTGGGGCTCTTCACACTATATCATCCAAAGTTAACCTAACAAGATCTCAGTGAGGACCAAATAAATAGACCCTCAGGGCAGGACCTGCTGACCTAACTCTCTGGAAGCCTCTTATTTCTTTTAGAGCATTTTCCCTCCACCTCCCCAACCACATCTTCTTTTTTGGGGTGAGGCTCAGGAAGAAGAACAAGCAGCGATTAATTGCGTGCAGAAAACTTATTAATAATGCTGGATACTTTGTGGCTATTTACATCTTTTAACATACATATTAACTAAACCAATTGGGTCGAACATCAAGGCAAATTAGTTGGGGGTGTGTGTGAGGCAGTGATAGCAATAATCAGGGAGGGGACTTACTTCCCCTTCTTAGCTTTGTCTTAAGCATTATGGGACAATCACAAAGGGAAGAATGAAAGGAAGGAAGTAAACAAGCATTTATGTAGCACCTACGATGTTCCAACTATGGTACTAAGTGCTTTACAACTCTCATTTTATCCTTAAAGATAATCACAGGATATAAGTAATATTATTACCCTCATTTTATGCATGAGGAACCTGAGGCAGATAGAAGTTAAATGACTTGTCAAAGGTTACATGGCTACTAAGTTTCTGAGGCTAGATTTGAACTCAGATCTTCCTGATTCCAGGCCAAGTGCTCTATCTACTGTACAATCCAGCTACCTTAAGTATTTGAGTTTTTCTAATTTTATTTGACTCCTTGTAACTTTACTCAAGACAAAGAGTTTTGAATATATAGAAGGGCTTCATCCTATACTTTCTGAAGAAAAACAAATTAAGGGCAGTGTAATTTTGATCAAATTTGGGATAGTACAGAAGACTCTCTGAAGTTACCTTAAATTTTATTGGTGAGGCAGTTCCTCATCTGGTAACAAGGTGGCAGACAATAATTTTTTAAATGGGCAGAGTTTCTGTACTTGTTCTGTGATTTTGATCAGGTGTGGTCGAACAGGAGGCACTGCAAAGATGTGACTACTTTTTTTTTTTTTAAGAGGGCCGTTGGGGTTACGTGACTTGCCCAAGGTCACACGGCTAGTTTTTTTTTGGTGTTAAGTGTCTGAGACCAGATTTGAAATCAGGTACTCCTGACTCCAGGGCCAGTGCTCTATTCACTGCGCCACCTAGCTGCCCCAAGATGTGACTACTTTGAAGGATGAGCTGTACTTTCTAGAACCATCATCATCATCATCATCATCCTCCTCCTCCTCATCATCCTCATCAGGTTGTTCCTTTAAGTAATTTGGTCTTCCCAATTTGTAACTGCAGTAAAAGCACTAGACAAATACCCATCATGTCGAAAGAAACGTATTATTATTTTAACAGGTTTAAAACATAACCATAAAGACTTCATTATCAGTAAAATATGATATTGTATATAAAAGATGTAATGTAGTAGATGCAACATCAGTTTCTTTCCTGAGTTCTAGACCTATATTACCAACTACCTACTGGACCTTTTCAGTTAGATGTCCCATAGGCAATGAGTAAGGAATAGGTAGGCTTTTGCAATCAATATTTAGCAATGGGTCACATTTTTATCATCTTAATAATAATAGTTACTATTTTTATAGTGCCTTAAAATTTGCCAAGTGCTTTACAAATACTTCACTTGATCTTCATGACAACCCTGTGAAGTGGGTGTTATTATCCCTGTTTTACAGATGAGGAAACTGAGATGGAGGTTAAATGACTTTCCCAAGGGTCATACAAGACTTGAACTCAGGTCTTCCTGACTCTATCCACTATGCCATCCAGCTTCCCCAATTTCACAATCAATGGAAATTTGTAGGAAATATAATTTTTCATTACACTTATTGTTTATTGATTCCTGTAGGAGATGGGGAATTTGTAGAAGACATTACATGGCAAGACAGGGAGAACAAAGGGTTTTTTCTGGGTTCTGGTTGTCTGATCACGTCCAGAGGAATTGTATGGAATACCTGCTGAGCGAGGTAGTGACCTGACTGTGAATTTGGCCAATTTGAACTCCTTTATTTGTTACCACCTACCTGAAAGAGACCTAAAGTATCTCTCTCTAGTCTATGTTGTCTATTTATGGACTATATGGATGAAAAGAACTTCCCTAATTGGCTTATTGGAATGTCCAGATCAAGTTAGCCTGGATCAAACTTCCCATAACAACTAAAGCCCATCTTTTTAATATGAACATTTTGGTGGTGTTTTTAGACGGTATAAAAGTATGGCTAACCATTGCCTCTGAGGAGCTGAAGATGAGTCCCAAATAGAGGGTGGGGGAAACATACATGGCAAATGAGAGCAGCAGCATGGAACCAACAAGGCACTCTGAGCAAAAGCAGTAAAGGGCATCACCAAAGAAGGATATTAAAGGAAGAGAGGACGGGTCAGGCAAGAGTGAGAGATGATGGTGCTCTTTGGTACTTTTGCAGTGTCAGGAGAAAGAAAGAAAGGAAAACCTCCAATGTGTGGGGTTGATGTGCTGTTGCCAACTTTTGGGGAGGACATGGGTGAGAGTCAAAAAGGGTGGGGTGCATGGATGGACTGCAATCTGTGCCACTGGAGAGAACATTCAAATGAATGAGATCATAGAGACCCATGTGAATATTTAAAGTTCTATAGGTGTCTCAAACTCAACATATCGAAAAAGGGATTTGATGATTTCTCCAACTCCCAACCCACCCCTCTTCCTAACTTCCCTATTTTTGATTAGGGTAGCATTATTCTTTTAGTTTCTTAGACTTGTAACCCATCAGTTCTTACTCTTCACTTTCTCTCACCTCCTATAGACTATCATTTACTGAGTCATGTTGATTTTTTCCTCAACAAAATTTCTTTCATCCACCTATATTCTCTATATTCATGTAGCTGCGAATCCAATTCAAGCTCTCCTCACTTCTTGCCTAGACAGAGGCAAAATTCTCTTAATTGGATCTCCCTGCATCAAACCTCTCACTTCTCCAATCCATCTCCCACACAGCCGCCAAAGTGTATTCCTAAAAGGCAAGTCTGACCATGTTCTTTTCCTCCCTTCCCTATTCCACCCTGCTTCAACCACTCCTCCCACCAAAAGAAAGCACCACACATTTTTCTGTTCAGCATCAAAGGCCCTTCAATATCTGATTCTAACTTACTTTTCCAGATATACACACAGATGTATATATATATATGTATAAATATGCATGTGTATGTATTTATGTATGTATATATTCACATATATGTGCGTGTATGTGTATATGTATTAATCATCTGTAAGCACTTTCTAGATCAGTGGTTCTCAATCTTCCTAATGCTGCAACCCTTTAATCCTTGTATGTGGGTGTATCTGCATGTGGGCAGACCTGCCTGGAGATGGATAGAGGAGTGGTGTCTCGGTTCCTAAGACCATCGGAAATATGTTTTCCAATGGTCTTAGACAACCCCTGTGACCCCTGTGAAAGGGTCATTTGACCCTCACAGGTTGAAAACCACTGCTCTAGTCCATGCGAACTGATCTCCTTCAATAACTTCATAGATAACATTCTATCTTCATGTTTTTGTATAGTCTGTTTCCCATACTTGGAATGCTTTTCATCCTGATCTCTGGAGCTTCTTCCAAAACTTAGCTCAAGGACCATCTCCTACATTCAGGACCCTTCTTATCTTCCCAGTTCCTACTACCTCACTCTATCCCACAAATTACTTTGTATTTACTCTGAATATATTTTATACTTGCTTATTGTACATATTGTTTCCTATAAGATCCGTGAGTACAGGGATGATTTCATTTTTGTCTTTGAATCTCGGCACTCAACAGTGACTGTTATATAGAAGATGTTATATAGATACTTATTGATTTGTTCAACAACTTTGAAGGCAATAATATTATCCCCATTTTACAGATAAGAAAACTGAGGCTCAGATAGATTGTCAGTGGTCCCTAAACTTTTTAATGTCAGGACCCCATTAGACTCTTAAAAATCAATGAAGACCCCAAAGAATGTTTGTTTTTATATGTGTGTATGTAAGGGGTTATATTCAGAGGTGTGCTGGTAAATGTTTAACAATTCTGAAAAATAGTACACTTGGCACATGTTTAAGTTTAATCTGTATTATTAACATATTCTCCATTCCTTTCTTAAGTCTAGACAATCAACAATAAATCAAGCTCTGATTTGTAGTGTTTACCAGTTTCTCAGATGTAAATGCTCATACTGAAAATTTCACAATTTGTTCTCTGAGTCAGTGCAATCTGGTTCCTGCATATTTTTGTGTATCTATAAATATTTACCATATTAGAAACTAAAATGGGGATGGGGGCAGAGCCAAGACAAAAGAAGAAAAGCAGAGAAAATGTAGGGACTCACTTGTGCTCTCCCAAATTCCTCTGTAAACAACTTTAAATGATGTCTCAGTATGAATTCTGGAGTATCAGAACCCACAAAGGACAGGGTAAAACAATTTTCCAGCCTAAAACAGCTTAGAAGGTCAGCAGGAAATACCTGTTGAACCAGGTGAGAATAGAGAGCAGCCCAGTTCAGGCAACACCTCAGCAGGGAAACATCAGGCCTTGGGGACAGCTGAACTGGTAGCAGGGACTTCTAGAGCTCTAATCTCACAAATGGTAAGGGACTTGGACAGCTGGTCAGAAGGAGATTACAGGGGTCACTTTGCTGCCACTGGGTGCAGGACTCTTTTGCATCCACATCCTTTGATGTGACTGCTGAACTACTTTAAGTAGTTCTTTAAGTCCTCATCATGGCTTCTCTGAGCTCCTGGAATGACCTTATAATTTATCTCCCTATTTTGTGTCCTCTTCCTCCATTCCATCCTTCACACAGCAGTCAAAATGATGGTCCAGTAGGGCATAGGTCTGACCGTGACCCTCTCCTGCACTGGTAGCTTCTCATCACTTTGAGGATAAAGTACAAACAGCTCAGGATGGCATTTGAAGCATTCCTCAAACTGGTTCTGAGATGTACTTCCATTTTTATATTGCATATAGGGTGTAAGGTGTCAGATGAGACTAGTATCTTTGGTGTAAGGACTGCTTTCCACCTTAGTGGTCTGCCAGGCCTCCCAACTGTCACCTGTAGCTCCAAAAATGGTGGCATGTTCAGCAGTCAGAGCCTGTTAAACTCTTTTGGCAGATAAACCAGGTTGAAAGTAACAGCGGATCTTAAACTCATCCGTGAGTTGGGGTGGGGGGCTGTCTATCCCAAATATGTAAAGATTTCCCCAGTGGAATGGGCAGATGTGAACAGTTTATTCCAATGGGCCATTAAGGTGGTAGAAGCAGGTGCTGTGGAGTGTAGAGCTTGGTCAGACACTGGGGACTCCAAGGCTTTCCTCTGCATCCCAAGCCATTGCCAGTCATTTTGTCTTTTGTCTTATACTGGACTCTTGTGACTCTGGAATAGAGAGTGAGGCTGATGACTTCACTCAACTCTGCCTCACTTAAATCCAATTTATGGATGAGTCAAAAGACATCACCCATCCCATTTCCAATTTCCAGAGCTAGCTCAGTGTTTGGGAGGCTCTGAAGGAAAATGTGGGAGAGAAGAGGATTGAACTGCCTGCCAAACTGAAGGTCTACAGAGCTGTTTTGCTGACCTCTTTGTACGGCGGTGAAACCTGGACAGTCTACCAGCTCCATGCCAGGAAACAGAATGATTTCCATTTGAATTGTCTTAGGAAGATTCTGAAGCTCACCTGGCAGGATAAGGTATCAGATATGGAGGTTCTTTCTTGAGCTGAATTGCCAAGTAGAAGGTATATCTCTAATGAGCTGTCCAAGTTATTCAAATGCCAAACCCAGGTTTGCCTAAAAGACTATTTTACAGACAACTCTCATAAGGCAAGCCCTCACAATAGAGGTAAAAGGAAGTGATACAAAGATACTTTCAAGGTCTCTATGAATAACTTTAGAATTAATTGTGAGATATGGGAGACGCTGGCATAGGACCACCCAGCAAGATGTGCCTACATCAAAGAAAGTGCCATACTTTATGAGCAAAGCAGAATTGCAGTAACTGAAAAGAAACATGAGATGAACAAATTTTGAGGCATCTCCACCTGAAATGTTCATATGGACTATTTGTGCCCAACCTGTGGTAGAGACTTCTGAGCTTGTATTGGTCAGATATGCCACAGTTGGGCACACTGTACTTTGACCCTGATTCCCATAGGGATGTCATGTTGGTCCTCTTCAAGCACAAAGGACAACAACCAATGTGACATATATTAATACTTTAATTAATGGGTGTGAGGGGGTGAGAAATTGGTGCTGATACTGATCCCTTATGTGGAAATGCATTACTCCCTGATTTGCAGCATGCATGGCAATTGTATAAGTCGTTCTGGTTTGCTAGGTTTGCCTTTTTGAATGACTGCATAGCCAAAACAAACATTTCTAGCCAGTCAGGGAAAGGACCTTAGTTTGCATCTTCCCTCCCTGACTGTCTTCCAATAAGAGAGACATGCTATAAGCTTCCAAATGGGGCTCTAGAGGTACCCTATAGGTGCCTCTCTCTAAAGTTGCTGGTTCAAGCCTCCATTTGGATCCTTCCTTCACCTGTCAATTGCAAGTAATTAATGCCCCAGTTCCATGTAACTAATAAGCATCAGTTAACTTTCACAAAGGGATATTTACTATAAAGATGTAACAATAATAGAAGTATAATCACTTTCTCCTGAATACCTAGGGGGCACACTCTCCCTTATTCTAGCTTGGTCTGTGGGGAGAGTAGTCTCAGACTTAATGAAATTTCTATGTAGTGTTTGCCTTACCAAGTTCACTTCCAAATATGGCATGGCTGATAGATAAATTTACATCTTCTTTACTGCTGAGCCAGGTCAAGCAAATCATTTAGGCCTTCCCGTCATACTCTCCGTTTGTTTGTTTTATTTTGGCAAACTCCATTGTGGATTTCAGCTCCCATACCCTGACGCATACTTCCACTCTTTTGACTCTTTGAAGACCACAGGGAAATAATCATTTCTAATCTTTGTTTATGCAAAACATGGAAGAGAACAAATACAAAGCGGCAAATAAACTCTAGAGCAGGAGTAGGTAACCTATGACCTCGAGGCCACATGTGGCCTTCTAGGTCCTTGGGTGTGACCTTTTGACTGAGTCCAAGTTTTACAGAATAAATCCTTGTATTACAGTTCTGTGAAAGACCTTTTATTAAGGTTCTTGTTCTGTGAAGTTTGGATTCAGTCAAAGGGCCTTACTTGAGGACCTGGAGGGCCACATGTGGTCTTAAGGTCACAGGTTCCCCATCTCTGCAGAGGATGGAGCATGTGTAAGCCTTAGTTGGGAAGGGCATGAAGCCCCATCCAGAGGCCTAAAGCATTCCTTTCTCACTAGAAGTCTTCCAGGGAGGGAAGAAACCAAAACAAGGGCAAGGCCCTGGCTCACTAATAACTTTTGAATTCACTCCAATTCTGGTTAGAAAGCCAATGAAAAAGCCTTCTCTTCTTTCTGTAGCCAGCAGCTTGGGAGGAATTTCAGAAGGTCTGTGCATGCTCCAAATCGGGGAGTTGGGGATTTCCATTATAAGTCATCATGCCTTCCCAGAAGCATTCCCTTCTCTCCGTTCTTACATTCCCCTTTATGCAATCCACATTTTAGTAAAGCTGAACTCAACTATTTCTTGAGCATGGGGTTCCTTCTCCTCCATTTGCATGGCTCATCTCCCATGTGTAGGAAGTCCTCCTTTCTTTTCTCCACCTCCCAGTCCACTTATCTTCCTTTGACACTCAGCTCACATATCTCCACCTCTTTGAAGCTTCCTGGATTCAAGCTTCTCCCCACCCTCCCTTATTAGTGTTTCCTCTCATTCAATTACTTGAATTATATTCATCTAGGTACATGCTATGTTCCCGACTGTTAATAAGTTCTTTGAGAACAGGGACAAGCTTTTTTGCATGTATATGTGCTTTGATGTCTTGGCATAGTACCTTCCCAATAGGTGGTATGTAGTAATTTTTTTTTTGAATGCAATTTGACTATCCCCATTTTACAGATAAAGAGACTGAGACTCATGTAAGAGTAGTGATTTCCTGGGGGTCACACAGTTATTCAATATCAGAGGATTTACACCCAGATCTCTTAACTCTAAATCTGGCACTCTAATGACTGTATTACATAGCAACAGTTTGTATTATAAATCAATTTACAATATTTTATGATGACTCTGCTTCTTATTAACTATGCAAAATTGGGGAACTCACTTCCCTTATAACATTCTCATTATACCCATCATTGTAAAAAAGAAAAATGTTTAAACAATACCATCCAACAAAGCAACTGCATCTGATGGTGTGTTGCACACCAGTAGCCTTTTCCTCTCTGTTGTGGAGAGGAAAGTCCCTTTCCTCAGTTTTCCAGGACCAAGGTTGTTCTACATGCTATTTTATTAATCTAGGTGATGATTGCTCATATATTCTCCTGCTCAAAATTGTATCTAGAAATTGCATCCTGATATATTTACATAAAAATTTTCTTTTTCTTAAAAAAAAGTGGGGGAGAGAACTTCAAAAGCTGTTTCACTTGCTCAGTGAAATATCTGAGAGTCAGACTTTACAAAAAACATTCATGAAGATAGGAGGATAGAGAGGAAGGTCGTCTTTTGAAATATGGAACAAAAAGGTGCTATTGACTTAGCAGGAGCTGCAAGACGCTGCTTTAATATGTACACAACTGGCCTGGGAATTTTAATTTGAATTTCTGCAGCTGCTAATGTGCTTGTCGCTGGGAGAGTAGACACTAATTGACAACCAACTAAATAAATATGTGGAAAATGAAAGCAAACACAGTCATAAAAGGAAAAACCGTAAAAAAAAATTAAATTATGAATGCGGGAAGAAGAATTTCTTCTCCCTCCCTGTCACTGTTCCTCTTTTCTCTCCCCTGCCCCCAATAAAAGTACAATCCAAAAGCTTTTCAAAATATTTGTTTTATGAGGAAGTTACAGTTTGGAAACACAGAAGCTCCCGTCTCATTCTTGTTTGTGTGAGCAGGTACCACGGACAGAGACGGGGATGCTTTCACAGAAAGAAAAAAGCAGGGCACCCGGTTGGGAGCTCTCCAAGTTCTCTCACAGCGAAGGCCCTGCTGGTGTTTATGTCCCTCTCTTCCCTGCCCCAACGGAGTTTCTGTGACCAACTGAGAGCAGACAGGCTCCCCCTACAAAGTGAAATTGCTTATCAGAAAAATCATATTACACGCAAAGTAAATTAGAATCCGCACTGACGTCGTAATTTTAAAAATTAATTAAGGATAAAAAGAAGATGCATCTCAGAGGATGGGGGGGGGGAGTCTAATTTCGACAGGCAGTAATTAATTCCTCCGTTCAGAAATTCATTAACATGTCATAAGTACAAATTACTCCTTTTCTCAGCCTGAAATTCCCCTGAGCCATTGGCTCTATAGCCAGGGTGATATAGGGTGCCTGGGTGAAAGAGCATTCACTAGACAGTGGTCTAGCAGCCAGACTTTTCTTCTGTTTTCTGCTTATGAGAAACTGCTTGACTAGCTTCTGGCCATTTGATGTGATTGGCCATAGGAGGAGATGCCTATAGGACAACTCACATTTCTGCAGCATTTTAAGATCTTTTAAGCCCTTTTCTCACAATAATGTTGGTATATGGGAGCGAGATGGGGAATAGGCAGAAAACTGGGGCTCAAGGAATTTAATTAATCTTGTGTACCCAGGGTCACACATTTCAACCTGAGCATTCTTACTTCAAATCTGGCTCCAAATTCTGCAAATGCCATGTATAAATACATGATATGTTGAGTTACATAGTGATTGCCTATGTATTAGCCATTCCAGTTTACTCTTTGGTGTGTACCCGCATAGTGTGATATCAGTGACACTGGGCACTTCTCTATCTTACCTACGCAATACTTTGAAGGACCTCCATAAGAGTATTATCCCTTTATATCTTTAAGACTGGACTTTTGTGGTCCCCCTTAAAATGTACCCATCCATGGGAGAGGTCGTACTTTAAACTATACTGTAAGACTCCTGCATGTGTGGGTTGTGGTGGTGGTGAGGAGGGACATTGGAATGATAATGTTAAGAAGAAGAGAATTGCAAGAGAATAGTAAGTTATAGGACGGAGAACAGCAAAAGGCTTTTAAAAAGAGTTTGTGTCATCCAACCCAACACTTTAAAAATGAGGAACTTGAAACTCAGAGAATTTAAGTGACTTGTCCAAAGTCTGAGCTGTAAAGCTGGACATTGAACCCATCTTTGACTTGAAACCTAGTATACTCTCCACTATATCAGGCTGTCTCTTGTGAGGGTGGATGCCCAACCAAGTGTCACTGATTACATTTAAGCAGAAGATATACTATGGGCAAAGATGTCTCTGCTGCTTACTTGCACGGCCCTAGGAAATTCACTTAGTCTTTAGAGACCTTAGTTTCCTCACTTGTAAAAATGTGGGTGTTGAACTAGATCATGTCTAAGGTGCTATCCAGTATGATTCTAAGGGGTTCAATGCTTCATGGAACACTTTGGAAGTAGGGATCTCAGTGCCAGGTTATGAGCATAGTGAGGTACCTATTGGAGCTTGCAATGCCTTGCCAGCTGAGAAAGGTGAATCTTGACAGCAGATGAGTGAACACAAGAAACACAAAACAGCCCCTAAGAGGTGATAGATGCTGATAATAAGAACAAGGTAAAGGGGATAGCTCCATGGAAGTCAGACTTGTCGTGAAGAGGAAGTCAAGGATTCAGCCTTTGAATAGGATACCACGGAACAGTAACCCATGTATTAACCTGTAAACTAGATCTGGAACTGGAAGAGACCTGAGGGATAGCTTAGCTCAACTCCCTTATTTTATAGATTTTTGAACAGGCCTAAGTGACTTGAGTTCTCACATGTAATAAGTAGCAAAGCTTATATCTGAACTCAGGTCCTCAACAAACATCTATTAAGCACCTACACTATGGACAGCAACAGGCAATGGGGAAACCGAGATGAAATACAAAGTACGGTCTTCCTTCCAGTTCCTTTTTATGTGTTGTTTTCTCCCATTAGAACATAAACTCTTTGAGGATAATGACTATCTTGCCTGCTTGTATTTGTATCTCCAGCATTAAAAAGAGTGCCAGGCACCTATCAAAGCCTTAGTAAATGCTTCACAGGGCAACTAGGTGGCATAGTGGAAAGAACACCAGCCCTAGAGTCAGGAAGCCCTGAGTTCAAATCTGTCCTCAGACACATACTAGTTGTGTGATCCTGGGCAAGTCACTTAATCCTGCCTCAGTTTTCTCCTCTGTAAACTGAATTGGAGAAAGACATGGCAAACCACTTCAGTATCTTTGCCAAGCAAACCCCAAATGAGGTCACAAAGGGAACATGACAAATGACTGAACAACAAAACAAGATGTTTTATAATTTATCTATGTACATATTTATCTAGTTACATCAGAAGCACTTAACTGCTACTGGGAGCATACAAAGTATGCTAAAAATCTGATGGATCTGTTATCTTTATATACATGTCTTCCCATCTTATGTAACTCTTGTCCACATCCTCCCCCCATATCCACACTACTTGATCTCACCTGGTACACCAGAAGCCTTCATGATCCTCAATTAGAAGACTCTGAAATGTCCTGGTGCTTGATATAATGAACACAATTCAGAAGTAGAAGAATCTGTCAACTTTCACCAAATTTGTCTTTTTGTTTTACTCTGCCCTGGACAACCTTGATGATAGTGGCAAACATCTTTGGTTTGTACATATCTAACAAATCTGTTATTTTGCTTTGCATAATATGAATAAAAAGAGGGTTGAACAAGGTTATTTCTTTTGCTACATCTTTCAAGGAATCTTATATCTTGTATGATTTTGTATGCATAGGAGAAACCTTGTTAGATGAGAGTAAGGTAATATTTTGCTCTCCACAATAAGATTTTTTAAAAAGTCAATAAATAATTAGCACAAAAAGTTTGAATTCTTGTCATCACTTAGTCAACTTCATGGTTATAAAAATGTGGTCTGCCTAATTTCTTTTTAAGATTTCATCAAGAAGACCTATATGTAAATAGTTCTCATAAAAATTCAGAAGAATAGGAAAGTAGACATATTAGTTGGCAGTTATCAATATTATTCTCTTGGTTGTCTTCTTCTATTTTTGCCAATAATGAAATTCAGGATTCTTTCTACACAATTAATATATTTTCCTTTTTAGGTACCTTAAGAATTTATCCCTTAATACCATCAAAATTATTTTATTTCTAGAACGGACCTTCTTGAGGAATAATACAATTATTCTTCCTTACCCCTTTCAATTGTTGTTCAGTTATTTCATTTGTGTCCAATTCTTTATGATCCCATTTGGAGTTTTCTTGGCAAAGATACTGGTGTGATTTGCCATTTTCTTCTCTAGCTCATTTTACGGAGGAAGAAACTGAGGCAAACAGGGTTAAGTAACTTGCCTAGGGTCACACAGCTAGGAAGCATCTGAGGTCAGATTTGAACTTGGGTCTCCCTGACTCCAGACCCAACACTCTATTCACTTTGCCACCTAGCTGCCCCTTTTCAGTACCATTTGCATTTTTCCACACAGCATGAAATGTTGTGGCTCCCCTGTTCTTGGTGGTAAAAAAGAGTTTATTTTAAAAATCTTGACAGATCTTATCTATTTTTCATCTGTTTGTGAGCCTTCCAAGTTTATCCTTAATGTCCTCAGGATAACTTTACTTGGTCGGGTATCTCCCAAACTTTATTTTTCCTTCCATTGCTTCTTGCTGTTTTATGAGATGATACTTTCTACAGTATTTCAACATTCCTCTTGGTTAGATTTGACAAATGAGTTTCTATTGCAAATTGCTTTTACCCTTGGCTGTCATCTCTCTCTACTTAGAAAGGAGATCAAGTGTTTGGTAGTTATCTAGGCTTTTTTGACTTTCTTGTTATCACAACTGATTTACAGGGATTCTTTAAGAAATGACTACAATCTGTCATTAGTTTTCTCCATCTATTCCCCTCTTTTGTTATTGAGAACTCTTTGAAAGAGGCAAGATTGAGGTTGTTTTAATTTCATGCCATATCTGATCATGTTTGTTTTCTTCTAGTATTATATTAGTTTTGATCTTTCTTTTGAATCAGTGGTCTAACAATTCAAAGAAAGCCAATTTTGGACGTATTGATCAATAGGTCAATAAGCATTTATTAAGTCCGTACTGTGTGCCAGGCAATGTGATATGCACTAGGGATAGGCAGCTAATAATGAAATAACCCTTGCTCTCAAGTAACTTACAATCTAACAGGGAATCTCTGTCCCTCTCCCCCTGTTTCTATCTCTCTCTGTTTCTCTGTTTCCTTTTCCTTCCCCTGCCCTTCCCTCTCCATACATACATATATGCAGACATATACAAAACAGGATCAAAGTTACCTTGTATGGTGATACACTAGCAGTTAAGGGAACCAGGAGAGGTCTCCTATGGAAGGTAACAGTTGAATCCTAAAGGAGGCTAAGAACTCTAAGAGATAGAAATAAGGAGGGAGGGAATTTCAGAAATAGAGAACAGCCATTGAAAAGGCAGGGATATGAGTGATGAAGATGAGGTAGGCCAGTATGGCTAGACTAAAGTGTACATGGAAAGGAATAATGTGTAAGGAGAATGGAAAGATAGGAAAAGGTCAGGTAGGTTGTAAAGGGTTTTAAATTCTGGCGGAGTTTCTATTTGATCCTTGAGGTAACAGGATGGTACTGGAGTTTATTGAGCAGAGAGGCAACATGGTCAGAGTTATACTTTGGTAGAATTGCTTTGGAGGATATGTGGTGGAGATATCTATGTGGGGAAAGAGAGAGGGGGGAAGAGAAGGGAGAAGAGAGAGGGAGGGGGATGGAGTGTTAAAGGATGGAGATCAATTAGGAGTATATTACAATATAGCCCAGGAGAGAAGTGATGAGGACTTGAACTAGGGTGGTAGGTGTGTGAGGTGAGAGAAAGGGACTATGTGATTAAGTTAAGATAGAAATAATGAGATTTGTCAACTGTTTAGGGTGAGGTGAAAATGAGCAGTCAAGGATGATTCCCAACGTGTGAACCTGGATGACTGGAAGGCTGTCGTTGCTCTGGTCCATAAAAAATAATGTGACATTATTTGATGCTTGTCTAGAACTACACTTCCTGACTCTTTCTTGAAGAAAGTATTCATGCTATTTAGGTATAAGGCATCTATATTTATAATAAGCTTTTCGGTCCTCTCATTTTGTATACAAGAACCACATTTTCTTTTTTTTGGTTGTTATCCTCTCCTATGCCTACATTTGCATTGAAATCATTGTCAACATGTTGATTGTTGATTTAACTCAGAAGGTCTTGAATATTTTGTAGAATCTTTCTACCTTCTCATCCTCTGCAACATATATTGATTCATGAACTGTGATTATTTTCACAGTCATATTTGTGCAAATACTTATGAACCCTGCAATATGAGATCACCAAATGTCCCATGAAATTGTGTTTCTCCTTACCTTTGAACACATAGCTAAGCCACTTTTTTCATTTCCCTCTCCAGGGAGGACCTGTGAACCATTATTCCATTTAGCTCTAACTTTTTAAAGTTTCATTTATAGTGGGAATGTTAAAATTGATTTGATTTCCTTTTTTAGGACTATGTTCACTCAATGGGCATTATATAAAGATTTTGTGTTTTGAGTACCAATAGCTTAGTTAATGTCTATAGAAGGTATAGAAATGGTACGATTCTTGGTATTCTTGAATGCATTTTTTTGCCACTAGTGTTGTATGTACACACATTTATACAACATGTACACAAATACAAGGTAACGTGAGTAGAGAGGGAGCACTAACAACTTAGGGGTTTGGAGCCGAGAAGATTTCATGGAGAATTTGGTAATTGAGTAGATCCTTGACGAAAGGTATAGAGTCAGAGAGGTAGAGTTATACGCATGGAGATGCACAAAGGTAGGAGTTAGTTTTTCTGGAAATTGAAAGGGAATAATATGAAATCATGCTGGTAAGGTAGGTTGGAGCCAGATTGGGGTGAGGAGCCAACATTCCTTTCTAGAATTAATAGGGAGCCATTGAAAGTTTTTGAGTGGGAGAGTTAGACCAGTACCTTAGGAAGATAAATGCAATAGTCCTATGAAGTACAGATTGGAGAGGGAAAACACAGGTGAGCAATTTTGAGGCTATAATAGTAGTCTAGGCAAGAGGTGATTAAGTTTAGAATAAGTTGGTGGCCTTTTAACTAGAGAGGGGAAGGGAGATAAGAAGATGTGGTGGAGGGAGAAATGACAAGACTTGACAACTTATTTAAGATGAGGGATGAAAGAGAGGGAAGAGTTAGGGATGATATTGAGTTATGAGTTTGGATGATTAGAGGATAGAAGTGTCTCCAAAAGTAATAAGGAAATTTAGAGGACAAAAAGGTCTAATGGAAAAGCATGAGTAATTCAATTTTAGAGACACTGAGTTTGAGATGCCAGTAGCACATTCCCTAATAACAAATGTGATGCTACATAACTACTATTTCTATAACATACTTTCTCCAAAAGAATACCATAGGAGCAGATAGAAGAATTGTCATCATCCCTGTGCTAGAGATGAGGAAACTCATGCTCAGAAGGTATCAGAGCAGGGCTTTTAACTCAGGGCTTTTACCTTTTTCCTGAAATTTCCTAAGTTTAGACCATGTGGTTGTTAGAGCTGGAAGGTAATTTAAGTTCAAATGTCCAACCAAATGTCCCTTAGAGTGATGGATCTTCCTGGCAGGGACCACATACAGCCTGGTTTGAATCTCAGGTCCTTTAATTCAATATTATTTACTTCGGCACACCAATACATACTTGCCACTCTACTCAGGTTGGACTATGCATTGTCTCATGGTTGGTCATCTTGTCCCACTCTTATCTAAAGCAGGAATCCTTTCTATAATATCCCTCATAAGTAGGCATGCAGACTATTGAAGACCATTCCTACCTTTGCTCACAATGTTCATCTAGAACATTCTCCCCTTGGCCTATCCCATGTGAGGAGAAGACCTTTGAATCATAGCTATCTGGCTGCATTTTACAAACCTCTTTATCCCCCAATCCAAAAAATTTTCCCCATCACTAAGGGACAGGGGGCAGGAATAGTTTCAATAATTGTACACTTAGTCTAAAAGGCTGATCACATAGTTTCTACACCAATGTACATAGTATATAAGAGCTGGATGGGACCTTAGGACATAGAACATAAATAACATTTCAGAGCTAAAGGGGATCTTAGGTCATAGATTTTTTAAAAATGGATGTCTTTGTTTATATATCATAGTTATTACTAGAGAGGCCTTTTCCCCAAGTAAGTTTCTCTTGTAAAACAAAACAAAACAGATATGCAAAACCAAGTAATTCATTTCATACTGGTCAGATTGGCAAAATGACAAAACATGAAAATGACAACTGATGGAGGGGGATGTGAGAGTATAGGAACATTAATGTACTGTTTGTGGAGCTGGAAAATAATTTCAAACTATAATCAAAAAGTCACTAAATTGTACATATCAGGAATGCCTGATTATAAATCTATTGCGATATAAAAGAAAGTGGAAAAGGACTTGTATGTACATATAAATTTCCAGCAACATTTTTTTAGTTGTAGCAAAGAGGAATAAATAAAAAGGATGTTTGATACCTGGGGAATGTCTGAATGAGCTGTGGCATATGAATGCCATGCAATATTATGGTACTGTATGAAATGATGAACATGAAGGATTCTGAGAAATTTCAGAAGATTTGTATGGACTGATGTGGAGTGGAACCAGGAAAGAAATTTATATAATGACTGCAATAATTTATGGAAAAACTTTGAAATATTTCAGAATTCTGATGGATATAACTATGACTTTGGAAGACTGATGATGAAGTATTCCTTCTGCTTCTTGGCAGCAGAGTGAGACACCAGACATGGCTGATGGGTTGATCTATTTTTACTTGACAGTACTTTTTTGCTACAGGATGTGGGAAGGGGAAGAATGATTGAATAGGTATCAATAAAGACATATAAAAAAGGAAAAATCAATAAAACATTAAAATACAGAGAAGAAAAAAATTTCAGAACTTGACAGAAACAAATAGGGCAATTTTGTTATTACCTTTTAAAATTTAATATATACTTTAAAAAGCAAACTTAACAATAGTTCACAAGCTCATATACAGTCCTATTTTTTGTTCTTTGTATAATGAAATGCTCATATTTACTGATTATTGTCAAATTAATAATAAAAAGAATTTTAAAAAAAGCAGACATATTGACTGTGTCTGACAAGGTTCTATACCAATGGTTCCCCATGTTTGCAAGGAAAGTGGGGAAGTATTTTTTTGATCTCTTCTTCCAGCTCTCTCTGATCTGTTCCTCCACTTCGCTCCTCCCCACATTTCTTGTCAGACTGAAGATAATTCCACCCTTAGGGATCTTCCTTGATTGGTAAATCTCCAATCCAGGGCTACCATGTTTTGAGGAGCCCCAGCCTTGTTGCTCAGTTCCCTCTCTGGTCTCCTCTATTTTACACAAGCCTTCCCTTCCAGCTCCCTATTATGTTTTATTGACTTTTATTAGGACGTAAGCTCCTAGGGACTGTTGTGTTGTTTTGTATGCCCCACCCTTAGCAGGGTGCCCGGGCACATACTAAGCGCTTAGTAAGTTCTCTCCTCACCAAGGGGTCAACATTTGCCATTATTACATAGCACGTTGTTTATGTCATTTTCTTGGTTTCATTTCTTTCTTTCTGCAAAATTTCATATAAATCTCATATTTCTCAGAATTTCTCAGTCATCCTTTTTTACAGCACATTATATATTGTCATAATACAATCTGTTCAGCCACTCCCTGATCAATGAGCATCCACTTTGTTTCCATTTCCTTGCTGCCTCTCAAACTTCATGAATATTTTGTTTATTTGGGACCTTTCTTTTTGCCTATGACCTTTTCTTTTTGCCTATGACCTTTCTTTTTGCCTATGACCTTTTCTTTTTGCCTATGACCTTTCTTTTTGCCCATGACCTTTTCATGGTAAATGCCTAGCATTTCTCTGAGTCAGAAAGTATTAATAATTTGGTGATTTTTCCCATATAATTCAAAATTGCAGGATACAAAACAGTAGTGCTACAAGGAATCTTAGTAGATAAAGTATTAGTGCTCAGAGACCTGAAGGAACATCATAGGATCACAGGTTTAGAGATGGAAAGGACCTTAGAGGTTACCTAGTCTAATCCTGAATTTATAGGTGAAAAAATGGGGGACCAGAGAGTTTAAGTGACATTGAGATCATTTAGTCTAATACTTTCAATTCATAGATGAGGAAACTGAGGTCTAGAGAGGCTAGTCAACTTCCCCAAAGTTAGCCAATGAGAGTAGCAGAGCCAAGACTACAACCAAGGTCTCTCAATGCCCAACCTAGTTCCCAAGGTAGTAGTAAGGTATTTCTGTACTCAGGAATGTATGAATGAACTTTAAGGGGCTGGGGATAAAAAACAAATGTACCTGTTATTCTGTTATGTGAGTCCTCCCAGGAGAGGGCTAGGGGTGAGGTTGAGATGTGGATTTAATTGGGTACTTTGGGTCAGGATAAGGTGGGTTCTCTCCTCTCCTACAAAAAGCTTCCTGTTTTAATTCACTCCAGCTGGGGATGAGAGGTCACTGGCTGATAACAAGGTAAGTAAACAAAATTAGCAACTGCTTTCAGACTGTATTCCCTTCTGTGGAAATTAGTGTAGAAATGAGTCAGGCTTTCAGTTCCTATGTGGAAGAGACCCTGGTGTGTTTGTATCCAACTAGAAAAGCTCATGGTTTATTCATGTTGGTATCTTTACACCAGCCCCTCCTGCTGATATGATGGGAGGGGGCCGAAAACAGCAGGAGTGGGAGCTAGACGATGGTATTCAGGTATTTCTTTGGGAAAGAAGAGTGGTTGAAAGTGCTTGGTTTCAGGAGAAGGAGGGAGGGAGAGAGGGAGAGGGAAAGAGAGACAGAGAGAGAGAACCAGAGAGCCAGAGCCAGAGCCAGAGCCAGAAAGATATTGTCCTGTTTTCTGGGACAAGCACTAGGTCATCATCCAGGTTTGTGATGAGTAGATAGAAGATGACTGGTTCACACCATCCCCGTGCTCTTGCTTGAATTCTACTGAGCCCAATAACGTACAACAGGAATAAAGAGACACAGAAACAAGGGTCAGAGGAAGAACCCGTGGCAGTTAACAGCAGAAAATTTCAGATTTGGTAATAAGACAGTGTAACCAGTAAGTGCTTGGTCCTCTCCAGCTGGGCTTCTCTCAGAGCAAGAGGGAACTTTAGAGAGAGGCTTCTTGTGAGCAGAAATGGTTTCATTCGATCTTCTTGTGTCTCCCCCACCTAGCACAGTGCCTGGCATGTGGTATGTGCTTAATAAACACTTGTTGACTGATTGAAGTTCATTTTTACCTTTTATAGATAAGGAAATTGAGGTCCAAGCAGGAGACCTGGGTTATAGTCCTGGATCTGCCACTAATTAGCTGGGTGACCTTTGGCCAGGTACTTCTCCTCTCTCGTCTTGAGTTTTTCATTTATAGAATAAGGGAGTTGGACCTGATGGTCTCTAAGGAATCGCTGAACTCTAACACAGATACCAGGCCCAGCCTGGACAAAGGCAGGACATCAAAAGGACAGCGAGCTAGTCTAGTTTACTTAAAGGAAGCCAGTAAATTGTACATAACCAACCCAGCAATGCTCCTCCTAGGCCTGTGCCTTAAAGATAGTGAAGAAAGTAGGAAAAGACTGCTATTTACATATGAATGAGGTAGGGGGAAACAATGCCCCCAAAGCAGGTAGGAGTCAGATCACACATGGCCCTGAATGCAAGCCTATGTTTGGGCCTTCCTCTGAAGGGAAAGAAGAATCATCATAAATGGTCATGCCTGGATTGTCTCTCTGCATTAAGGGACGTCTGCCCGCTTGGCAAGATCATTCTGTGGAAAGTGCTTTGTAAACCATAAAGTGCTCTATTAATTTGAATTATTATTATTGTTCCCTGTCAAAATCTTAACTATTTATCAAAGTCACCCCAATGGATGCAATCTCTTCTTCCCCTAAAGAGCCTCCCTTGGCATTTCTCATTGCATTTGTCAGTCTTGGATTAATTATTTGCTTGTCTGCCTTCTCTTCCTTAATAGATAATTAATTTCTATAGTGCAAGGATTTTGCTACATTATCTGTTATCTTCCCATAAATCTTTACACATAGTAGGTGCTCCATAGACATTTGTTGAAGGAGAGAATAGGTGACTGGTGAATGTTTAATGAATACATGCTGATGTGATATATTGATTTCTGAAACAAGACTACCTCTCCTACTTAACGAATTCCTTTGGTGGCAATAGGACATATGTTGCTTTTTTGGAGACTGACTTCTAGGAATGATAATATGCTTGGTGTTTATACTGCCTCTTTCTCCAAGACAGTCAGAGAATTTTGCATATATTAGGGCTAAACCAAACACTGGCTAATATAGCAGGGAAGGAATAATTAACTAACTTGTTACTGCCATGGAGTTGGAGAATTTGTGGAGCAGGGCCCATTACAAGTGTCCCAGCACTTCACAGTTTATGAGACACCTTCTCTATGGCAAACAGTGAGGAAGGTTGACCAAGTGTTGTCTCCCATCTTCCAGATGGAGAAAACTCTGGTTCACAAGGCCATATAGTGAATGTCACAGAAGTGACAGAAAAAGGACCAGACTCCACGTCTTCTGATTCCATGTCTAGAGATTGCATTTTCCAATGGTGGTATGAAGGTAATTGCGATGTAAGGGACAGAGTTCAGTCCTCATTGTCAAGGAAGATCTGGTTCCTAGTCTTACCTATGAAACATACTAACAGTGTGACCCTGGGCAAGTCACTTGACCAATTTCACGATTCTTCCAGGCATATCTTGGAGGTGTGAAGGTGCAGAACAAATTCTGCATAGGTGGAGGAAGTTTGCTGTGCTGGTGAAATCACAAGGTTGTCATGTACAAACATGTGCATCTATAGATGCACACATGTATACATACAAACATAATATGGACATGTATACATGTGCACATATACATGCTCATGCCTACAAGCCCACACAAACACACATGCGTACAAGCACACACATGATCACAACACAACACACATGCACATGTGCTAATGCGGCAGTCTGTGAACACACACGTGCACATGTTATAGGAAACATGTGCACATACACATGTCACAGTCCTGGCACTACACACACCAGTGTATGCACATACATAATGCATAGCAGGTGCATGTCAAGTAGAAAGGCGGCATTCTTGGTTCTGGCACTCACTATCTGTGTAACCTTGGACAAGTAAATTACTTCACATCTCTGGTCCTCAGTTCCCTCATTCATAAAAGGAGAGGGTTAACCTAGTTGGCCTGTGAGGTCCCTTCCAGCTTCAAATCTATGATCCTATTTTTAAGTCATTATTTCTTTATAGTTATAGATTCGCAGAGATACCTTTAGACACCATCTGGTTTACCCCAACACCATTTTAAAGATAAAGAAATTGAAGTCTGGAAATAAGTGACTTGCCGAATCATGTGGCTAGTCAGTAGCAGAGGAGAGGTCAGAACCCAGGTCCCCTGACACCCTGCCCTGCCAGTCTAATGCACTTTCTACATACATTATATGATACAGTGACCATATGATATACTAGATAACCTGAGGCACAATGTATGGCATATTTATACATACACACATAAATTAATTGCTGTATCATGAAATCTAAAGCTATTTCTTTTGGTGGACAAAATTGCTGTCAGAGTTTGTATTGCATTGAAATGTGAAGTGGTAAATTCACTATCTCTGAAGGGATCGAAGATGACCACTAGGCAGGGAAGCTTGAAAAGAGGATTCTCCTATTGGACAAGAGACTGGATTAGCTAGCTTCTAAGGTATTTTCTATTACTTTAAAATTTTAAAAAAGTTATATTTATATTTTTGTTTTTCTATCACCTTCATTTCCAAATATATTACCCCTTCTTCCCCAAATGTATACCCAGAAGGTCATCTTTTTGAAAAAAGAATACAAAAGTGGGAAAATGGTTCAGTAAAACTAATCAACACATCAATTATTTATGGCAGTATATGCAAAGGCCCATGTTTATATCCCCCATCTCTGAAAGGCAAGGAGAGAGGTACGTTTTCTCATCTCTTTGAAGCTAAGCTTAGTTATTGTATTTATATAGCCTCCATTTCCTCTCATTTTTGGTTGCTATCCTTTCCTTTCCTTTGTTGAAGTCGTGTGTACTTTTCTACTGGCTTCATTGCATTGGTTGGTGCAAGTCTTCCTGTGCTTTTCTGAATTCTTCATGCTCAGCATTTCTTATGGCACTGTAATATTCCACTCACATTTATGTGGCCCGATTTGATTGTCACTAATCCCTGGGCACATATTTTATTTCCAGTTGTTTCCTACCATAAAAAGTGCTAATATGAATGTTTTGGTGTATATTTACTTCTAAGAGGCTATGTACTGTAAAGCATGTGCCATAATAACAAGGGCCTAAGTAAGGCCCTAACAAGGTCTTTTATACAGGTCCTTGGGTCTTCTTTCTCCTTAGAAGTAGGTTCCCTCCTAAGAACCACACAATCAACATTTGGCCACTGTTGGCTTGTTCTCCCACTTGTTTCCTATGACCAAGGACTGGCCTTGAGCAGGCAGCTTGGTGATGCTTCAAGAGGACCAGGTGGGGAAGAAGAGAATCTGAATCAGACTCCTGTGTGGCCTTGGGCAAGTGCCTTTCCTTCTCTGGACCTTCATCTGCTCATCTATTTCATATGGGATTGAACTAGAGGATCCCTTCCAACTCTAAATCCTATTATTCTAATAGAAGATAGTAGGTGACATTTGTCATGCACACCCTCTGTAAATCACCTGGCTTGTGCACTTTCCCAGGCAGGGATCCTGGCATTAGACCTTTTCCTTCTTTTTTTCCTCTTCAAAATATACACATATGGCCCACCATCCTCATACTTGAGTATATGTCTCATCTGAGACACTACCTCAAGTCCAAGAGTTAATGTCTGACAGTGGAATAATGTATTAGTCCTCCTAGAAAACATATGGATCCTAATAGGGGGTCTGAAATTCCTTACTTCCATGAGGTAGAACTGCAGAAACCATTGTAGGCTGGTGGGGGGTGGAGGGGCAACATTTTATGCAATCAGGTGTTTTTTTAGTACCTTCAAATCACTTCCTTTGGCAATCACTACACCTCCTCTAGTTGGGAGGAATGGGTCTAGTTATGGAAGGAAATTTATCTGATGTAACAATGTAGGAGCAAAGGCTTTAAAGCAGAACGAGACTTTAAAGGTCATCTAGTCCTTTCATCCATTTTACAGATGAGAAAATTGAGGCCCAGGTAGTTCAAGTAGTAAATGGCACAGTCAAGGAATTGTTCTTGCTACTATCATCCTGCTCCTTTTCTTCTTCCTTCTTTCCATTACATTTTCCTGACAGTCAAGAGGCTTCCTACATTTTTTTCCTTGAGAGACAGGACAATCTATTTCTACTCTTATAAGGGGAAGCTGGAATCCCTAAGTCTTAGCCATGAAAAGTTTCTCTGCCCAGCTCATCATTTTTGAAGATGCTAACCATTCACTCATTAGGGCAAAAAATGTGAAATGGGGGTCTAGCTGTAAAAAGTAATAGCTTGATTAGGAGCTGCCCCAGGATGTTGTTGCCACCTTTCTTTCTCAAGCGCTAAGCAGGGGGATCATTTTTATCCTGGCTGCCAAGGAGGGACCTGGGGGCCTAAAGCAATTTCTGTCTTTGCCTTATTCCATATGCTGCCTGCAAAGACTGCTCTTTGCCTGCTAAGACTGGGCAAATACTGAGAAGGCTGAGTAGCTGTGGTTAGAATACAGAATTAGTGCTGGTGGGAGGGGAGATGAGTAGAATGTCAGAACTGGCACAGATCCTGCAGATGGTCTTGCCCAACCCCCTCATTTTTCACAAGTGAGAACTGAGGTTCAGAGAGCGAATGGTGATGTGCCCAAGGTCATGAGAAATAGAGTCAGTATTAAAACCCGGGTCATAGAATCATAGAACTAGACCCTAAGTGGCATCCTAGAGGTCATGTCCAGCTCATTCATTTTTCATTTAAGGAAGTAAAGGCTTAGAGAGGTTAATTGGTTACACAGGAAGTAAAGGTTACAAAATTTGCCCAAGTTTACACAGGAAGTAAATGACAGAGGCATTATTGGAACCCAAGCCCTCCACCCCCAGCTCCACTGTTCTTTCCATTGTAGCCAAATGCAGTGAGTGCTCTTTCTGGCCTGCCATACTTGTTTGGCCCTTTTCATTGTTAGGCAGAATTATCAGGATGAGTCATTTAAAGCACTTTCACCTCTATTAGCACATTTAATCTTCCCAACAGTCCAGTCAGATAGGGAGGGTGGAGATTATTCCTCTTTTGCAGATGAGGAAACTGAGGATCCAAGCTCAGCAAAATCTTTGAGACTGGGGTCTGTGTATAGATGTAACTTTCTGTTATCAGAGCCCAACACAGGGCTTCGCCAATGGCAGGTCCTTTACTTGTCCCAGGATCAGTTACAGTTACGATGGCTAACTTTACAGATGAGGAAACTGAGGTCTAGAGAACTTCCTCCCACTCCCCCACACCCCCAATCATACTTTATACAATTGACAAAATAATATTAAGGCAGAGGTTTGACCCGATCACTTTGCTCCTTGGAAAACCTCAGTGACTATTGCCTTACCTCTAGGAAGAAACAGAACAAAACACTCAGCCTTTAGTCTGGCATTTAAAACCTTCTGCAGCCTGACTGGAGATGGCCTTGCCAAGCTTGTTTCACATTATTCCTTTCCAAGCCCTCCATTCACTGGCCAAAGTGGTTGCCCCTTAAACACTGCAGCTCTCGCCTCGGTGAATTTGCACAAAAGTCGTCCTCTGTTGCTAGACCAGCGTCCCTCCTTATCTGCACCACTAGGACTCTGTCTTTCTTCAGACTAAACTCAGTTGACACTTTCTTCCCCACCAAACTGCTAATGCTCCTTTCTCCTCAGCCTGGTTGGTCTTGTTTTTTTTTTTTTCATTAGCCAGTGCCTTACTTGGAATACAGTGGCACACCTTATAAAACTAAGCATGGTGCCTGGCATAGTGTTATTGTTGCTTAGACACTTACTCACGTCTGACTCTATGTGACCTCACGGACTTTGTCCATGGGCTATTCATGGCAAAGATACTGGAGCGATTTGCTATTCCCTTCTCCAGTGTGTCCCCATTTTACAGATGAAGAACTGAAGTAAATAGGGGGTTAAGTGACTTGCCCAAGGCCACATGGTTAGTATCTGAGGCCAAATTTGATTGAACTTAGATCTTCCTGACTCCAGGCTTGGTGCTTGATGCACCACATAGCTCTGCTCCCCCACCAAGACTCCCAACTATTTCCACCTGGTGTATAACATGTATTTAGTAAATGCATCTTCCCTTCCCCCTTCTCCTGCCACAGACACAAATTTGTACCTGGAGAAGTAAGGCTGAGCTCTATGTGATTGTTTACATGTTGTCTGCTGTTAAGTGCAACTCCCATTTTGGGAGACATTTTCCTAAGTAGAAGAAGCATTTTTAAAAAGCATGTTTTTATTGTTATCATTTTTTTGGCTTTTATGTTAAGAATGAATGGTTTTCTTTGAATTATGTCTTCTTGTAGTCTTGTAAATTTGCTTGTCAAAAGTGCAACAGATTTGTTTTTATTTTCTCTATCTACAAAAGATTCTCCTCCCCAAGCTTGTGTCGAAGTCATTGTCAGGATATTTATTAGTACCCAAGCTGAGCAGACTACCCATCCTGAGATAACTGTCACCTCCTGGTGACACCAATGGCATGTCATCCTCAGGTTAGCATAGGTTTTCCCCTCCGACAACAGGTACCTGTGTGTGAGGATGCTGGGAGTGAAAGACCAATTATGAGCATAGAAAAGTAGTCCATAAGCTAGTTAAGTGTGCTGGCCAGCTAGCACTTAGAAGTTATCTATAAGCTCCCGGTCATACTTCTGACCAAATAACTCCTATAAACCTTTAAGGATACTTGAAGAGTGAGGGCCTCACCCATAGGGCCTGATGTCAGAAGTGAGGTTTTTCACTTGTATAAGTATGAACAATCCACCCTCAAATCCTACTGCCACGGCAGAATCGTTGTGAGACCAATATCATGAGATGTGGGTACTTGTCTTGGCATGGAAAAGCCTGGCATAAGGAAGTCCATCAGCCTGGAGAGGCACACTCTTCCTATGGAAACGCTCCAAAAGGGCATAGCAGCACTCTGCTCTCAGCGCTATTCACCTGAAATCCAAATACAACTCATCTCTACAATAATTCGTTCCCTTTAGTAAATCTCACCAGGTTATACATGGATTATAGATTGACTTTTGCTTTCACTTTTAAAACCATGAGGATAATGTCTGCCATGTAATTCATTTAGAGGGCAGTGGCCATTAGATATTGGGAACCTGGCATGGGATTCTGATCACTCTTATAGCCTTTAGGATTAGTTCCAGAAATCTAGAACACCTCTAGAATCATTTCACACTGTATGATTGCTTTAATGGGGATCTTTCATTTGATTGGCATTAGGAGCTCCCCATAAGAAAATTCTATCTGACGTCTCCCTTTTTGAGACTTAGAGATTTACCTGGGGCACACACTTGGGATAAATCAGAGGTGGTTCTTGAAACCAGGGAGTCTTGCCTATATAGTTTTCTCTCTGTCCCTTATAGTATGATGCCTTTCAGTCTTTTAAAATTATAATATCTGTTGATAGTCTCTGTTGTTTTACATTATCAGCGTTTTGCTAAGTATCCTTTTTTCTCCCATTTCCAGAGAGCCACTCCATATAAAAGATGTCTTTTTAGAGAGGAAAAAAATAGCACAACTGATTGATGCATTACAAAAGTCCCCGAACAATTACAATAAAGAACTGTCATGGACCTCCCACGTCCACCAAAGGGTGGGTTAAGCGTGTCCCTCCATCTTCATGCAAGTCCTGCTAGATCTTCATGATTTTATTACTTTTACTTGTCTTTTACACTCACATTGTTGTAGTTACTGTGTATATTGCTTTTTTGGCTTGGCCGACTTCACTCAACATCCAGTTCATATAGATCTTTCCATGCTTTTTTGTTTTCATTACACACATCATTTCTTACAGCACAGTAGTATTCTATTACATTTGTGTACTACAATTTATTTAGCCATTTCCCAATTGATGGGAATCTGCTTTGTATCCTTTTCTTAGCTACCTCTTATTCCATTCTTTCTTGATCTTTCTCTGTCATTCGCTCTCTGTCCCTCTTCCTCCTTCCCTCTACCCACTTCTCTTCCCATCTCTTTGAGCCTCTGTCTCTTTCTAAACTCTGTCCCAAGTTTAAAACCACACTAGGACTTTCAGAACACAGTCTATACACACATATATTTATATAAAACTCTTAGATATATGCATATATACTTTATACTTGTCTCTACATACAAATATACCCACATACACCACAGCCTGTACTTTCTATTTGTGCTTCTTACTCCAGAATATAAGCTTCTTGAGGGCAGAGATAGTTCCATTGTTGCTTTTTTAATCCCTACCAAAGCACCCACGAACAAAGTAGGTGTTTGATACATTTGTTGAGTTGAATATATTAAGATGGAAAATGCTTTGAAATTACCTAGTGCAACTGAGGCATATTGGAAAATACACTAGAAGTGGGAGCAGAAAATCTAGGTTTTAGTCCTAGTTCCTGGTGGTAATTATTAGAGTTGTATCATCTCAGACAAGGCTGTTTCCATATCTCTGAGCCTCATTTTCTCCATACGTAGAACAGGTTATACACTATAGAATGAGACACAGAAGATATGTCCTTAGGGATAATAATGCTTATGCTAGCTGTCACTATAGAAACAAGAGAAATATGAAACCAATGGTGATTCTATCTCCCATCTCCCAAGGCCCACCTCCAGGAACCTCTCCTTGACTATCCCATCCCTCATTAATCTCTCCTCATCCGAGATCCTTTCCTACCTATGCTGTGTACCAGACCATTCAGTAACTAACCATACATATTGCTCTGTCTCGTTATTTAACTATTTTTAGATGCAGAAGTCACCTCCTTAATGGTACTATAAGCAACTCGACATAGGGACAATGCCATTGTATGCTTTGGTATCCACATGCCCTGACCTGTGATCTGTTGGTCAGACATGGACACACAGTAGAGGCTATTATACATATCACTCATTTACAGGTCATGCATTTTTAATCATCATTCTACCTTTTCCTTAAGGGTATGTCTTCTGAATATATCTTGAACTAATGTGTATCCTCTCCCCCTAGGCACTGAGCATTCTATATAACTATTCAGAAGCCTATTGTGAGGTAAACAAAGAATAAAATCATTCATTGTCATTCAGTAGTTTTTCAGTCCTGTCAGACTCTTTGTTACCCCTTTTCAGGTTTTCTTGGCAAAGATACTGGAGTGATTTGTCATTTCCTTCTCTCGCTCATTTTATAGATGAGGAAATTGAGGCAAATAGGGTTAAGTGACTTGTCCAGAGTCACACAGCTAATAAGTATCTGAGACCAGATTTTCCTGAGTCTAGGCTTTATCATTTATAAATAGATTCAATTATAGGCATTCAATAAACATTTGTCATGTTGAGAAGAAGGTGAAGACAGAGATGGTGTGGGACTTTAGAGTCAGGACTCCTAAGTTTGAGCTTAAGTTAAAGCATTTGTCTCTCTGAACCTCAATTTCCCCATTTTTAGAGCTCAAAATCCTATATCTGGTAGAATGTGACAGATGATGAAATGTTGGCCTAGCAAAGATGAAGTGACTTGTCCATGGTCATACACTTAATATTTGGCATAGTCACAATTTTAACCTAGTTCACTATGCTTTATTTTCAGCTTCTTGCTACTATACTTTTAGGATCCTTGATTATCAGTATGGACACTACCTTTGACTCAGATGGTGTTTGAGAGATGCAGTGGCCAATACATTCATCACCTCAGAAAGGAGTTCTTTACCTTGGGTTTCTGAAGTTTTTAAAAAAATATTTTGGATTTTAATAAAATTTTATATAATAAAATATTTTATATTTTAAAATTATTTATAATAGTTTATAATATGATTTTCCATTTTGATATAATTGATTTCCTTTGCGATCCTATTTTTAAATGCCGTTGAAAACATTATCTGAGTTGAGGTCCATAGATTTCATCAGACTGCCAAAAGGATCTTTGACCAAAAAAAAATAGGGAGGAAGGTTTAGAACTTCTATCCTAGGACCAATCTAATAAACCTATCAAAACTCATCTAGACTGGTCCTTAGATGACAAACACAGCCTCTCCCTCAACCTACACTGGAAGATTTTCAAGTTTGGTAAGTTCAACCATATCTTGTACCATCCTGGGATAACCTTCAAGGACTTAGTGTTACTGCCATGCCATAATAAGGCGCAAGAGAATTTAAGTTAGAAGTATAAGATCATTCAAGCTATAATAATGGAAAGAGTTTATTCACTGGAAGGGATCTGTGAGTTCAAAAAGCCTAAAGCTTTCATCTGAAGCATGAGGAAACTAGAGAAAGTGCAATGGCTTACCCAAGATCTCACAAGAAAGTAGCAAAGTTAGGATTCTAAGTCAGGCCTTCTTACCCCACATCCAATGCTCTCTTATACTATGGATATGATTATTATTCTCAGCCAACAGTCTCTTCTCTGCTGTCTTATTTTTCCCTTCCCCCATGACTTTTCCTGCCTGCATTTTTCCTGACAAGCCACATTGAGCTAGGATGGTATTTGCTATTTCATTATTGGGCAGCACAAAGCAAACAGCTAAAAGGGAAGCCATGAATAAAACATGCAGGGATAGATCCACTCCTGGACTTCCCTTCCCAGGCCTGACACAGCCCAGCTCTGTCCTTGGGACCTCCTGCAGTCTGGAGACTTTTTTGCTTAATTCTATCTGCTTATTTGATGTACCCAGACTCTCTCTGTGTGGTGTTTAATGACACTACTGGTCCTGAACAGTTAAGAATCAGAGAAGGGAGAGCTATAAGAGAACTTAGGGATCACTGGAACTAACTCTTGAATTTTACAAAAAAGGAAACTGAGGTTCAGAGGATTGTTGTGACATGTCTTGGGTCTCACAGGTGACAAATGGCAGAGCCAGTATTCTCACGTAGACTCTCTGATTCCAAATGTTGCCTTCTTTTTAAAATTATGATTACCCAAGCTCTACAGGGAAGTTAACTAAGGCCCAGAAAAGGGAGGTGACCTATTTTAGGCAACATAGAATGTTACTGGGGAAATTAATACAAGAATTCTGACCTTTTGAAACCAGCCCCAGGATTTTTCCACTTACCACTTCTGCCCTGACCCCTCAGAGATTCTGGGTCTGGTTTGTGGATTTTCTTGGACTTCTGTGGTTTTTCTTGGTCTTTCTCTGTCTCCTCTTTTCCCTTTCCCTTCAACATTCTACTCTTTGCTAAAACTGCTACTTCACCATTCATGAAGTGCCATGTAGAAGGAATCTGACATTTCCTAAAACTGGCTGGACCCACCTTTAGCTGCACACCCGAGACAGAATACTCAGAGGCTTAAGCCTCACTTGGAAAGGGAAGTGTCTCTCAAACCCTAGGGCAGATCCACCCACCTATCCCCTTCTTGGAAGCTGGCCTCATCAATGGCAGAGAAGGCAGTTCCCCTAACTGGAAGGATGATGAGGGAGTAAACCTGCCTCCTCAGATTTCACAGAGATCTTTCTTTTGTATTTATCTTGCCCTACCTTGTGGGAAAATTCTTGTTTGTATCAATATTTCCCCCATTGATTATAAATTATACTAGAACAGAAACTATGCTGTTTCTAGAATAGAGAAACTGATGAGTAGCTGAACGATCAGCCTTGCCTGGTTACCATGTGGCTTTCTTCTTAGGTGCAGAGAGTAGACTTGGGTTCAGATCCTTGCTCTATCACTACCTCTATGATCTTGGGCAAGCCAATGAAGTACTTTGCATTTCGGTTTCTGAAGTTGAAAATGAGAGGGAGGGATGGCCTAGAGGAGCCTTTGTAGCTCTGAATCTATGGTATATTTTTGTGTCCATGGAATGTACATAAAACATGCCTAGGGCAGATAGCATGAAGTGTGTCCTCAGTATAGCCATGGGAGGTTGGGAGGCAGAAATACTGATCATAGTGTGAAGCCACTGCTGTGGAGGCCCTTGGTACTAGAGGATCAGGGCAGGGTGGAGGAGACACTGTTCTAGCCTTTCATCTGCCAGCTTCCTATTTTAATGAACTATTTGATATGTTGGATGTTGTTGAAAGTCTCTGAATGTTGTTCCCCTAGAACAAGGCCCCATTCACTCCATCCTGGTTATGGCTCAGTTTTTTGTTTTTTTTTGTTTTTGTTTTTTTGGGAGGCAATCAGGGTTAAATGACTTTCCCAGGGTCACAGGGCTAGTGTCTGAGGTCATATTTGAACTCACATCCTCCTGACTCCAGGGCCAGTAGTCGATCCACAGCACCACCTAGCTGCCCCTATGGCTCAGTTTTGAGAATTTCTCTCAGCAGTGACCCGAGCACAAGTCAGGGAAGCAGGCAACCAGGCAATCTTGGTAAATGCTCACAGCCCTAACATACCTAAGCTCCTAGTAGAATGGAATAAATGAATCCGGAATGATGGGGGCTTGGTTCAAATCATGGTTCTGCCACTTAATATCTATGTAACACTGAGTAAGTCTTTTTCTCTTTTACCTTGGTTTCCTCATCTATAAAATGAAGTGAACCTCCCTAATGCCAGGACCCTTTAACACGCGTATGTGGGTGTATCTGCATGTGGGCGGACCACCTGGAGACAATAGAGGAGCGGTATCTTGGTTACTAAGACCATAGGAAATATGTGTTTTCCGATGGTCTTAGGCAACCCCTGTAACCCCTGTGAAAGGGTCATTTGACCCCCCAAAAGGGTCGTGACCCGCAGGTTGAGAATCACTGGACTAGATGGTCTCCAAAGTCCAAGTCTGCGACCTGATCATCCCAGAGACCTTTCCCACTATTGTTCTCTCCGTTCCAGCATGTACATGCAGGCATGCGCGCACACACACACACACACGCACACACACTTACTCACACACTCTCCATGGGTTCAAAAAAAAAAGCTGGTCCCTGGGGACCTGGGTACCATTTATTTATGCAAATAAACTGCAAAATAAATGTATATATAAAAAATACTTTGTAGATTTAGAGCTACAAAGTACTTTCTAGGTGATCTATACCCTCATTTAAGCCATGGGGTAAAAAGAGAGCCCTAGCTATTGCTATGCTAACTACCCATTTGCACGATTATAGGATCATAGGAATATAGTTCTGGAGTTGGAAAGGGCCTTAGAGGCCATCGAGCCCAGCCTTCATTTTATAGATAAAAAAGTGAGACCTAGACAGGTTAAATGACTTGCCCAAGGTCACATTGGGGTAGGTAGGTAGCACAGTGGATAGATCACTGGCCTTGGAATCAGAAAGACCCAAGTTCAAATGTAGCCTCAGGCACTTACTAGTTTGTGACTTTGGATAAGTCACTTAACCCTGTCTGCCTCAGTTTCTTCCTCTGTAAAATCAGGTGAAGAAGGAAATGGCAAACCACTCCAGTATCTTTGCCAAGGAAACCTCAGACAGTGTCACGGAGAGCCATGAGAAACTGAAGAACAACTCAACAACAAGAATCACATTTATAATGAATGGGAGAGTCAGGATTCGAACTCAAACCTTCTGATTCCCAATTTCAGTGTTCTTTACACAGTACAATATTGCCTATATATAATGTGTGTAGTGTATTGTCTATCATTCTTCTCCACCCCACCTATAAACATCTGCAAACAATTGTCTCTCACTAAGGAAGATGTGATATTCCAAGCACTGGCTACTCTATGTGTTCTTTCTTATAACTGATTCTTAATTTACTTCTCATTAATTTGCATTAAATTAGAGGAAAGGTGACCTGTGGCAGACAACTGCTCAGGGCTGTTGCCTTCTTGCAAACCTTATTTAAAGGGTACAAGTGAATGTAGAGGCAGCATGGCATAGAAGGAAGTACCCTGGTCCAATAGTTAGTGGACCTTGGTTCTAGGACTGGCTCTTCCACTTACTTACGGTGTGACCTCATTCAAGTCTTTTTTTCCCTCTCTGGTCCTCGGTTTCCTCATTTGTAAAATTAGGGTGTTGTTTTTCGAACTTTCTTCAATGTGATTTCAAGGGGGGGCTCTGTGAAAAAATTTTGAAGGTGGTGTTTCTTTCTTTAAAATATTAAATATATTGTGTGACTTTGGGCAAGTCATTTGATCCCAATTGCCTTGCCTTCCCCTCTCCAAAAAAATGTTAAATATAAACAAATGAACTTATAAACTATTATGTAGTATAATGCAAAAGTAGGAAAATCAAATTAATTTTTAAATTTCCCCCCAAATTTCTGTGAATTGTTTAAAATTTAAAAGTTATATCATAACCTTAATTTCTGAACACATTCCTTCCATCACCATTAACCAGGAAGTGATCCTTTGTAACAAAGAATGAAACAGAAAGGGAGAAAAAAACCACTTCTGGAAAGAAAGGAAGGTGAGAGGCTTTTTCTCTTATCTTCTTTGGGGACAAGCTTGTCCAAACCAATTTTTATCTCAATGGTATTCTGTAATAATATTAATAATAGCATTTATAAAGAACTTTAAGATTTGTAAAGTGCTGTACAAAAATTACTCATTTTATTCTCATGACAACTCTGGGAAACAGGTGCTCTTATGATTGTTCCCATTTTATAGAAGAGGAAACTGATACAGTCAGAAGTTTAAGTGACTTACCCAGGGCCACACCACTAATATATAGCTGAGGCTGCTTTCAAACTCAAATCTTCTTCCTTGTAAGTCCAAAACTTTATGCACTACCCCACAATGATACCTTATACTCCTGCACCTTCTGGACCAGCATTTATGAGTTTCATCAATACCTTTGAAACCCCCAAACAATTTGACTGTCAAATTAGTTTGGAAAACACTGGACTAAACATCCTTAGGGTCCCTTGCAACTTTGACATTCTGGGATTCTGGGATTCACTGGACCCATTGTAGACAGTGAGAACCTTGAGTTCCAAACAGAAGGTATCCCATATGGCAGGTGTTCAGCTGTAAAGAGTTTTGGAATCAAGGACATCTCACTATGGGGACAATGCTATCATTTGGCATTGTTAAATGCCACCAGGAATATGACGTTTCAGAGTGACTCCTTAACTCAGCACTGAGCATGATGACTTGAACATTTGCATTAAATATTTAATGCACAGAGAAAAAGCAAATCACCATTTAATTAACTCATCCCATAAAATATGATCATTTTGCCAAATGAGTGCTAATTCCTTAGCATTATTTATTGGTGGGTGCCTATAGTCTCATATTCTGTGGAATTTCCCATGGGTCTGCTTCAGACAGAAAGAGCCCACAGGAGGTCTTTTCTAAATTCAGTTACACCTCATTTATCCGACATAGCTCGACCTCCTGGAATTTTAATGCCTACTTAAGAATAACCTTAAACCCTAAATGAGAAAAATGATAGTTAAGACATTGGAAACTAAATAAGAAAAGCTTACAGGTCAGAGATGGGAGTATAAAGTGGGCTAGATGGGACATTAAAATAGAGGAGGTTAGAGCTGGCAGTGACCTGAAAGACCATCTAGTTCTCAACCCCCTCATTTTACAGATGGGAAAATGGAGACTCTGTTCTCAACTCTCTACCCTCTTCCCTCTCTACACCATCTCTTAGTGGTCTTATCAGCTGCCTATGGATTTAATTATCATCTCTAGGCACATGACTCCCAAATTCACATTTCCAGTCCTTATCTCTTTTATGAGTTTTAGTCCCATGCCATTAGCTGCCAGATGGACTACCTCAATGTCTTGACTTGATTTAAATCAAACTTAAACAGGTACAAAAGGAAGTTGGATTTTTCTTTAGTTCTCTTGAAGGTGTCACCCTATTTCTAGCCACCCAGGTTCATCTTCTTGACTCTTTGCTCTCTCTCTCCTTTTCACATTCAATCAGTTGGCAAGTCTAGCCAATTTTACCTCCATTATCTCTCTCCACTCACACAACCAACCCTGAAGTTCAGCCCTTCGTTGTCTTCCACTTGGACTGCATAACTGTATCCTTCTAACTGGTCTCCTGCCTCAATTCATCTTAATATCTACCAAAATAGTCTTCTTCAGGCTCAGTCCTACTTAATCTTCAGGGGCTTCCTCTTGCCTCCAGGATGAAATAAACATTTCTTAGTTTGGCATTTAAAGTCCTTCACAATCTGGTGCCAGCCTACCTTTCCAGACTTATTTCACATTATTTCCTTTTGTGAATTCTATATACAAGTCAGATGGGCCTGCTTGCTGCTCTTTTTAAATTCTATATACCTCCTGCCTCCATGCCCTTTGTGTAGGATGTTCTGGATGTCTGGGTTACTTCCTCATCGTTTCTACTCTTAGAATACTTAGCTTCTTCAAGATCTCTGTCAGATACTTCCATCTATGGGAAAACCCATCTTGATTACTTTAATTGGCAAGGCTTCCTCCCTTCTAAAATTATATAATAATTATCTGTTTATAAAATGTTGTACCCTTCTAACATCGTATAGTTTTCTTTAGAACAGGTACTGTTTTTCCATTCTTAATGGTGACCGTTAAGTCTTAAAGGACTGTATCTAGTTATGACTTTAGTAACTTTGGGTGAGGTACAGTAAGTGTGAAAGTGGAGGCTCAGTTCTCCTAAATAGGTTAGTACACAGTAAGCCAGGAATCTGATTGGATAAATCCTTCTGTATCAGCAACACCTACCATAAGGTCTTGTACATTTAATAAATACATATTAGGTTAAAATGATTTATCCAAGGTCACACAACTAGTTTGTCACATAAACATCACTAGACCATCCATTCCTTAGAGGATTATAGATCTACTCTCAGGTGGGACCTCAGAAATTAATATAATTCCCTCATTTTACAAACAAGGAAATGGAGACTCAGGAATATTAGGTGACTTGCCCAAAGTCATACAAATCACCATTTGAACCCAAAACCTCTGTCTCTAGAGCAAGTACACTTTCTACCTTACCATGCTGCTTACTAGATTCTGCTGATTGTACCACAGTAAGGAAGTCTTTATGAAGGAGGTAGAACTTAAGACACATAGAATTTGGACAGGCAGAGAGAACAGGTCATGGGGAATAGCAAAAGTAAAGGGAGGGAGGTAGTGATAACCATGA
Source organism: Pseudocheirus occidentalis (assembly GCA_028646575.1). Classification (NCBI taxonomy): domain Eukaryota; kingdom Metazoa; phylum Chordata; class Mammalia; order Diprotodontia; family Pseudocheiridae; genus Pseudocheirus; species Pseudocheirus occidentalis. The sequence continues at coordinate 72,852,566 of CM053595.1, read as the reverse complement.
CAACTTCAGAGGCTGGTGAGATGAACCATGTCAGCAGGGTGAAGGATGGGAATTGAGGAATGGCAGCAAACACTACTGGATGGGCAGTTTTCAATAACCATGCACATGAAAATAAGTTTGATACGTTAGGAAATGGGGAACCATTGTAGTTTCTTGAACAGGGGAGTGATACAATCATAAATAGCTTCATTCTCAGAAAGTTAATTTGGTGGCAAAGTGTAGAATGGGTTAGAAGGAGGAGAAGAAACCAAGGAGATGTTGAGGCAATATAATAAAGTGAAAAGTATCCTGGACTTGGAATTTAACTTCTAGTTTCACTGAGCAAATCCTACCTGTACAACCACAGGCAAGTAATTGAACCTCTTAGACTTAGTTTTCTCATCTGCAAAATGGAGAGAAAATATTCTTACAGTACTCACCCCAAACAATGAGGGATTGCCTGAGATCTTTGGTTTGTAACCATAAACTGCTCTGTGAATATGTGTGCCACTGTGAGGTGCTGGGCACCATGCCTGCTCCCGTTGGGTAGCAAGGTGTGAACTATCTCTTCTGAGCACATCCCCTCAGCTCTCATGTGCACCTCCCAACACCAGAGGGTACCTCTCTAGGGCTGTGGCTGAGCCCTGTCTCAGATTCTCTAGCAGTGACTATGAGCCTTCCCTACTCATCCCTCTTCTAGTTGGTGGCTCTGATTCTCTTAGTCTAGGAGGTGGGCATGGGTTTATCCAATCAGATTCCTGACTTACTGTGTAGTAACCTATTTAGGAGAACCGAGCCTCCCCTTTTACACTTACTGTATCTCACACAAAGTTATTAAAGTCATAACTAGATACAGTCCTTTAATGACAATACTAGAAATGAATAAAAGGTAAATCCATCAATGCATTGCACAAGGCATCTTTCCCTCCCCAAATGCAGGATTCTTCTCAGGCTAAGTACACCATTACTTCCACTCTACCTTCTTTTTAGCAGGCAAATAAAAAGTCTAGGAACTCAAAGAAATAGTGTTCAGGTGCTCAGAGTCAAACCTCCCAACTCCTCATTCTGTAGGAAGGGAGAAGTACCAGCTGGTCATAGCATCTCATACAACATGGAGCATGGCTCTAGAGCCTCTATCATTCACCTCCATGCAGATCCCTGCTCTTTTCACCACTACAACAATGGCTCCCATTTTCTGCCTATCAATCATTCCCATATGCTTGGTTTTTGAGAATTACCAGTCCAGTGATGTCTACTGCTATTCCCCAGTTCACATCATCTGCCCTGGTTAAGTCTGCCATTTGCTCCTCACTGAGCTCCACATAATTTACTGTTTCAACCTCAGCCTGGCTCCTACCCAGAGAGTGCCACAATCTCATTATGATAATCTTATCAGAAAAAACAGCTGGAGGCCAAATGCCAGGCTGGCTCCATGCTGGTTACCATTCTTGTTTCTCTCTATTCACCTTCACAAAAGTTTATAATGGCCTGCATTCTGTGTTATTCCTTGTGCTCAATGAGAGTGACCATAATTGAGAAAGCACCCATAGCCATGCATATTGGAGGAACTGGACCATGGTTGAGAAAGTACCCAAGGCCATACACACTGGAGGAGTTGGGTTCTCTAGACTTTTCTCCACCATTTCCAAACAACCTTCTCACACTGGAAGGTCCCACCCCCTTCCTTCTTTTTCCCCAATGTATACACAACCCCTTTCTCAAGCAATCATCTTGTGACTATCCTTCCAAGTCAACAAATTTTCATTAAGCATTCAGTATGTGCTTTTGTGCTGGGAATACAAGGAAAAAGGAGGAGAGTCCTTGCCTTCAACATATTGATATTCTGACAGGGAAGGTAACTCATAAAAGGAAGGTGAAAGGGAGAGTGGAGGAGAAGGAGTCCCTGTAGATGCATGATAGAGAGAGACGTGGTGGAGAGAGATGTGGTGGAGAGAGCAGAGTCTGGAAAGAAGTGTAGTGGATACAATTGTCCTGGCCACTTCCTGAAAAATGAGGTTCTGGGAAGAACTGACCAAAGGAAGGGTTGTCTGTGTGTTGGGAAGGGGAAGGGATCTTCCAGTGTGAGAAGGCTGTTTTGGAAATAATGGAGAAAGAAGTCTAGAGAATCCAACTCCTCCAGTGTGTATGGCCTTGGGTACTTTCTCAACCATGGTCACCCTACTTAGGCAGGGTGAGGAGGAGTGATAAAATTTATTGTTTCTAGCTAAGAATCTGTATCAGTACCCTGGGCAAGAGCTGATAAGTTCCAGGATGAGGATGGTAGCAGTAGAAATAAAGAAGAATAGAGAGATATAGGAGGTCCTTTTGATATGATGCTCCTTCCACCCTGCCCTCCCTCCCCACTCTTCCCCATTGCAGTCTGGTCACTGTGCCTATGATCAAAACCTATTATCATAATGTCCTTATTCTGAGGTCTTGAGACAGATATTCTTCCAATACCATATGAGGAAAGGGGTACCTCAGATAGAGAGCCATACTCAAATCTTACCAAGAACTTTGGTATACCTCATCTTTCATACTCCTATACTTCCATGCCTAGGTGGCATAGTAGATACAGATGTGGAGTTGGAAAGGCCTGAGTTAAAATCCAGCCTCAGACATTTACTAGTTGTGTGACCCTGGGCAAAGTCACTTGACCTCTTCCTGCTTCAGTTTCCTCATCTGTAAAATCACGTTAATTCCTAGTAATTCAAAATAATACTTCCTAAAGTTGTTGCGAGAATCAAATAAGATAATATTTGTAATACACTTTGCAGACCCTAATGGGCTATATAAATGCTAGCTGTAATTATAGAATTGTACTACTCTAAGTTCAGTGGTTACCCTCTGGTATCCCAAACCCCTCATGTCTCCTTCTTGCTGCCACTGGGTCATACCTGTCTAGAATCTGGAGCTCCAACAAAGAATTTTTGCTGCTGGGACATGGGCAGGCATGAAGTACACCCATAATTGAAGGAGGAGAAGGATAAGTTAGGATGCAAGAACACATCACACCAGCTTTCCATCTGGTAGCTGCCTATTTTAATTGCTCTTAGTAACTCGGTGGTAAGTCTACTGAAGGACTAGAAGTATAATCACTACCCTCTAAATCTGGTACCTGGGGACAATATCTCAGTGGCCTTGTCCTAGTTATGACTCTACCAGAATCGTATGACTTATATTAAGAAGCACTTTAACAATCTAATGGAACAAGAACATAGTCTCAAGTTCTCTGACTTCAAACCCAGTGCTCTTTCCACTGTACACAAAGACTTCTCGTTTCTTTGGCCAACATATTGTTTTAAAAAAGTCTTTTCTGGGACTTAAGGTAATACATGAACATACACAAGTAACATATGAACAATAAATATGCTGAGAGTATAGCATCTTTGTTTAAAATTGTGAATCAAAGGATTAGAATTGTTTTAATTTGCCTTTTCCTACTTATTAGTGACTTGGGGCATTTTTCTCATATGGCTAATAGTTTGCGTTTCTTTATTTGAGAGATAGGCAATTTATATCCTTTCATCATTCATCTATTGGGGAATGGCTCTTGTCCTCATATGTTTGTATTAATTATTTATATATCTTGGTTACTAGACCTTTATCAGAAAAATATAATGGAATCAAGGAAAGCAAGGATTGTCTTTTTTTTTTAAAAAATGTATTATTGTATTTGTAACCCCAGAGTTTAGCAGAATACCTGCCACAAACTAAACACTTAATAGACACTAATTGACTTGACTGCATACCACAAGCCTCAAATGGATACATGACCTAAAAAAGATCATATCTTTTAAAAATTAGAGAAGAAAAGGAAAGAGATATCTTTCACAACTATGGAGAGGGGAGAAATTCTTAGCTACAGAATAGGGGTAAAAGTAGAGAACGAGGTGGTATAAGAGAGAGGGTGCCCCTGAGGTGCTGGGAGGAAATATTTGTACTTCTGTTGCTATATTTTAGAAGTAAATATCCTTTTGTAATAGCTACTTGATGTTAATTGTATAAATGAAACTGAAGTGCTAGTCACTGAAGGCTAATCGTGGGTATAACACACCTGGAGTTAACGGCATTAGGGAAAGAAAAAAGCCCAACCCTTTAGAGGTACCCATGGAACACTTATGGGAAGATGTAGCCAGATTCACTCTGGGAGAATGAGCCCAGAGAGATACTTGCTCTATACTCGGAGCAACAAAACATTAAAAAACCTAGAAGAAGTACATTAAGAGGACTTTTGCAGAGGATTTATGGAAAGAGACGGGCAAGAATTTCATAGGAAAAAAAGAATTATATCCTGCACCATTAACAAATCAACAAATATTTATTATTTCTGCTGTGTTCCAGGCACTACACTCCTATTGGAGGGAATCCCACATAGATAACATAATAGGTCCATTGAAGCTTCAAAATGCAGAATCGTCGGGCTAAAGAGTACGGTAATCTAATTTCAAGATATAAGAGCAACAACGTCAATAATAGCCAGCATTTATGTTGTGCTTTAAGGTTTATGAAGCACTTTACAAATGCTGTCTTGTTTTGTCCTCACAACACCCTCGGAGAGAGGTGCTATTATTGCTTCCAGTTTCTTTTTTCTTTTTTTTTTGGAGGGCAATTGGGGTTAAGTGACTTGCCCAAAGTCACACGACTAGTTTTTTGTGTCAAGTGTCTGAGGCTGGATTGCTTTCATTTTCCAGATGAGAAAACTGAGGCAAACAGAGGTTAAATGATATAAAGAGGCCTATGAGCTGAATGGGTGTTAACTCTCTCAAAGTGAGAACTTGAAAAAAACCTTAGCCTAAAAGGTCAGTGTCTCCCGTTGCATCCTAGGCCATCTCCAGCCATCCTGATGAATATCTGGCCATTGGACCCAGGTGACTCTGGAGGAGAAAGTGACCTTGCACAGCCCTCCCTTACTCTAGTGAAAACCAACTGCAAGTCGTGTTGTCATCTTCCTGATGTCATGGTCCTCTTCAAGATTGAAGGACAAACACACAACAGCCTGTCACATAACCAGTAAGTGTCTGAGGCTCGACTCAGACTCGGGTATTCCTGACTCCAAGTCCAGTGCTCTATCCACTATGTCACCCAGACGTCCTAAGATGACCTGATAGCCCTAATCTGACCTAAACTTCACTGAGCTCATGAGCCCCGTCTCTCATTCTTTTTCAAACCTCAGCAGGGACTGTTCCACTCGTAGGGACATAAAGAACTATTTGCTGCCTTGAGAAGAGTAGAGAAAGAGCAATTTTGGAGTCAGAAGACCCACATTCAAATTCTGCTTCTGCTACTTACTGCTTGTATGATACCAAGCAAATCCTTTCATTTCCCTTGGTCTGTTTGTTTTCTTATATACAAAATTAAAGGGCTAGATGAAATCTTTAAGATCCCTTTAAGTTTTAAATCACCTGATATTGTGACCTACTTTATTCTCATTGACAAATGCTACAAATCAAAACCTTGTTTTATTGATGGTCTAGACTCTAGATGAAGAGAATTTAATAATGCAGATTAAGTTAAAAATTATGTCGTGTATTACATTTTCCTCCCAGAGAGCTGATTATTAAACATTTTTACCAGCACACCCTTGACTCACTGACTCAGTACCTCCATGACATTTCCTGTTTCCCTAGGGAATATGGACACATTGTAGCACACTTTTCTCCAAGCAGGAATGTCTATCTAAGACCTCAGAACTTTACAACATATGAAAAAATAGACCTGAACTTCCTGTTCTCTGGTGCCAGAAGGATCACAGAGGGTTAGAGGTCAAATAACCAGGATATGGGCAACAGAACTGGCAAACCTTCCTAAATCTCTGACTTCCAGGAGGTCACATATGAGGTGGTCACTTGCAAAGGACCCAGATGTTTATTTAGAACACAACTTATCAATCAGTGATTACTTTCATCGTTAAGTTCCCATTCCCATGCCTGTCAGTAGGGGTGTCTCCATAGGTTCATTTAGATCAGGACAAACTAATTGGTACTAGAAAGTTCAGTGTTTGAAGATTGTATGATTAGGGAAATGTACAAATTCAATTTCTCTGAGCTAGATTCAATTCTAATCTAATCAGAGAGATAGAAAACTCCAGTGTAATAATGACAGAGAAAATGACTTTGTTTCAGGCCATTTAAATGTCTCTTACTGCAAACACTTCCAATCTAGCCATTGCTGTTTGGAGACAGAGAGCCAGGCCCTTCAACAATGAATGGATAATATTTGGTGGGGGTTTCGTTATCTAATCTCGGGAAATTAACATCCTCCCTTTCAAGAGAGCCCATCTATGCAAAATGGGCACGAGAGACCTTTGAATAATACAATTGCATCACAGACTGTGAGCCGAACTTGGAACACAACCCAGAATGTCGTTAAAAGAATGCATCTCACTGGGCTCAGGCTGCTTTTTGCTGCTTTTTCCCTGATTCCGGATGCATTGGCTCCCTCAGCTTGGGAGCTTTGAGGGGAGGCACCTGTTGCTTGTCCTCTGAGCCCTTCTAGGAGATTAGGGGCAAGATGGAGAAATGGGAACAAAAACGTGTTTGTAGAACAAAATTCTCTTACAAAAAAGTTAAATTTTATTTTTATTGTTTTCATTAACAAGAATTTATTTTCTTTCTCTCATTGCTTCTCTCCTCCCCCAACCCTCTTCCCATTGAAAAGGAAAAAAAAAAGAAAGACTACACTATTGTAATAAAAGTCAGCCTTGGCCATATCCAAAAATTCTTTCTTTCCCTTGAGCCTCTGTTAGGGGGTGCTATTCTGTAAGATAGCATTCATCATCATTAGTCCTCTGGAACTGTGGTTGGTCATCACATTGATCAGAGTTCTTAAGTCTTTCAAAGTTGTTTGTTTTTACATTGTTGTTGTTATTGTACAAATGATTAAAGCTCCTCATGATGAATGCAGGGGAAGGGCTGGATGAGGGGCTTAAGCTAGTTGTATTCAGAGAAGTAGAGGCTGGGCTCCATACAAACCTATGAGGAATAGGTGGGTAGAGGAAGAGCCACACTGGTGAGATTAATGTCAGGACCATTATTAACAATTCCGGTCTTGGAGGTAATTTTTTACATCTGAGGTGAGCAGGAAGAGACCTTAGGATGTAATGCCCTGTTTGGGGAGAGAACTTGGGATGTCTTGAGGACACTGGTCATGCTAGAGCTCAGATGAAGGAATAGAAGTACGGTTGATGCCATCTAAATTCTGGCATCCTAGCTATGGTTCTGCTCAAAAGATCAACTCATCTGGGAGCTGAGGAGACATTTCTGGAGCCAGGATCCTATTTGACTTCCCTATTTCTAGGTAAGAGACAATTCTGAGAGAGTTGGAAATGTTCCTGGTATGAGCCATGGAGTCTAGAGAGCTGGTGCCTGCCTTCCCAGGAGGAGAAAACTGGAGGGAGGATGGAAGCGTGCCCAGCAGAATTGATGCACATCCTGTTAATGCATTTCTGGGCTCTAGTGGGAAAAGCACTGGATTTAGGGCTAGGGTTCAAGTAAGGAAAAGCCAGAGACTGAACCCTGGCTCTAGTGCTTACAATGGTATGTTGAGCAAGTTCTAAGCTCTCTTTGACCTAAATTTGTAAGGTCCTTCCTCCTCTAAATCTTATGATCCTTCTTTGTTATTTCTACCTGTAGTAACAATGTTTCTGACAACGAATTCATTTCCTTGTCAATATTGTTTAAATAACAACCTACTGGTGATGAGCCTACTAGAACTTAAGTGAGCTGGTCCTCAGAAAGCAGTCATGGTCTGTCATTGGGACTACACATGAAGTCTTTGCAGCACAATACAATCTATCAATCTTGTGCTTTGTGGGCATAATCTTCAAGAAGCCAGTGCCATCTCAATTCCACCATGAGGCATTAGAGCAGAACATTGCAGAGCTTTCATTCTCAGGAAATACATAATCACTCAAAAGAGCTTGACCTAACTATACACGTGGGAAAAATAAAATGGATGAAAAATGTTTATCATTTAGAATAATATATATAATTAGCTGTGTAGTAGGTGGTAGTTGATCCCTTGATCAATTAATTTCTTCTCAGTTCAGGTTATGAAATTGTAGAATGTAGGAAGATAGTTAACAAAGATAATGAAGGATTGTGTTCATAAGTGAAATGTAGAGAAGTAGCCACATTTTGTTACCCCTTTATGAAGGGGCTCTTTGATCAAACTGGATGGCATTGGAGGACAACAGAGCAGCCAGGTCACTCGGTAGATAGAGTGCCAGGCTTGGCATCAGGAAGACTCAACTCTACAACTTCAAATCTCATCTAGACAGTTACTAGCTGTGTGACCCTGCATCACTTAAGTCTGTTTGCCTCAGTTTCCTCATCTGTAAAATGAGCTGGAGAAGGAAATGGCAAACCACTCCAGGATCTTTACCAAGAAAACCCCAAAAGGGGTCACAAAGAGTCAAATAGGACAGGAAAAAGGACTGAATAACATGAAGAAGACACCTAGTTATTGACTTATTGGTCAGATCCTTGCTGTAGTCCACATGCATTCCCTCCATGTTCCCTTAATACTGTACTCTATCTGGGGGCTCACTTTTCACTGACATGTTAGGGAAAAGATATCCCAGGTTAACTGGGGATGGGGGGTGGGAGGGAGAAAAGGCTGAGGGAGAAGTTTTATAGCTACTGTTCTTATGATTCTGTCTCAGTAAATGACTTCTATCTGACTTAGCTATGGCCTCTGTTTGACTCTTGTTTTTTTAAAAATTATTTTATGTTTTATGTTTATTTTAGGTTTACATCATTCATTTCCACAAGATTTTGAGTTACAAAATTTCTCCCCATCTTTCCCCTACCCACCACCCCAAAACATCACCCATCCTTACTGGGAAGATAAGCATTTCAGTATAGGTTGTACACGTGGAGTTATACAAAACAATAACTAGTGGATATATTGTGAAAGATTGACTATATTTCCCTCCATCCTATCCCACCCCCAACTTGTTCTATTTTCTACTTGACCCTGTCCCTTTTCAAAATGTGTGTGCTTCTAACTGCCCTCCCCTCCCCCCCATCTGCCCTACCTTCTATCATCCACCCTCTTCTCCCCTTTACCCCTACTTTCCTGTAGGGTAAGATACCCAATTTAGTGTGTATGTTGTTCCCTCCTTAAGCCAATTTCAATGAGAGTATTGTTGATCCATTCCCTTTTGCCTTCCTGTTCTTCCTCTCCATTTTAACAGTTTTCTTTTGCCTCTTTTATATGAGATAATTTACCTTATTGTGCCTCTCCCTGTCTCCTCTCATTATATTCCTCTCTCACCTCTTAATTGTATTTTTAGATATCCCTTCCTCTTCAACTGATCCTGTGCCCTCTGCCTATGTACACATATATACACATAATCACATATGTATTTATATGCACATATACCTTCCAATATAAACATATATATGTACATATACATATATATATGTTTATATTGATATTCCCTTCAACTATCCTCATACTGAGAAATTTGGCTTTTTAAGGCATTCTTCCCTCTTTGGCTTTTTGGGCCTCTTTTGCCATTTGAGTTAGTCTGTTTTAAAGTTGTTATTTTCTTCAGTGAAGTTATTGACTCTCTTTTCATGATTTTCTTGTATCATTCTCATTTCTCTTCCCATTTTTTTCCTCCACTTCTCTTACTTGATTTTCAAAATCTTTCTTGAGCTCCTCCATGGCCTGTAACCAATTCATATTTTTCTTGGAAGCCTTTGATGCAGGAGTTCTTACTTCATTGTCTTCCTCCTGGTCCATGCTTTGATCCTTTTTGTTCCCAAAAAAGGAATCTATGGTTTGATTGCTGTGCTTGCTTTGCTTCCTCTGCTTGTTCTCGTTGCCAGTCAGTTACTTGGCTTTTGAGCTCTTTGCCATAGTAGAACTCTGCTTTCAGAGAGGAGAGCTTTGTCCCAAATTACTGGGGTTTTAGCAGCTGCAGGAGCTATTAGTTGGGTGCCTTCTCTGAAGCCTCCACAAGCTCTGGCCCACTGGCCACACACCCCAGGACCTCCACCCAAGATCCAAGCAGGTTAAAGCAAGAGTGATTACCTTCTGAATGGTCACTTGGCCCCCCTACAATCTGCAGGCCAGGAGCTCTGAAAGCAGCCACATGGAGATGGCATAGCCACTGTGCCTCTACCACTTCTTGCCCCAGGGGCAGGAGTTGGATGCTCTTGCATGCCCCCCTAGTTCCAACAGAGTTCCACACTGATATTTTACTTTGTCTTTGGTATTTATGGGTTGGTAAGTTGGAAACTGCCACAGCTGCTGGTGATTCACTCTTGTGAAGTCTACTCTGGATGCTGCTGGTTGGGGCCACCCTGAGGCTAAAACCATGGCTGGGGAGGGGGGCTGAGCTCTGCTTCCAGTGAGCTGAGATGGACCCGTCCTGTAGACCTGCCAGGCTGCCTTCAGTGGGAGATTTGTTTCTCTCTGTAACTTTGTGGGTTCTGTAACTCTAAAATTTGTTTAGAGTCATATTTTATAGGTGCTTGAGGTGGTTGTGGGGGGAGCTCATGGAATTTTCTTGTTTCTATGCTGCCATCTTGGCTCTGCCCCCTTCCGTTTTATTCTTAAAATTAAACATACTTAAGGGGAGTTGTGAGCTATAGTTTTAGGAGTGCAAAGGCACAGAAAGCCTTGAACCTGCAGTAACAGCCTCACCCTTCTTGGGGACCCAACCTATGAGCATGAATTTGAAGGACACACCTAGAGGTTGTGCTAAAGATGGGCAATTCATAAAGTCTACACACACACACACACACACACACACACACATTAGATACTACAAACAGAAAATGAGGTGGGTCCAGAATAGAGGGAAAGAATTCAATTTTCCTTTTTCAATTTTCAGAGATCTTTTTGTGATTCCAAGTTTCTTCCTGAAACAAAAATCCATCCTTTTTGATCACTCATGCTCATAAAAAGAATTGGAATCATTTGTTTTTACATCATCACCATTTTCTAATATATTCTTCACAAAGAGAGCCTCTCAATGTAACAAAGAATAAAAGGAGAAAAATAAAAGAATTGGGCAAACTAGCTGACACACCAACTGAGAGCAGATGATATAAGCAATACTCCTCACTAATAGTCCCCTAACTCTGCAAAGAAGGGAAGGCCAAGTTTGGTCATAGTTACACAGCATTCAGTTTTGATTTGGGGGGGGGGGTTCCTTGCACTTACATTCTTGTTCCCCTTGTATTTATTGCTAGTTCTTCATTCTGCATTTTGTATTAGTTATCATGTTTCTCTGCATTCTTCATAGTTACTGTTCCTTATGACACAGTAATATTCCATTTCATTCAGGTACCACAATTTGTTTGGTTTTATCTAGATTGTGTATCTCTCCTGGTGCCATCCCTCAGTTATTGAGGATCTAATTTTTTTCAGTTCTTTGTCACTACAAAAAATGTTGCTATAAATATCTTGGTACATGTAGGACTTTTCTGTCTTTGGCTTCTTTGGGGTGTATGTTGAGTACTAAGATTTTTGAATCAAAAAATTTTAGTAGCTTTCTTAGCACAATTCCAAACTATTTCCCAGAATATCTAGATAAATCTACAAGTCCACTAACAGAATATCTTTTCCTATAAGACTTCTCACACTGACCATCTTTTGCCATCTTTGTCCAGTTTGGGGAGGGGCACACAGAAGACATGGTAAGAGGGGACCTTGGCTCCCTGAACATCTAAGGGCTCTCTTTGACAAAAGTGGCTAGCAGTCTTGTACCACACCCTCCAGTGTCATCCCTACCTAATGTCATTTCTTCAAACCTCAGGATCATCGGCTTGTCCTTGGGCTAATCCCTGGCTGAGAGTGGGTGAAGGATTGATGATGAGTTTTTTCCCCTTTCCCCCCCCCCCAACATGTTTCATTTTCCTTTTCCATCTTAGCCAATCTGATGAATGTGAAGTGGTACCCCAGAGCTGCTTTAATTTGCATTTCTCTAATTATTAGTGAA
>CM053595.1:72808477-72840128 GCA_028646575.1 Pseudocheirus occidentalis | reverse complement strand
CTCTCAAATTCTTCTTTATATACAGCACTGGCCTCCTATCTCAGCCAATAGCCTTCTTTCAAGTCAACAGGGGAGTTCATACCTTCTCAACAACGGACAAGGTTCATACCTTCTATACTTAGCCCTAAGTTACTAGGTGCTACTTAGCCCTAAGTTACTAAGTGCTAAGTATCTGATAAACTGATTACTATTACAACAGATCAGAAAACTAAGGCAAATAAGGTTAAGTGACTTGTCCAGGGACACACAGTGAATAAATATCTGAGGCCAGATTTGAATTCAGGAAGATGAATCTTTCTGACTCCAGGCCCAGTGCTCTATCCACTGTACCACCTAGTTGCCCACGTGGTATATTTATATTATATATAATTGCTGCCTAAATAGATAAAGACAGCTGTCTCATGAGTGTCATTCCCCTGAATAGGCTTGGTCTAGTCCACTTGTTTTCCCTTTCTTTGTCCCTTTTAGTGCTCTTTTCATCCCTTCTCTAAGCACACCTTAATAGAGAGTAGGTGCTTAACAAATGATCAATAGAATGGAATTCAAAGTTTATTAGTGTGATTAACTTAACCCAAAATACCCCATTGCTAGAAACATAATCCCAAAAGGTACACACCAAAATATTCATAGCAGCACTTTTTGTGGTGACAAAGATCTGGATACAAAGTAGAGGCCATTGATTGAGTGGATGGCTAAGCAAACTATTGCACCTGGGTTTGATGAAATATTACTGTGATATAAGAAGCAATTGTAGCATCTCCTCTGTGCTTGATCCCACCAACTCACTTAGAACTTTAGGAGGGTAAATGCTACTTTGGGTCCAATGGAACTTGTGGGTGACTCCTCTAGACCTTGTAACTTACGAACTTCTATGTTCTTTGATTTTTTATATTTACTCTTTCTTGTTTTAGGGCAGTGGTTATCAATGTTACTAATGCAGCAACCCTTTAATACAGTTCCTTGTGTTGTGGTGACCCCTCCAACCATAAAATTATTTTTGTTACTACTTCATAACTGTAATTTTGCTACTGTTATGAATCATAATGTAAATGTCTGATATGCAGGATACATTTTCATTGTTACAAATTGAACATAACCCACAGGTTGAGAACTCCTGTTTTAGGGGAAAGAACTGGGAGATGGCTAGGACCTTGTGAGCTTCAAAAGTTTGGTAAAGTGAGCTACCAGGAGGTATGAGAACAGAAGTCTAATGTGATGAATGAAAAGTCTGAGAGAGATAGTCTGAATGAGGTAAATTCTTTGAGCAGGGTCAGAAATGCCCTAGGCTGGACTCTGAGTGAGGAAACAGAAAAGAAAAAGCCTGAATCCCTCCCCCAATATTAATTGATTATTAATAATTATTTTTCTTATAATGCTAGGTTTTGTGGCTAACTAGGACAGCATCAAGGTCTTAAGTAACAACTATCGGGATCCAACTCAGTAGTAGCTGAGACAGGGACTCATCCAGAGACTGTGCCACATATGGATATGAACATGGTGGGATCAAAATGAGATAAAAACAAAAGGGAATTAAGTCTGAGGTCACTCTTCCCAGTGACCAAGGTAGTATAGGGGAGAGTGTATCCTTAGATGCTAAGGGAACATGTTTATACTTCTGTTCTTGCTGTATCTCCACAGTAAATAACTCTTTATAAAAACTGATTAAGGTTAATTATTTCAGTGGAACTAGAACACTAATCATTGGCTACTAAGAGGGTCATCCCTTCCCAGACTGATTTTTTTATGAGGTTGGTTATTCTTTGCCTCATTTCTTACCTATCCTTAATTGCTGAATAGACATTGCCTCAGTCAAACTGAGAAGCAGGAAAGATTGTAGCTTAAAAAGGCCAAGGTCTACTGCATCTGGGGCCATCTCCAGTCATCCTGATCTATATCTTGCCACTGGACTCAGATGGCACTGGAGGAGAAAGTGAGACTGGTGACTTTGCATAGCCCTCTCTCACTTAAATCCAATTTACTTGAGAGTTACGGCATCAGCTTCTTGATGTCATGGTCGTCTTTGAGAATGAAGAACAAACAGCAAAAACAGGAACTTACAAGGATGGGGACTTGAACTGATAGCATTAGAGAAAAACACCTTCAGCCACTCAGAAATACCTATAGAGTCAATGACTATAGTAATCTACTATTTGATAAATCCAAAGATTCCAGCTTCTGGGATAAGAGCTCACTATTTAATAAAAACTGCTGGGAAAACTGGAAAATAGTGTGGCCAAAGCTAGACGTAGACCAACATCTTAGACCCTATACCAAGATAAAGTCAAAATAGGCACATGATTTAGACATAAAGACTAATACTCTAAGCAAAGTAGGAGAGCAAGGAATAGTTGACCTATCAGATCTGTGGAGAAGGGAAGAATTTATAACCAAATAAGAGATAGAGAACATTATGAAATGCAAAGTAGATGATTTTGATTATATTAAACTGAAACATTTTTGCACAAAGTCAATGCAACCAAGAAGCAGAAAATTTGGAAAAACATTTTTACAGCCAGTGTCTCTGATATAGGCTTCATTTCTAAAATATATAGAGAATTGAGTCAATTTATAAGAATACAAGTCATTCTCCAAGTGCTAAATAGTCAAAGGGTATGAACAGGCAGTTTTCAAAGGAAAAAAATTAAAACTGTCTATAGTCATAAGAAAAAAATGCTCTATATCACTTTTGATTAAAGAAATGAATATTTAGAAAACCCTCAGGTACCACATCATACCTGTTAGATAACTAACATGACAAAACAGGAAAATGATAAATGTTGGAGAAAATGTGGGAAAACTGGAACACTAATGAATTGTTGGTGGAGTTGTGAACTGATCCAACCATTCTGGAGAACAATTTGGAACTATGCCTAAAAGGCTATAAAATTGTGTACACACTTGGACCATTTCTAGGTTTGTATCCCAAAGAGATCATAAAAATGGGAAAAGGACCCACATGTACAAATATATTTCTAAAAGCTCTATCTATGGAGGTCTAGAATTGGAAGTTGAGGAGATGCCTATCAATTGGGGAATGGCTATACAAACTGTTATATGAATATAATGGAATATTATTGTGCTAAAGAAATAATAAACAGGCAGACTTCAGAAAAACCTGGAAAGACTTATATGAACTGATGCTGAGTGAGGGCAACAGAATCAGAAGAACATTGTACACAGTAACAGTCACATTGTGTGATGACTGACTTTCACAGACTTAGCTCTTCTCAATAATCCAGGAACAAAGACAAACCCAAAAGTCTCATGATGGAAAAGGCTCTCCACATTCAGAGAAACAACTTTGGAGTCTGAATGCAGATGGAAGTATTCCATTTGCTCTCCTTTCCTTTTATTTCTTCTTTTTCATGGTTCTTCCCATTAGTTCTAATTCTTTACATTATGACTAATGTGAAAATATGCTTAATAAGAATGTATAAGTAGTAAAAAAAAAGTACCTATAGAGCACTGTGGGCGAGATGTAGCTAGCCTATTTCTGAAAAATGAATCCAGAGCCCTTGATAAACAAACAAAAAACAAATGATTTGAATGTAATACTTCAGTAATAGAAGTATAGTCTCACACAGCTTAAAAATAACTATGTATAAGAGGATTTGTATAATCCCCTCAGTTACCTGATCTAAAAATTATCTTCAGTTTATATAGGTGATAGGAGGCAACATGGAACTAGCTATAGAATAGGTGTAGCCAAAGTGAGACAAGCTGTGGACCCAGAAGGATTCACATGGGAACGGAAAATATTGCCAACTTTGAATTATCTGAATATCTGCATGTAGCTTGTTGTTGTTCAGTCATTCAGTCATGTTGGACTTTTTGTGGCCCTATGGATCATAGTGTGTCCATAATGTCCATGGGGTTTTCTTGGCAAAGATACTGGAATTTTCTTCTCCAGTGGATTAAGGTAAACAGAAGTTAAATGACTTGTTCAGAATCACACAGCTAGTAAGAGTTGGAAGTCACATTTGAACTCAGATCCTCCTGATTCCAAAACTGGTGTTATACCCATTGCTCTACCTATCAGTCCCCCAATGTCTTTTCCACTAAATCATTCAAAATTCTTGGGACTATTGTCTTGTGCAAAGCATAATTAAAAAACTATTCTGCTGCTCTGAATAGTCCGATGTCTATGGGGTCTTTCATTTTATGTTTGACCTTTTTGGGATATATGCCTAGCAGTGGGGTCAAAGAGCGTGGACATTTTAGTCCCAGGGACATTTTCAATTCCGTTATGTTCAATAAATATTTATTAAGTATTTACTATTTATTAAGGCATGCTTAGGGGGGCAGCTAGGTGGTGCAGTGGATAGAGTACCTGGCCTGGAGTCAGGAAGACCTGGATCAAATGTGGCCTCAGACACTTACTAGCTGTGTGACCCTGGGCAAGTCACTTAACCTTGATTGCCTCCCCTTCTCCCAGCAAAAAGATATTGTGTAGAGAGGAAATGGAAATGGCTCTGAAAAGATCAAAGATGGGGAATGCAGCGTGTTATCGTGGATAGAGAGCTGGGTCTTGGAATCAAGAAGCCTTGGATTCAAGTGTAGTCTCTATCCCATGCTGGTTATATGACCCTGGGCAAGTCACTAACCTTTCAGTGCCTGGAGGAAATCTTGAAGACTATAAGTTTCAGAGAAAGTGACCTTCTGCACTGACAGAAGAGGTTCTTCACTGGAACTCTAACCTACAAAATCTTAGTTTTGGCCAAAAAACTCCCCCAAAAACCAAAACCCCAAACACAAACTGCAACTTAACAACAAACAAAACCTCCTAACTCACTAAAATAATAACAACAAAACAACCAAATTGGTCTTATCATTCTAAAGTGAACAAAAGATGATTTGGGGGAATTATCTGTGCTTTGGGGTGATCCATGCCCTAGCTCCCCAGAAGCTCAGTAGTGAATGATATTATCCACAAGTTAAGAAACTACTTCCATTATGTTGTACTAGTAAGCTTGGAATAGATTTCAACTTTGGGACCAGGGGTAGGGCAGGACTGACAGATTTGGAGATTTCTCTATAAAACTGAAGCTGGGGGGAGGGTGCCAGATTTCTGAGTGCTTCAGATATCCCTTTCATAGATTCATAGAACTGGAAGGGGTCAGAGTTCATCTAGTTCAAGCTCCTGTCTTGGGGGAACAGTAAGTCATGTATTGTGCAGCTCACTGTCCCACGAATCTTGAGCCCACCCCCTTCCTCTGGGGCAGAAGGATCCTCCCTGAGCTCCCATCTCCATGCTCACTCTTACCCTTTCAGAAGGGGATAGAAGGGTAGGAGGCATGTACCTTGCCATACTTAACCCCTTGGCGAGAGATATTTGAGGCATGTATGGCTCAGACAGCAATCATAGCTGTGGTGAGAAATTCCCTTTGGGGGTGGCTGACGTCGGCTGAGTCATTCTGCAGGCTGAGCAGCTTAATACATGGGCAAAATGTGCAAATGTGCCTATTTCCTAAAACTTCTGTTAGAGACTGCATTAAAAATACTCAGTGCCAGAGTATCAATGACAAGCAAGAACACTTCTAGGCTTCCATAGGGGAGAGGGATCCGACTTGTTCTGTGGGGCCCCAGAGGGCATCTAGGGATGATGGGAAAAATGATAATGAGGCAGATTTTGTCTAAATAGAAGGAAGAACTTGTTAGCACCTAGAGCTATGAAAAAGGGAATAGGATATCTTGTAGTATGGGTAGTGCTCATCCCCATTCAAGCAGAGACTTGATGTCCATCTTCCAGTGAATTGTATGAGAATATGCTTCAGGTACGAGTTGTGCTAGATTCTCTACTGGGAGAACTCAAAATTCTCTTCTAATTGTAGCATTCTAGAACAATCAACAAACATTTTTAAAGTATTTACTACATTCTGAGCACTGGGGTACATGCTGTTGAATGCAAATGCAAAGAATGAAACTGTCCATGCACTCAGAGCTTGCATTCTAACATCATTTTTGTTCATTCTGTTGTCAGAGCTGGAATACTTTAAAGTGAAGACAAATGCCTTGAAAATGTCTATGTAGCACTCCTCTCCTTTAGAGTCCTGGGGATGTTGTGCTTAGTTCAGACACATTTTAGGAAGGACATTGATAAAATTGAAGTGAGGGTAAAGGAGGTCAATGAGGATGGTGGAGACACGTGGCCATGCCCTAGGAGGATCGTTTGAAGAAATTGGGAATATTTATTCTGGAGAAGAAAAGATTTAAAGGGACATGACAGCTATGTAGAAAAGAGATTATACTTTTGTTGTTTTTACTGACTTTCCCCCCCCAGGTCTGGAACGCTCTCCCTCCTCATCTCAGCCTTCTTTCTTCCCTGGTTTCCTTCAAGTTACAGCCAAGGTTCTACCTTCTGCAAGCAGCCTTTCTTAGTCCTCCTTAATCTTAGTGCCTTCTTCCTGAGAACACCCTGATAGGTCCTGTTTGTGTCTGGTTGTTTACATGAGACTGTGAGCTCCTTGAGAACAGAGGCTGTTTTGGTTTTTTTTTTTTTGGATTCTCAGTTTAGCACAGTGCCTGGAGCATGGAAAGTACACAAAAGTGCTGACTGATGGATTGACGTAATGACAAGTTTCCTGACAATTAGAATTAGCCCCAAATAAAATGGGCTTCCTTAAGAGGTAGTGAGTTTTCCATCACTAGAGGCCTTTGGTTAGAATATGGATGACCATTTGGTAGGGCTGTTGGAGAAAGGATTTTTAGATTCCCATTTCTGTTGGTAGAATTAGATTCCTTTCCCCTCTTAACTCTGAGATTCTGATATAGAGGAAATCTCTCTTTTTACGAGCTGGGCTAGATGACCTTGGAAGTCTCTTTTCCTGTGTAATTCTGTGATTCAGATAGTGACTTTCTTTAAGGAGCTCATAATACATACCTGGGTCAATACTGGAAAATTCAAAGTGGAGAGAAACCTTATGAATGTAAGAAAAGAGGGAAATGTCTCCAGTTACCTTTCCTTCCTGACTCACTGTGGAGGTATAGTTTAAAAATTAAAAACAAAACAAAACACTGGTTTTGGAGTCAGAGGCCTTGGGTTTAGAATTCCTTCTTTGTGACAATGGACAAGTCACTTAGTTCCTCTGAGCCTCAGTTTACCCCTTCACTATGAGAGAATTGGGATTCAGGGTAGGGAACCTGTGGCCTCAAGGCCATGTGTGGCCTTCTAGGTCCTTGGGTGTGTGGCCTTTTGACTGAGTCCAAGTTTGACAGAAGAAATCCTTTTATTAAAGGGATTTGTTCTGTGAAGTTTGGATTCAGTCAAAGGGACACACTTGAGGACCTAGAGGGCCACATGTTGCCTTGAGGCCGCAGGTTCCCCACCCCTAGGCTAGATGATACCTAAATTCCCTTCTAGCTCTAAATCCTATGATCATGTGATCATTACCTTATCCTTCTTTTCTACACCCCTGGGATTATGTCTAAGTCCACACAACTGAATGAGACAGTTCAGGTATAGGAAGAGCAATGAGACTGGACAGAGGTCCTATTCATGAGCTTGCAGGCATGGTTACTTCATTGGGCAGTCTATATTTTTCTTCTCCCTGAGCCTTCCCAAGTATGAGCGAGTGCCCTGTGGCTCAACTTCAGGCCTCTGGGAATCTTTGGAGGGCATCTGATTTGGCCTTCATAAATTAAAACAACTATAAGATGACTGCAGAATTTTAGAACTGGAGATCATTACATGGTCAATCTGTTGCCAGGATTTGGGGGGACTATTTGTGTTTAAATTCAAAGCTTGATTAATGGCCAGGGTTAGAATTCAGCATGGAACCAGTGTTAGGGATTCAGTCTGGGTCCAGGGTCAGGGCTCAGCCTGTGGATAAGGTCAGGATTCAATGTGAGGATAGCATTAGGTGCTCTAGGCTGAATAGGGATTGGGGGTAGCAGGATTAGGGGCAAAATAAATGGCCAAGGTTAAATCAGGGGCTTGGGTTAGGCATTCCTCTGGAGCTGGGAATAGAACAATGTTAGCTCATGATCTTGGCAGCTCAGACACTTTCTGTTCCCCTTCCATATGAAAATTTTTGTTTTGTTTTTAGCTAGTACTAAGGGATAGTGAAGGGTGATTTGAAGCTACCAGCCTAGCCCATGAATCTTCAAAGTGAAATCGATTGGCTTAGGAGGGGCAGATAAAGGGGACAGGGACGGGAATTGCAACAACAACAAAAAAGTGTGACACTAGCATAGGAAAACTTTCTAACCAGGTGGAGTAATTTACTTCAATACACATTAACATCACATAATGACAGCAATACAACCATTTCTACAGAGAAGACACATTCATTGCTGGCCTTTTCTTCAATTTAATGACCTATAAATGATAACAGATAATTTGCAAATTGAAAATAATCAACTCTACCCAATTCCATTCAATTATTTGTTAATAAACATGAGACCCACTGCTGGAGTTTGGGGTTTCCAAGTTATAAAGGAGAGCTTGGAGGCTGAATGGGGCTGGGAATCCCTACCTGGGAAGTCACTGAATATTTATAAAGAATTTCATTACACCCCTTGCCAGTCTCAGGCTCAAGGTTTACATGGCTCTCATTTGCATTGTGAGCTTTTTTTTTCCCTAATAGTAATTATCTGTAAAAGGTCAAATATTTGCTTTATCTATATAATTCAATTTTCAAAATGCCTTTGGGATTCAAATTAACTCCCTTGTAATATCTTCATTGAAAAAGAAGATTAATTATGCTTACAAGAAACCTAATTTGGCTTATCAGACCTTTAATGTTGCAGGGATCGCTAATGCATTTAAATTTAGGATTAGGCGGTCGATCTGGTTCCATTATTTGGGTGACTTTAATATTTGTCATTATTTTTATGCATATCATTTTCCCCCCACATGGTGAAATTAAAATGTCGGTTCTGAAAGAAATAAACATTATGTATTGACATTGGTAATTATGTTTTGGTATTTAAGAATGCATAAAAATCTTTGCACAGTGACTCCAATATAAATTCATAGCTAATGTCCTGAGAGTTAAAGTGGAGCGCTAAGACCCCCAACTCACCAAATTAGCAATGCTTGGTCCCTCTAGGCAGGAAGCCTGGTGGAGCTAGAGAACTGAAGTGGGTGGCATAACCAGCAATGCAATTACCCATGTCACTGAGGCATGGAGAAAGGCACTAGAGGGTCCTTCTACTGGGACCCCTGTTGCAGCGATGCGGCCATTGCCATGCTTTTAACATATCCCCAATGCTACCATTAGAGTCTGGCATTAACAGTGAAGCCAAACTAGTACGAATATAGAATATTAGAAAAGGAAGACTTTATAACACAGAATATATGAACATATATGGAGTATGAGAGTCGGAACTTTAGAAAGAGAATGTTAGAATTGTAAAGGACATTAAAATACAGAGTATTAGAACATAGAACATAGAGTAGGAGAGCTGAAAGGAACCTTAAGAACATAGACTTTTAGAATATAGACCATAAGAGCATTAGAGCTGGAAAGCACATTGGAACAAAGAATGTTAACATTGGGAACGGCTTTAAGGATCATATCTTCCATACTCCCTCTCACTTTAGGATTTCTTTTCATAGTGTATTTGCCAGGTGGTTGTAGAAGGCTTTGTTTGAACACTTCCAGTGATGGGGAGCTCACTATCTTGTTATGGAACCTATTTCATGGTTGGGAAATTCTGGATATTAGAAAGTTCATCCTTCCTCTAAGAATATTGGATTTGACTCTTGGCTTTGATTGAGGTCTTATGTGAGGGCATGGGGAGGGCAGTCACCAGGACTTCATTTCCTTCCCTCAAGTTTTCTAATTCCTGATCCATGAATTCTCTTTTCATTGGCACCAAAGTTCATAAAAGAGAAATAGCATCAGATGGGGGTCAGTCAAAAGGGGAACACTTATATATGTCTGAGGCTCTCTCCTGACCCAATGACTTAAGGTACAACTTCTCTTTGTCTTATCTTCCCATACCAAAATGGTACCTAAAAATGATCATATGATAGTTTTCCAAAGGGTGGTCATCAGTCCTCCTTATCTGAACTTAGGTTCACAAGGTATCAAATGTAGTAAGAACACAGAGACAACTCTGTGAGCCAATAGACAAGAAACACCCTTTCCTTTCTGATAGTTCTTTATTTTTCATAGGGACTTACATACACTGTTCTTTATATTTATAGGACTACCTTTGGTGGCAGAAAGGAGAACAACTAGGGATTCTTTAAGAAGTCAAGAGATACTCCTTTTTTTCTAGTGGGCTAATCTTTCTCTGGGGCCTTCTGTACCATCCAAGTGATGTCCTGAGTGGGGCCGCAGTGAGAAGAATGTCGAGACTGGTTTCTCTGTGTTGGGGTCCTACGATACTTTGCGCCTTGGTTAGTATTTTTTTTGGCAATCTCTGTGCCATTGTTCGCTGTGATAGCTCCTTACCAAGTGGCTCTCTCTCTCTTCCATCAATATGTCAACATTTCACTTTTATCGTCATCTGTTCCAAGGTGATATCATGTTCTGTCTCACTGATGTCCATTTCTCTTGAATGTGTGCACTGCCACATCTCCTGGTCACTTGCTATAATGCATCTTCTCACAAGTAACACCATTTCCCCTCTTCCCCAAGAGGTGGCACCAGCTTTCTAATAGCTGGATTCTTGTGAGATCGTACTGTGGAAGGATGTTACATTCATGATGTAACCCTTTCAGAATGAGAAAGTCAGGACCAAAATGATTTTGAGATATTCGAAACTTTCTAGTTCTTTCAGGCAGGCACATAGTTAAAAGTTTTCTGCATTATTTAAAACTTTTTCTTATTATTTATATGTTTTGCTTTTTTTGGAGGGCAATTGGGGTTAAGTGATTTGACCAAAGTCACACAGCTAGTAAGCATGTCAAGTGTCTGAGTCCAGATTTGAACGCAGGTCCTCCTGACTCCAGGGCTGCTGCTCTATTCTCTGCTATTTATTTCATACAATTTCACAGCCCTATCATTCATATAAGGGGCTTCTTTAGTTATCTGTGGGAACCCCTTCAATTTCTCTGCTCAACCAAAAGGTCCCATTTTTAATACTCCTAGCCAAGTTAGAGTGAATGAGTCCTGGGCGTGTCTTCTCTTCCCCTGTGTCTGGCTCATGTAACCCTCACTAGGCTAGCATCTCTCAGTGAGTGAGTCTTTTGGGGGTTCAGTATAGCACTCAAACTCCCTTTTCCTTTTTTCTTGTGTAGCAGTTCAGACTGATCATATGAATCATCCTTGAGCTTCTCTGAGGCTGGAGAAAGCAAGAGAGAGAAACAGGAAGAGAAGCAGCGTTGGCTGTCCCATTTCTGCCAATGACCTCATTTAATCTATTTTGTCCTCAGTTTTTTCATCTATCAAAAGGAGTGGTGGTGGTGAACTAGCACCCCCTATAGGGTTGTGACCCCCTGTTTAAGAAGTGCTGAAGGGCTTGTGAGTGGAAAAAGTTTGAGAAGCTCTGAACTAGATTGTCTGTTAGGTTCCTTCTCATCTTAAAAATTCTGTGATTTCTCATGGAAACTGTTCATATCCCATTGAGTGTAACACCACACGTATTTATTAGATTGATAAGTAAAAAGGCTAGGGCTTCTGGAGGCAGTATGGTGTGACAAGGTGTGTTGGGACTGGAGGCATAGTCCTATGCTTGGATTTTGGCTTTACTTCTTCAGTTCAGTTTAACAAACATTTATTAAATACATCGTGCTGGCCAAGTCCACAAGTAAGTGCCTATATAATATGCCAGGCATCGTACTAAACCCTGGGGATAAAAAAGAAGTAAAAGTCATCCTTGCTCTCCAGGTGCTTATAATCTGATGGGGCAAACAACAAGCAAACATCTATGTATAAATAATTCTGAATCTCTACATCATCTTTAATATCTTCATCTAGACACTTTCCTGTTTGTCCATGTCCTCTCTTATTATATAGTGCCCAGACTTGAGCACAATGCTCCAGATTTGGTCTAACCAGAAAAGAGGACATTGAAGCCTTTGTCTCCCATGTTCTGGACACTATTTTTCTATGAATGTATCCTGATTGCATTAGCTTTGGGACCAGCCAGGCTGTAATGCAAAAACCAAGTCAAGTTTCTTACAAGGCCTTGGGAATACAAAGACCAAAATAAGACAGTCTTTGCTGTCAAGGTGCTTATTCAGCTTTGCGTAATCAATTAAGAAGCATTTATTAAGCGCTGACTGCATGCCATGCCCTGTGCTCATAGCTGAAAGTAAATATACAGGAGATACATTTAAAAGGGAGAGAATGCTAATCATTGCCTATGGGATCTTAACCTTTAAGGTTAGCAAGTGGCTGGACCTCTCTTTGGGCTTCAGTTTCCATATTTGTGAAATGAGGGAATTGTACAAGATACCGGACAATGGAATGTAGTGGAAAGAGTGTTGGATTCAAATCCCAATTTTCCTCCTTAACTTGTGTGTGTGGTTCTCTTTGTATTCCCAGTGCCTAGCACAGGGCTCGGCATAGAGCAGCCACTTAATAGATGTTTGTTGACTTGACTGACTTCCTGCGTGCCCTTGCACACGTCCCTGGACCTCTGTCGGCTTCATTTTTTCTCATCTATAAAATGAGAAGATTAGACAACTTTACTCCCTTCCAATTCTAAATCCATGATTCTAAGATCTCTCAGGCCTCTTCCTGCTCCATATTCTCACATGCTAAATGAATAGGGTCCATTCCAATAGAGCTTGTGGAAACCACATGGCCTGGGGGGCAGGAGGGGGCCATTTTTCCAGCTTTAACTGAGAACCAGACATCAAGGGTAAATTGACACTGCACAGCGGACCAGGAGCCTGGTATTAAGGAAAATTAAATTAACCCCCAGCAATCACTCCATATTATGGAAACAGTTAGATCCTAATAAATTGGAAATGATAACAGCAGCCAAAGCTGTCCATTTCCCGAATGTTCACTTTACTGCCCGAGCTCAAGCTTTCTTTTTTTTTCTTTCCCTCCCTCCCTCCTCCCCTTTCTCTCATTCTCTCTCTCCAGTTTGTTGCTTCCTTAGTTTTTATTAGCACATTTCAGTGGAGTAGATTTGCTGGGAAGTGATAAAAGCCGACTGTAATCAGAGAGCTTTATGTTATCTGCAGCAAACAATGGTAAATGCCACCTGAGTAGGCTCCCTGTTCAATGCCTTCATTATTTGTGATTAGTCTAACACTGGTCCAGATAGCAACAGACTCCAGTCTTGCTTGATAGGAGACCTTACAGGTCTGGGAGTCCGGTCTATTGTGTTACTCTGAAAGCAAGGGAGAATAATCTGTCCACTATCAGATCAGTTTGTGGAGGGCTGGAAGTGTGTGTGTGTGTGTGTGTGTGTGTGTGTGTGTGTGTGTGTGTGTGTGTGGTGGAGGGGAAGGCGGGAGGTGGGGGAGGAATCTGTTCGGCCAGCTCTCTGATGGTCCTCCCTCCTTGCTAGCCTGTTTCATCACTGCTCCCATCCCAGAGAGTAAACACTGATAGCAGTGATGAGGATGCTGCTGCTATGGAGAGAGACAGAGGCTATTAGAACCTGGGAGGGATCTTAGAACATAGAATATGAGTATTAGAAGTGTCCATGATGACACTTTGTGTCACACTCTGCCCTGGTTAAATCATCTGGAATTTCTGTGTTTAATTCTGGGTACTATATTTTTTGGGAGAATGTTGACAAGCTGAAGGGTGGTCAAAGGAGGTTAGATAGAATGGTAAAGGTGGGGGGAAGGTGAGGGGGAGTAGCTAGTTGGTGAAGTAGATAGAGCATTGGGCCTGTAGTGAGGAAGACCTGAGGTAAAGTCCAGTCTTAGACACTTACAGTTGTGTGAACCTGTGCAAATCACTTAGCCCTGTTTGCCTCAGTTTCCTCATATATAAACTAGTTAGATAAGGAAATGGCAAACCATTCCTACATCTTTTTACCAAGAAAACCCCAAATGGGCTCATGAAAAGTTGGACAGGACTCAGCAACCACCACCACCACCACCACCACCACCACCACCACCACCACCACAACAACAACAACAACAACAAACGTCCTTGACATAATGCCTAGAAAATAATTGGGTTTGTGTTGTATGTATATATGTGGGAACATGATACATGTCTTTGAAGAATTAGAAGAGAAAGATTATTCTGTTTGTCTGCAGAAAGCAGAATTAGAAGTAGTATGTAGAAGTGGAAAAGGGTTAGATTTTGGCTAGATGTACAGAAAAAAGTAACAATTAGAACTTTCTAAATTTGAAAAAGGCTACCTTGGGAGATAGTGGTCTTTCCCTCCTATCTTCTGGTTTTTAAGGGGAGACTTAGTACTTGTTGAATATTTAGAGGGGATTCCTATTCAGAATGATCCCTCAGTGATTACTCCCCAGTACTGAGGTGCTTTGATTCTTTTAACTTAGAACATAGAATTTAGAGTTGGGAGAGTCCTTAGAACATAAAATGTTCTATTAAGGACTTTAGAACACAGAATGACAGAGATAGAATGAATGGATGAATAAAACGGTGACTGTCAAGCTGTGGGAATACACACTACCATTGGGGGTACTTGCCTGCCGTGCCATCTCCCTCCTTCCTCCCCCCAGCTGACGCTGCCTAAAGTCCATCTTGGCTGTTTGACTGTTCCCATGGCTTAGATGAGACCAGAGTTATCAATTCTATTCCTTCCCTTGAGGCTGAGGACCATGAGGCCTTGCCATTTTCCCTGCTACTTTATCTCAAAGTTCTCCAGGCCATACCATCTGCTCTGCCTCTTCAATACTGTCATTTGACCTACTAATGTAACCTATGGACCTTCGACCTTGCCATCTGCACCTGTAATGCACCCTTAGGACTTATGATCTTTTCCATCTATTCTGTAGCTGAGCTTTCTTTTATGTGTTGTCTTCCCCAATTAAAATGAGATTTCCTTGACAGCAGGGCCTGTTTCAATTTTTATATTAACATTCTTAGTGCTTAACACATGTAGAACTTGGCACATAGTAAAAGCTTAATTTTTTATTTGTTCATTAATAATAAATATTTATTAATCATTTATTCTGTGCCAAGAACTGTGCTAACTATTAGAGATACAAATACAAAAGCAAAAATAGTCATTTTCCATAAGGAAATTCTAGTGGAAAGGAAGACAAAATCAAGCAGAATAGGAAGAGAAGTATAGCTGAGGTCTTCCTGCAGTGGTGATCCAGGAGAAGCAATCACCAATGGAGACAGAAAGACAGTGGGGTGGAAATTCCAGGGCATCATCATTAGTGTGGCGTCAGCTAAGTTCCAAGGGCACTATATTTAAGGTCAAGAGAAGTGGGCTCAAATCCTCCTTCTATTCCAGAGAGAGGAACCTCTCTAGGGCTCTCCAACCTTCCTCTTTAATGAGGAGATTGGACTTGATCTCCAAGGTCCCTTCCAGTTCCAAATCTATGATTCTCTGACCTTACTTCCTCTGTCTCTGAGGCCTTACAAGAAATACATTAGAGAAGAGGTAGGAGATATGACCTTGATGGAAGGTGGGGATGAATAGTGGTGGCCTTCATCCCACTTTATTCCTCCTAATTAAATAGGAAATTGGACTAGATAATTTCTAAGATCTCTTCGATAGATGATGTACAGAGATATATGATTTTGCTAGAAGGAGGGAGCAAGGCTTCCGGTGGGGTAATCTGGGCCAGAAGAATTTTCGACCTTAGCAGTCATCAAATTCAATTTCCCAACCCATATAGCAGTGCTTTGGGGTATCTCCTCCAATTCCCTCTTAATTTGCCCTGCTTTCCCTCATTTCTTCCACAATCTTTCCTTGCCTTCTTTCTCTTCCGTCAGGGGTGCAAAAAGGGGATGGAGTGAAGGCCGGGGTAGGGCCCACGGGTTAAGGATTCATGTGGATATGGTTAAGAATGGAGGGATTAGGGTGATCAATGGCAATAGGGTGTGTAACCAGTATTGATGTGTACCTTGTGATAACTCACTTTTCCATGTTGGTATTTACAAAGCTCTTTCCTCACAATAGGCCTGTGAGGTAGATAGTACAAGAAGGGCCATGGGGTTTAGAGCAAGAGAGCTTATCTTGTCCAAACCCCTCATTTTAGAGATCAGGATACATTCTTAGAGAAGTGAAATAATTTGTCCAAGGTCACACACCTGGTAAGCAAAAGAGTCGAGGTTTAAACTCAGATCCTTTAGCTCCAAGTTTACTATCCTATCATAGAGGATCGTGGGAGATGCATGCCTCTCAGGGTGCGATGTATGGTTAGGGTCTAGGGAATTCTCCTCTGGGTCTCAGTTTTGTCATTTGGCTAAATGCAATCTACATAGAATAGTCATTAAGATGACTAGAAGTAGAGATGATGCCAATTCTTGTTCCCTGAAGTTTCTTCATAAGCAATAATTTGAGTGGTGTTGTGTCCAGCAGCCAAACCAGCATCCTTTGCCCTTAGTAGCCTCACCATGGAAATGTCAGTCCTCCTGAAAGCCAAAAATTCTCTCAAATGCCCCTCAGTTAGGTTTTGAGTTGGGTGGGTGGGTAGGGAATTGGGACAGAGATGAGGGCCAGAGGATCTCATAACATAACAACCTTTAACTGCTCCCCTCTTGGATTTTGAGGAGAAACATCTTCAGAGGGCAGGGACAGATAATTTCTGGTAGAGCCTCAGAAATCTAGAGTACAGTCCTTAGCTCTATTCCTGACTCTCCCACTTAGGAGCTAGATCACCTTGGACTGGTTATTTGTTTTCTCTCTCAGGCTGTTTCCTCATCTCTAAAATGGGAATCATAATACTCTCCATACCTAAATCACCCAGTTGTTGTGATGATCAAGAGATAATATATGTAGAGGCCATTATAACCATGAAGGATCAGCTTTTAGTCATAATAAACATAAATGCCAGTCATCGCTTTTGCCTTTCCACGTTCCCCTTTGTGATCACCAGACCCGTCCTTGATGTTTGGAGTACTTAGCAAAGGCTTGCCCCAGGTGGGATGGAGATAGCATTCACAGCTCTGTCCCAGCCCTTTTGGGGGCATTTCAGGACCCTCAGGCTGGCCCCAGTGAGTATGGAATGATGCTGCATTGGGCCATATGGTGAATGACTCATCCCCATCATTAGCTATGCAATGTGGGGAGCTACATGGGATGTGCCATATGTCAGAGAGTTCCTTGTATGGTTATATTTGCAGTGAGACTAGTTTTGGGGCTGGGAGTGGCATACAATCAGGATGGTATTGCCCCGGTTTGGAAACAAGAGGAATGTGTCTCCCCCTCGATTAATAACACTTCACGTTTATGTGGTATTTTAAATTTCCAAAGCACTTCTCTCCTTAATGAGGATGTGATCTGATGGCTCAATGAGAATCCTGGGCTAGAAATCCAGAGGCTTGGGCTTGTATACTGACTGTGCCAATAACTAGTTATGTGACCTTGACAAATCAATTTTCTTTTTTGGATCTCAGTCTCTTTATCTTTAAAATGGGGGTGTGGAATTGGTCTAAATGCTCTCCAAAGGCTTTTTAAAATTAAAAAAAATATTTTAACAGCTCTTAGACCCAAAGAATAGGGGATAATGGATTGAAGTCAGCATAGAGGGAGGTCTTTAGTGGAAGACCCCAGAAGTCTGACTGATCAATAAGGGATCTTGCCTCTATACTATTTAATATTATTTTATCACAGATATTGAGACTGTTTGTCAGATCTGGAAATGGTACAGGTTGGGGAGGGAGAGCTAACACAGAGCGACAGAGTCATAATCCAAAAAGATCTCAACAGGTTAGAATGAAGGACTGACTGAATAATTTAAAAAGGAGTAGGGAAAAATACAGTGTTCTATACTTGATCTTAAATAATTAGCTTCTCAAATACAGAAAAGGGAAGGCATGATTAGACAATATTTCCTGTGAAAAGAACTCCAAGCTTAGGAGATTGTAAACTCAATGTGGGACAAGAGAAAGACAGAGCAGGCCAAAATGCCATCTCGAGGCTGCATTGAGAGGCACAGTCTTTAGAATGGTGGAGATGACCTTTCCACTCTACTCTTCCCAGGTAAGACTCTATCAAATTCAGTTCTGGAACATCAGTTTCTTCATTTGCAAAACAGACAATAATAGCATCTACCTCATTATGAAGACCAAACAAATCAATAGTTTAACTTCAAAGCTGTATATAAATTTGAGCTATAAATATTCTGGGTGCTGTATTTTAGATAGGCCAAAGACCAAGAGATGAGTAAATGCAAGGCAATTTGGGGAGGGATAGAACATGTGGATAGGGAAATGAAGGAAGGTTTCAAGGAAGAGGTGGTACCTGAAATGGCACCACCTGAGTCTTGAAGAAAGATAAACATTCTCAAAGATGGAGATAAAGAAGGAGATGGGAGAAAATTTTATACTACCTCCTCACAGAGTTATTGTGAGAAGTGCACTTTGGAAATATTAACACTGATTATTGGGGATCACAATTTTTCAATCAGTGAGCAATCCTTATAGAGCATCCATTCTGTGCTAAATAATGACGATGAGTAATGAATACAAAGAAGTACAAGACTTGACTCCTGCCCTCAAGTTGCTTACAGTCTAATCGGGGAGAAAATGCACATACATGAAAACACAGCACACACCATTCACTAATTGTCAAATAAAGTGGTATAGTCAAGAATTGCTAGAAGATGTGAGAGAAAGCAAAGATCACTTTGGGCTAGAGCATCTGGTTAGACTTCAGGGAAGATCTGGGGTTTGAATTGGCCTTTGAAGGACAATTAGGAGTCAGAGAAATTGGATAAGGGTGATGGTGAGTATTACACGCAGGGGAGTGAATGGTTTGAGCAAAGGTATGGTGGGGAAGAATCTTGCTAGGGTTACTTGAGATTCAGTGAACCATTTTACCTGGAGTGGATATATGTTGGGACATAATGGGAGAAAAGACTGGAGCAGTAATCAGTGACCACATTATAGGAAACCAAGGAATTTTGGCATAAAGAAATGACTTGTAAGTAAATAGCTGACATTGGGCAAGCCTGGGATTATAAAAAGGAGACATCTTGCAGTTCTTGCTGGACTCCTGGCAGTCTAGTATATCTGTTGGTTCTTTTTAGTTTCCCACAGAAGCTGTCCATTTTACTTTTTAGGTTTTCTATTCCTGCAGGCTTCTTTCATCATCTCTGCCAGCATGGCATATTGGTATATTGGAAAGCCTGCTAGACTAGAAAGTCTGAAGACTTATGTTTGAATTTTAACAGCTATGCACTAGAATTGTTACCAAAGTAGGAGTTATTATTGTTATTATGTTGATGCAAAATAAGCCAGGGATGCCAAAGGTTCTTTCTAATGCCTAACCTAACACCTTTTGGAAATTGGAGAAGCCCAACCTCTCCTTCCTCTTCCCCTTTCTCCCACAGAGTAAGCTTCACTACACATGCTCTTTCTGTGCCCTCATATTAGCCACCCTGAGGGGCTGATTCTAGCTTGTTGTTCATGCAGGGTCTCATCTCTTGATGCAGACAAGACTCCAAATGTGGGGAGCCAAGAAGGCCACTGATTTTAGTTACACACAGTCTCAAATAACCTGCCAATGACAACCTTTTATTGGGGAAATTGAATAATGCATGTGAACTTTCATATATCCATAGTCATATACAGTGGTACACATGGATGTTCTCCCCATGTATCAATATATAGATTCATCACAACAGCTAGAATTTCCATAGTACTTTAGGATTTGGCAAAGTGATTTACATATTAGCCTAATTTGATGTTCATGACACTCCTAGAAGGTAGGGGCTGCTGTTATCTTCATAGTACAGATGCTGAAATAGAGACTGAGAGAGGTTAAGTGATTTACCCGGGTCACCTAGCTAGTGACAGAGTCAGGATTTAAACTCAGAACTTTCTGATTCCAGGACCATATGTGAGTAAATATGCATGTGACTAGAAGTAGAGTGCAAACAGACAAAGATATCAAGACACAGACATGCATAAATACAGTCTCACACATAGAAACACACACACATAAATGTTCATATACACTTATGCATGCAGACACAGAAATCATACAAATGTGCATACCGGTGTGCATATACAGGCATATATACCCTCACACACAAATACTCGCAGATTCACATGCAGATGCATGTATGTATTTCCATAGGTACACACGTGTACACACAGAGTGCTCTCCAACATGCCTGGATACACCGAGACATTTATACACACTTGTGAACTTGCACACATGCTTTGTTTTCTACAATAATCTAAATTGGCTCAGGGGAGGGGAGAAGGAAAAGCTCAAAGGGGTGGGGTTTTAAAGGTTACAGGCAGAAAGCTGTTGCTATAATGGTCCCATTACTGTAACAAAAGCCACCTGTCAAACTCGAAAATCCTCTGAGGCATGTACTGTGGCACCTAGACAGTGTGTCCTCACCTGGCCCTGCATTATTCTTCCTCTGGCTGACATTTCAATACTAGCAAGTCTCATGTGAACTTCTTATCACCCATTTAAAAAACAGGTTTAGGGAGGCAGAAGCTGTATTAGAAATGTGAAATTTCTATACAACATTGTTGGTGGCAGATGATCAATTGATCTTAAGGTCAAGGGCACGAAACATGCCAACATGGCACCACACATGTACACACCTCCCCACTCCCTTCAGTGGTGTCCAAATGTGAACTGATGGAGTACTGGCTGGGGAGTCTGAAGATGGGGCTAGTTAGTCTAGTTTTCATGTACATGCAGTATGACTATCAGCAAATCATTTTGTTTTTCTGATTCCCTATTTCTTTATCTGGAGAAATGAATTCTTGCTTTTTTTTTAAAGCTTGCTTTTTTAAAAATAGAATTTCAGACTTATAGTGTTGGCAAATCAGGGAGCTGATTTGTTTTACTGAAGTTATCCCTTTGGTCATGCTGTTTCCTCTGTTTTGAATCAGTCAATTGATCAATCAGTAAGCATCTATTAAATACCTACAATGTACCAGGCACCATCTAGATGTAGGAGATCCAAAGATAAAAATGAACCACTGCAGCCCCTCAAGAAGCCTACATTTTATTAGGCAGAATCTGGAGAAAGTAAAATGGCAGCATCTACTCATGAGGTATGGCATTGCAGCTCAGCTCTATGAGGCATAGTTAATAACCAAACAAAAGGAGAATAATTGTATTACATGGTATTAATTACCTGGTCCCCAAATATGGGAAAAATAGCCTTTGGTTTCAGAGGTTGAGAAATGTAAGATGATAAAGAAAGATCCCAGAGACTAGCAAATACCATGAAGCACAGCCAGTATCGTCATACCCAACATGCCACAGGCTTGGCCAACAAGTCAATCCTATCACCATCAAAAGCTTTCAGCTCAGTCTCAGATTTCTGTAAAGATATATCTTTGATTTCATAAAAGAACTCAGATAACTGAATTCATTTTACAGAAATTCACTTTCTGTCAACATGCTGGAATGTATTGATTTGTTAAAATTAGGGTTACCTGTAAGTGTATAGGTTCAAGGTCTTTGGGAAGAAGTTGATTTGTAATTTAAAGGTTAAAGGAATTTTGAGAAACTTCCTGCTACTCTCTTGGTATTTTTACTGTAGGTCAGAGCTATGGGATCTCTGTCTCACTAAAATATGTTTGTTCAGGTGAAGTCAGATTAATTGATTGTAGCCTTGAAGGGGCAAGGTGGCCAACAACATGCAGCCTAAGGAGTTTTGTGAAAGGGGAGCAGCCCTTGCCTTGGTGAGGGAAAACAGTGGATTACATACTTCTCCACCGGGTGCCTCACTACTTATTAATACAGGAGAAGGAGAGGGGGAAGATGGTGTACAGGTGCAGGGCCTTCTCTGGCTCATATGCTTCCCCCCCCTTTCCAGCCTTCATGCCAACTGTATCTCCCTCCCCACTCTTTCTCTTCTCTCTTATTCTTGTCTTTTCTACCTATGTCTCCTTTTACTTCTCTTTGTGTCTGGGGACAATGCCATTTTCCTGCATTGGGGACTTGAAAAGAGATATCAACTTCTAGTAAGAGGTTCATAGACTTAGAATATTAGAAAGGCTTTGAAGCTAGAAAGTTGCAAAATAGAACATTGAGTATGAGAACTATAAGGGACCTTGAAGTATAGAATGCTAGAATATTCAGTTGAATGGTTGAACTAGAAGAGACATCCAGGATCATTAGGTCCAGCCTCTTCCTTTTTACAGAGGAGGAAACTGAGGCCTAGGAGGCAAAATAAGATATTAGTTAATGACAAAACCAAGTTTCCTAATTCCTGGTATATGACTCTTTACACCAGGATGTATCCCTTTTTACAATGAATCTAGTCCAAGAGGGACTTCTTGTTGGGGCTTCCTGTTTACCTCCATCTGACCTTGGTTCTTGCCAGTGATGGGCTCTTTCCTCTGATTCCATGATAGTCTCTGTGCAGTACATGCACAGGCCACCACTGAAGCTGGTCTGGGACGACTCAAAACCTAAACCAGGGTGATACAACTTGTGCCAGAGTGGCAAATTGGAAGCAGTCCTCCAGCAGGCAGAGTTTTAGCTTATAGCAGGAATGATTTATTAAAACAGGGTGTTCTAAGATGGTGAGCTGGGGTGAGCATTTCTCCTGACTGTCTTATGGCCAACAGAATCATATCTTCCCTTCCCACCATTCCCTGCTTCATGCCTCAACCTAGGGCACAGTTTATGGTGCTCGCCTCATATCCCTACTCTAAGAAATAAGCCCCAGTGTAAGCCTCTTCCTCTGCCCACCTTTGTATGACCTTGGGAAGGATGGTAAGTACCCTAGGATGGGGCTTAGTTAAGTCTGGTAGGAACTATCTCAGGGAACTCTACCAACAACCAGGAACTTGTGCTTCCTACTCTTTTGGTCTGAGAGTGGGATAAGAGAAACCTGAAAACCACCTCACCCCAGTGAGGCCAAAGGAAAAGGGTGAGGGTGCCAGGGTGGAGCTGACATGTTCTTCCTGTCTGCCACTGGAGGTCAGTATAACATTAGAGTTGACTGGGCTCGTTCTCCTCTCTTCCCTGGCCAATGCCGCAGCTCTGAGTGCTCCAGGGGGCTGCTCGGAGTCTCTGTATGGGGAGTGACACATTCAGTTTCAAGAAACCCCGTTTGGAGCATGATGGCGGGAGGACTGCCAGGTGCGATGGGGAGGGAGGCGGGCTGGAGTCGCTCGGGAAGCAGCTTTATTTTAGAATAACTTTATTTCCTTTAGAAGGAAATCACAAGGCTAGGTTTGGAAACATATTTTCGTGACACAGAAAAGAAAAAATAAATCCTGTCCAAAGCTTCAGCCTCAGAGAACAGAAACTTCCCGTTTTGAAAAAGCTATTCTGTGGCCTCATTTCTATGAACCCTCAAGTGGATGGTGGGAGGTATGGAGGCAGGACCCTTTGCCCTTTCCCCACCATCAGCACTCCTGTCTTACCTCCTAGGGCCCCATTGCTCTGTCCTCTTGGATGTTGGGTGCTAATGGGTTAATCAGAGAAACACACAGCAGGGCAGAGCCTCATCCCTCCCAGGGAATGTCGTACCTCACCCAGTTACAGGTCAGGAGTTTTCTTAAATAAGCCCATTAAGGAGTGATTCTGATCTTGGGGATTTCAGGTACCAAGGCAGGGGGAGAGAATTTTTAAAAAAAGACAATCCAGGGTTAAAACTTGAGCTGTTTTTGACTGAACCCCTTCCTCCATTCATGGATTCTACCTTTGTAGTATCGCTAAGTATCCCCTGCTTTCTTTTTCTGCTGTTACAATTCAAATTCATCTAGCCTGGCCTGGATTATTTTAACAGTTTCCTGGCCAGTTTGCCCTACTTACAGTCTTTTTTCCCCACCAATCTGCTGCTTACACATAGAAGAATAAAAATGATAATTGACAAAATACTTTTAGGTTTGCAAAGCACTTTCTGTGTATCATCTTACATGAGGAAGTAACTGAAGGTATTATTAACCTCATTATTCCTCAGTCAAGGAAATCAGGGTTCAGAGATATCTATGTCCATACAGCTAAGGCTCAGGATATGAACACAGATTTCCTGCCTGCAAATTACTTTATTCGTTATGCCATACTATAAACACGTTATAATAGGACTTAGAATTTTAAGGGACCTTTGAACTCATTTACTATAACCTCTTTACTTAACGATGGAGGAAACTGAGACCCGGAGAGATTAGCATTCTACAAACACTGCCAGGTGAATCCTCCTAAAGTGTTACTTTGAGTAGGTTACTTCCTCACTTTAACATGTTCAGTGGCTCCCTACTGTCTCCAGGATAAAGTTCAGATTCTTCTTTCAGACATTCAAGCTACCTGTGTGATTTGATTCCTATCCCCCTACCCAAGCTTAGTTCTTTCCTACTGCTTTCTTAGCAGTATTTCTAAAGTCCAGAGCCAGAAGGGTCTCCTTAGCAGCTCCTATAATCTACTGTGGCTATAACTGCCCTTGTATTTCCCACACACCTCTGCCTAGAATATCATCCT
The DNA here is from genome assembly GCA_028646575.1 of Pseudocheirus occidentalis. Lineage (NCBI taxonomy): Eukaryota > Metazoa > Chordata > Mammalia > Diprotodontia > Pseudocheiridae > Pseudocheirus > Pseudocheirus occidentalis. The sequence continues at coordinate 72,815,699 of CM053595.1, read as the reverse complement.
TTTCCTCTATGGCTATCAAAAATCATCACTGCTGAGCCCATTTCAAATCCCACTTTCTCCATGAGGCCTTTCCTGCCTGTTCCAGCCGCTTATTTGAGGGTCTATCATGCTTCTGTCCACTGATCCAACATTGAGTGCCAGGGCTTTGCTCCAGGGGCCTGAAATTTAAAGGGTTCTGACAGTATTTACAATGCTTTAACAGGTAGAGACAATTGAACCAGCACTTGAAGCTAGAGTTAGGGATTAGGCCTGAGATTTCATTGGTCTAGGGGATCCCCTGGTGAGGAAATTGCCCCTACAGATGCAGGTGGTTCTTCTAGGCAACAGAGTTCCTAGAGTGCTGGGAGGTTAAGGGACCTGGGGTCCCTGGCTAATATGTATCAAAGGTAATTGGGGAATCCAAGTCTCTCCGGCTCTGAGGTCAGCTCCCTATCTCCCATGCCATGGTGGCTCCCTATCCCCAGTGAATTTCTCAATTCATTCTAGCCTGGCTCCCTTCTCTAGGGTTTTCCTAGAAGCAGCTTTGTGTCTACTTAACCTGGGGTATCTCCTCCAGTACAGCCTTATGTTCCAAGGTCCAAGATGCCTCCCCAAGGTTTTCCCCTCCACACTCGACTGTATGGTCTTTAAAAGTTGCTTTGAGGGAAGTCTTCCTTATGTGCCTGGGGTGCTCGAATTGCCAGGTATGGCTCTGAGTATTATTTTATCTACTAAATTATAGGTTCTTTGAGGATAGGTACTACATGTTCATTTTCCAAAGCTAAATTTTTATTGATATCTTTTGTTTTTACATTGTCCCAGCTTTCCCTTATGTCTACCATCCCCTTCTCTTTCCAGAGAGACATTCTGTATAACAAATAATTAAAAAAATATATTCAGCCAAACCAATAAAAGCTTTGAAAAAATTTGACAAAATAATGCTTCACATCCTCTGAAAAGTTGGGTGGGGGGAGGAGTCTTTTTGTATCTTTTTGCCATTAATCTTTATATGATTTTTCCTTTTCTCTATCTAACATTTAGCACAGGATCTTGTATTTGGCTAATACCAGTGTGGCGACTGGTTTATGAATGTTAAAAGCAACAACAACAACAACAACAACAACAACAACAACAACAACAGAATATTTCATTTTGATCTCAGGAACTTTGGGTCCCTCAAGGACAGCAGAAAGGCTTATGTGCAAAGTGTCCTTCCATGATTGCCCCAAAGGTGAAGAAAGGCGGTGGTACTGGAAACAGCCTTTTGGGAGAAGAGATGATGGGTGGGTCATTATCCAGCAAGGATGATGAACAAAAGGTGATCAAAAATGACTACTTCAAAGGCTGCCCACCTTGGTGTGATGAAGCATTGATCTTGTTTTCCCCCACAGAAATGGAAATGGTGAGCACAAGATAAGATGGTCAGTTCTGGCATCCCAATTGATTTATACTCTGATCATACTCACTGACCACACTGACTCCATTCCAGTCTTAAATCCACACAATAAGATCTGCCCCACCCTTTCCCTTCCTACTCTCTTATAGTTTCCTTTTATGTTTTTGTTGTCTAATTCCAATAAAATGTAAACTCCTTAAAGGCAGGGTCTATCTTGATTTTTTTAATATATATTCTCATCTATAAACACAGTACTTGGCTATAATAAGACCTTAATAAATTATTTATCATTCATTCATACATTCATCAATCTGAATAAATGAATATATTTTATAGCTTTTTTTTAGGTTTTTCAAAGCATTTTCATATCTCATCAGATCCTCACAAACAAATCCCATTTGACAGATGAGAAAACTGAGACTCCGTAAATTTCAACAACTTTCCCAAGATCTCGCTGTTATTGGAGCCAGGACTGAAACTGAGGACTCAAGATTTATCAGCCAAGCCTCCTTCCATTGTATTGTATAGCCACCCAGGCTACAGGCATGTTCCACTCATTTAAGTTTCGTGAGCCTGAGGATTGTGCTTTGTCTAAACTGTGTGTCTCTCCCAATGATGAGAACCCATATATGAAAGCTTCTTAAATGGTTACTTAATTGTTGCTTGGTGGGTCAGTAGTATTGCTTTCACACTCAGAAGCTATCATAAACAGACCCTGCTGCCTCACTCCCAGGCAATCCCTCTTCAAGTCAGTATTTTAGTCATGTAGCTTGCCGTCCTTTGTCTTTTCTCGGCTTCTCTCCTTCGCCCACTCTCCCTGGCCTATATGCCCTATCTCAGAGATGACAGATGAAAAACAGAGCTAGGAGTGGGTCAGGCAGCTAAGCTTGTCAAGAGACTTGAATCTTGCCTGGCTGGCCATTTGGACAAAATAACGAGAGCATCAGAGGATGTCAAAGTTGGAAGGGACCTTAGAACAGAGAGTGTGAAGCCTCTAGTCCAGCCTTCTCATTTTATAGAGGAGAAGACTGAGACCCAGAGGTAAATGATTTATCCAGGGTCAGACATCTAGCTCCTGGCTTCACCAGAGTTCAGCCTTGAATGCTGTGAAAGTCTCCGGAGCTACTTCCAGGCACACAGGGGGAAGGGCAGGAATTGCTAACAGGTCTGAAAAGCCCAGGGGATTCTAAATCCCTACACACACCTTCCAAGTCTCATTTTCACAGTTTTTCCATATTATTTTCCCCTTTCGGTATCTTGTTTTATGTTAACAGTTCCCTAAGTATTTTTAATTAGATATTCAAGCAAAAGAAAGTTTCAAAAGTTAATTAAAAGTTGCCTCGCTGTAATTGTATGAAAGGAGTTTTCAGTTCTGAAAATTAAATTCTTATAATTAAACTCTTCTCTCTGTTTAAAGATTTCTGTGGAATGTTTATTCTGCGTTTGTTGTTCTCTACCTTGAAAGCAGAGTTGGCCTGGGACTAGGAATCTACCCAGCAGTCACCCTGGAGTCAGATTCTCCCCGTGGTTTGAACTTTCCCATCACTCTGATTATTTCAGGCCGTTGGGAAGGAATGATTATTTCCATGCAGGGCAGGCAGGCTACACTCAACACAGCATCTCAAGCTCATCCCGTAACCGCCTGTCACTTTGTTTCTTGGTGATGTAAGAGGAGCCTTGCCTTATGTTTATCTGAGAGATGAGATTTGTGCTTTCGATACCATCAGCCCCGTATTTCTGTAGTCAAGAAACTCCTTCACAGCTGGACAAAATGAAAAAAAAAAGTCAAAGTATCTAATGAATGTGCCCGGGGAGATGGGGAGATCAAACAGATGTGCTCTTCTTTACTCACCCTTTGGCTGGTGTAATTAGCCCCATTTTAAAAGTGAAAAAATTATAAAGAGAAAGACACTCTAAGACTTGCCAAGTTTCCAGAGATATTTAGTAGCAGAGCTGGGTCTTCTGACCATAAGACCAGGAAACAGGACAATTTTTTTTAGTATCAAGAGGACCATGGACTAGAAAACAATGTTAAGTGAAGATTTACTTCTTCCTCCCCATTCGTGTGTTCATTTGTAATTAGATCATAGGATCATAGATCCAGAGATCACCTGACCCAACAGCCTTATTTTATACATGAGGAAACTGAGGGCTAGGGAATTAAATCAATTGCCCAGAATCAGGTGAGTTGCAATCAGAGGCAGGATTCTTTTGACTCTTGAGCCAGTTGGGTCAATGGATAGAACACTGGATGTGGAGTTATGAAAACTCCTCTTTCTGAGTTCAAATCTGGCCTCAAACACTTACCAGCTGTGTGACCCAGGCAAGTCACTTAACCCTATTTACCTTAGTTTCCTCATCTGTAAAATGAGCTGAAGAAGGAAATGGTAAACCACTTCAGTATCTGTGCCAAGAAAATCCCCAAAAGGGTCACAAAGAGTTGGACATGACTGAAATGAGTAAACAGCAGAAATCTGTAAAATTCTATGGTGGCTTCTTTAGCTTTTGGCAACAGTGATCACAGGTTTCTCTTCAGATGCAATGAGAGATAGTGGGGTACAGTGTGGTATGAGCAGATTGCTCTCATTTAGCTCAGAGAGCAGAACTAGAAGCAAATAAGTGGAACTTGCATGGCCAAAGATTAGCTAAAAATCAGAAATGTTCCCAATTGGAGCGAAATACTCCACAGGGTGTGAGTAGTGAGTTCCTCATCACTGTTCATTAGTTAAGGGCTGTACCTCCACTTGTCAGGAATGATTCCACATCTCTGTGCCTTTGAACTGGCCTTCTCCCATGACTGAAATGGGAGCTCCCTCCTTACATCTGCTTAGCAGAATTCCTCTCTTTCTTGGAGATACATCTCAAGTACTGCCTTTTGCACCAAGCCTTTTCTGATACCTCCCCCCTCAGCCACTAATTACTTTGTCCTTATTCTTTTTATATTTGTTCTGCAGGGATGTTCATGTGTACTTTTCCCCTGTATGTTAACTTCCTGAAAGTAAGGTTGGTTTCATGCCTTTGTATTTGGATCTTTAGAGTCCAGCCCAGAGCCCAGAACATAGAACTTTAAAACATGCTTGTTCATTGATTGATTAATTGCTTATAGAGTATATTTGTGATTTGAATAAGAATGAGTTTGGATGACTTTTGAAGACCCTTCAAACTCTACAATTCTGATTTTAACACCTCCTTCAGGAAGCCCTCTGGGATTGACTCTAATAAATCACAACAATTCCCTGCTCCACATTCCCTTAACATTTGTATAGGAAGTATATTCTTTGGTCTTGTTCATATGATTATTTGTCATTGTACTTTAGTCATATCATGTATATTAGCTATCTCTGCATTGATACTAAATTATTCAAGAGCAGGGACCATGTCTTCTGCTCTTTTGGTAACTGCACAGGGCAGCTAGTACCATGCTGAGTACACAGTGGGGGCTCAGTAGGTCCTTACTGAATAAGAATGAATGAATGAATAAAGGAAGGAATTAATTAGCATATATCAAGTCAATGTCACCTTCCCTTGCCATCACAGTTCACAGCCTCTATTATGCACCTGAGTGACAGGTGACCAAAGTATATTAGACAGGGCATTTAGGAAGCAATGACATCATATCCCATTATGTAAGTCCATGTTAGTTCACACACTCCTGACCTTACTCACTGTCAGCTCCCCCTGAGCTATTAAGAGCCCCGCATGCAAACATAGATGTGACCCCTCTCTGTTGTATTGAACCTCTTTGCTGGTGAAGGCATATATTGCTTCTCTGAAGAATTGGGGTGTCCATTCCAATTCATCTCAACCTGGTGGAGTGCACTGGGGAGAAACTCCTATTTCATGGCGATTTTGGAGGCATTGGTTTCTTTATTTCAACTCAGTTTGAAGTATTTATTGAGTAAATAAACTAAATAATCATAGGCTGTAGGGGTTAGAGTTAGAAGAGATCATCTGGTCTAGCCTCATTATTTTGAAGATGGGAAACTAGAGTTCAGAGAGAAGTGACTTCCCCAGGGTCCCATAGATCATTGGTGGTAGAACTTGGACTCCAACTCAGATCAACTGACCCCATTGAATCATACTACCCCTGTCATTTCTTCAGCTATCTAGATTGAGGACTCTTAAATAGAAGTTTGTGAATTTATTAAAAAATTTTTGATAACTATTTTAATATAATTGTTTTCCTCTATATTATCATTTAAAAAATGTTGAGAAGGGGCCCATAGGTTTTATAAGACTGCCAGAAGGATCCATGACACAAAAAGGTTAAGAATTCTTGATTTAGAGGCAGCTATGGCATGGTGGATCAGAGAGCCAGCCTTGGGTTCTAACATATAAATGGCTGACTATGAGAAAGTTGCCTAATATCTCAGTGTTTCAGGAAATTCTCTGGGATTATAAATTACAGAACAGATGTCAATTTCCATTGATTGAGAAATTCCACACTGGGAGTTCTCAAACATCAAATAAATAATAAATCCAGTCAAAATTGATCTACATATCTATCTGTGAATGATTTAGATACTATTTCTGAAAAGACTTTTCATTAACTATGTGCAAAGTTCTATGCTAGGTGTTGTGGATTTGTAGAGATACAGTCAGAAGACGGACCCTTGAGGATCTTCCACAGGAAGTGGGGGCATTAGATACTGAACAATAATTAACAATACAAAATAGCATTGGTTAATGAGTGGTATATGTATATATATATGTAGGTATGTATGTATGATACTCTCTGGGTGCCCATGTCTAGGCTAGGAATTCATATGATGGGCTAGGGCAGAAAGATAAGAAGTGGAAAATGAGATTTTTCCCTACCAGTAAGTCCTCACACTCTACTACTCTTGCCTCTACTACTCTACTCTCTTGCCTCCACTAGGGAGACAAGACTAACCCATGTAACATTGTTAAATGACAGACTGGTGTAGTATTTGATTATTTGTTGAATGAACTGGAATCCATTATAAGGTACCAAATGAATTTAAATCAGGGTGTGATCAGTGAGGGATAGAGTAGTCAGGGAGGCCTCCTGGAAGAGGTGGGATTTGGACTGGACCTTGAAGGATAGGTAGAATTTTGATAAGCAGAGAAGTTGTATAAGTGGAGTGTCAAAAGAGGGCACTCCAGGTGGGGGAACAACATAAATCCAAGGCATATTTTGTGTCTGTGGGAGTGGAATGATGGAGGGGCAGTGGGAAAGCTGCCCTATATGGAATGGAGAATACATGAATATGTTTGCCAGATTGTTGCCCTATTCCAGAGGTCCTTAGTTACCATGTTGAGGAGTTTTGTATTCTCTTTTTCATTCACGTTATTTTCCTTGTCATCTTTGTGGAAGTTAGTAGGGAGAGAGGGGAAAATAATAATAACTCAAATTTCCATAGGATTTTATAGTTTTCAAAGTGCTTTCCTCACAACAACATGTACAGTTGTGATGCCATGCATGAGCAGCTTCCCAAAAGAATGCTACTGTGAACAGCTTTTTAAGGTTCTGATTACACAGTATAGTGAATACTCCATTTATTCCATAACAAATCAAGGTAAACTTTCTCAGAAAATCAAGGTACAGTATAATATCCACAGCATTACATCTTATCACAGAAAATCACAATATAGTGTTCACAACAGCTTAACATTAGAATGGACAGATAGTTTTCACCAAAGTGGCCACAGTATTTAGAACAAAGAACAAAAGAATAATCATCTTGTTTCCCTAAGGGGAAACCCTCCCTACTTAATCATTCAATACAAGTCAGTCTTCCACTCATGGGGCAATCATAAGTTAACTTAATATGTCACTTATCCAAATTCACAATTACTCAGTATCATTAATCACTAAATACAATC
>CM053595.1:72767778-72807977 GCA_028646575.1 Pseudocheirus occidentalis | reverse complement strand
ATAGTTTTCACCAAAGTGGCCACAGTATTTAGAACAAAGAACAAAAGAATAATCATCTTGTTTCCCTAAGGGGAAACCCTCCCTACTTAATCATTCAATACAAGTCAGTCTTCCACTCATGGGGCAATCATAAGTTAACTTAATATGTCACTTATCCAAATTCACAATTACTCAGTATCATTAATCACTAAATACAATCATTAGAAAATTACAGAAACCCTCTACCCCTCGGTGTCTAGTAAATTTCAATTTCATCACAGGGTTCAATATCCAAGGAGAGTGCTTCTCTTCATCTTGATTCAGGTTGGTCTCTCAGATTCCCTGGATCCCCTTCCATGGTCCCAGTTCCTACCTGAACCCACCAGTCACCTGAATTCAGAGGCAGACAGCTCCCAGGTTCTCATCCAGTCCTCTGGCCAGTTCTTGGTATACGCTGAAGTTCACAGAGTCTGGCACATCTCACAACCTTCACCACCATGTCTGTTGCTGAGAATTCAAGGATCAACCAAGTTACAAACAAAGTCTTATCCTGGTCATGCTTCTTCAGTCCTCCAGCAGTTCAGCTGGCACTAGGACCCAGAAGAAATCTCAGTCTTTCAGGCAGCCTTCTCAGCAGCAACTTCAGCCTTCAGCAGTTTCTGGTCTCATAGAAAACTCCAACTCAGTTCTCAGTCCAATAACCCAGCTTCCAGATGCTGTGAAAATTCTACTTCCTCCACCAGGAGCCACCAGGAGGAAAATTCTTAATTCTACCTGCCTCTTCTCTGGGCTCTTCTTAAATACAGAGGCACCATATCCACCTACCCACACCTACCCACACCCACCCACCCCCACCCACCCACACACACCCACACAGACACACAGACACACAGACACAGACACATACATTGGCTTCCTGTCTCAGCCAGTCCCTTCCTGTTATGTCAGCAGCAGGAGACAGAGTTCACACCTTCTGTTTCTTTCAAAGTGCTTAGACCTTGGTTACTAAGGGCTAAGTATCTGCTAAATTAATTACTGTTACAATAGTAAACATTATTATTCCCATTTTATAGATGAGGAAATAAGGCCCAGAGAAGGAAAATGACTATGAAAGATCACACAGCTAGTAAGTGTCAGATGTGGGATTTATATCAAGGTCTTCCTGGCTCTGAGCCCAGTGTTCTTTGTACCACATCCCTCTGCCCTTTGCAACCTCTTTTTTTTGAGGAGGGAAGGCAGGGTAATTGGGGTTAAGTGACTTACCTAAGGTCACATGGCTAGTTTTTTATGTTAAGTATCTGAGGTCACATTTGAACTCAGATCCTTCAGACTCCAGGGCTGGTGCTCTATTCACTGCGCCACCTAGCCACCCCCTTTTGTTGCGTCTTTATCAGTAAGCTTGCCTATCTTCTGGCTGACGTCTCTGGAAACAGTGGCAAGAAGGGATTGCAAAGTCACTCTCCATTATTTGGGATCAGTCTAAGGAACTCAAAGATGAGTAAGTCCTTTTCTCAGAGGGCAGAGTATCTAGGAGGCCAGGGGAGCTATGTATAGGATGCAGCTCCTCAAAGGGAGAAAGGCAAGGAGTCTTGCAGCGGCCCAAGCAAAGGACAGTGCTCATGTGGAGAGTGAATAAGGGTCATGAAATAGATCTGTCATTTTTTGGCCACAGTCCCATGATAGGAGGTAGAATCATGCAGTGGCCAGAACTTGTGTCTCTGCCAGTAGGACTTTGGAACGGTGTGGGTGTCAGTGTGGGCTGGCACGTGCTTGGGATGCATGGTATCTGACAAATACAAATTAGACATATGAACACGGAGCAGTAAAGCCATGTGAAAAGACGTGATTTTGCAGTCAGACTGGAGCCAGCTTCCTGGGGGTATCACATGTTCTGTAGATGTTTCCTCTCTGTAGCTGAAAGCCTGAGCACTCCTTTGAGGGGGGTGGAGGACACAGACTCCCCCGAGGGAAATGGATGCTCAGAAGACGTAGCATCCAAAAAGGCAAAGCAGAAAACATCCTTGCACAGTCTTATCCTTGGTAGGGACTTAATTAGGAATCTGTACAGGACAAGTCATTTAAACTCTCTGGGGCTCAGATTGCTTATAAAAGGAGCTGAACTGATATGTAAGGTCTCTTCCATCTGTAAACCTGTGGTCCTGTCTTAAATTTTCTAGCACCAAAGTGGTCTCTGTCTAAGTAGTCCTATCTTACAAACAATAATTAGGTAAACTTTGGCACTAGGCAGCACCCACCTTCTGAATTTACTGCCCAGATACTTTGGATGTCAATGGGTACAACAACCCCCTTCAGATCTGAAGGCCTCAGCTGTGAATGGCATAGTAGAGTCAGAAGGTCTGTGTTTGGCATTGTTACTTGTGCCACTAAATGATTGTGGGCAAGTGAATCTGCTTCTCTGAGTCCCCATTTCCTCATCTATGAAATGGATACAACACATCATAGATTCTCAGAGTTGGAAAAGTGCTGAAAGGGCTTCTGATCCATCCCCCTGTCCAACACATGAACCAAGTGTGTGAAAGCACTTTTAAAACTGTAAAGGATTATACAAATATAAGATTTTATTTTTATACAAAGGAGTTAGCTTTTTTTGGATTAAGCCCCACTCTGAAGTTTGTCTAATTTAAATTATTCCCACTGTTTCCCCAAGAAACTGTTTTTTTCTTTTTTAATTGGGTCACTCAACTTCACATAAGGTGTACTAGCCAACTCCCTACTCTAAGCCTTCTTTTCTCCAGGTGGAATATTCTCATCTTTCTTCAAGGCTCAATTCTATAGCCCTTTAGACAAATCAAGCTAAATTAAACCAGCAGGTATTTATGGAATGCCTATTACAAGCGCAAGTCCTTTTAATGAATTGAGCACGGAAACAAAAGGCCAACCATGGCCTTGCCAACCTCATTCTCAAAGTTTGAGAAGTTCTCTACTGTACAAATTGGGACACTTAACATGGTTTGTGGAAAGCCATCTAGCATAATATCTGTGTGTCCATCTGTTGATGAATTTCCATAGCCTAAGGATAGAGAAAATTGCTTCACCACTAAGATCTTCTTTGGAACATTCCACACCAGTACTTGTATCTTTTTAGAAGCAAAGATGAAAAAAATGGAGGAAGAGACAGATGACAAGAGTTGAATAAAAAGGGGTGACATCGGTTCCCTTCATCCAGATGCCTGGGTCTCCAAAATCATGTGACAGGGAATTTCAGAGCTACTAGACTCTAGAGATCATCCAGTTCAATTTCCTCATTATATAGATGAGGAAACTGAAGTGAGTCACTGGTGGCAGAGTCAGAAGTAGAACTCAGGTCTCTGGCCTATGAAAGCCAAGTCTTCTTTCCATTAGGGTCCTAGAGTTTAGAACTATAAGGGATAATAGAGATTGTGGAGAAATAATACTCAACTCCGAGTTCCTTGGGACAATGCCTCTTCTTGCTGGTCATTCACTGTCTTGCCATTCCCAAAGGAAATGCATCCCTTTATTCATCCTACTACTTCTGACACTTGCTCTGACAACTTTATTGAAATCAACACTATCATGGAAAGGGTAAGTCAGGGAGCTGATCTACTTTTTCATTTACTATTCCAATGACTTATCTGACTAAAGGGCAGCTAAGTAACATAGTGGATAGAGCGTGTAGCCTGAAGTCAGGAAGATTCATCTTCCTAAGTTCAAATATGGTTTACTAACTGTATATTCCTGGGCAAGTCACTTAATCCTGTTTGCCTCAGTTTCCTCATCTGTAAAATGAACTGGAGAAAGAAATGGTAAACCACCCCAGCAAGAGAAACCCCAAATTGGGCCGTGGCAAGTTGGACATGACTGAAATCACTCAATGACAACATCTGACTAAAGCACCCTTCCCTAGTCACCATTCCCCAATATGTATTGTCTTCCCCTATTAGAACTGAGGTTAGGGGCCATTTGTTTTGTTTTGGTATCCCCAGCATTTAACAAAGCACTTGGTATACACAGTAAGTGATTAACAAATGCTTTTCATTCATTCATTCATCCATCCATTCATTCATTCAACATTTATTAAGGCTTCCTATGCGCCAGGCACTGTAGGCTAATTTCTTGAAATATAAAGAAAGACAAAAAATAGTCCCTGCCCTCAAAAAGCTTACAATCTAATGGCGGAAGAAACACATAAAAAAGGATCCGAAAAGGAGAGGTAGGGGGTAGGAAGAAAGTGTCTGGCACAGGGACATGATGGAGAAATTCAGAGGAGCAGGTAGGTAGGAGATGAAGAAATGGCTGGGCATGGCCTCTTTAAATGGAGATTCTGGGAGGAACTTTACTCTCTCCATCTGCCAATGAGAGGGAAGGAGAGAACCAAGGAACAAAGAATACCAATAAGAGATGATCTTGCCATGATTTTTCAGGATGAAGAGTGGCTCAGGGGCATGATAGACAAGTCCAGAGGAATGCTATTGGGTGGGAAATGAGATGACTGGTCTGGGTGTCTTTTTAAACTGAAGGTTTATTCATTCATTTATCTCTTCATCCTCCCTGGTTAGTAACTGCTACCCACTCAGATCTCACCTAACCCTTTGTTTTGGGACAAAGACCCTGGTCATGAGATACCGTGTGGTTGTTGTATTTGTCCTTTGTTCTTAAATAGAACCATGACATCATGGAAATGATGACATGACTTGCAGTTGACTTTGATTTGAGTGAGAGAGGGCTGTGCAAGGTCACCAGCCTCACTTTCTCATCCAGAGCCATATGGTTCCAGTGGCCAGACAATAATCAGGACTACTGGAGATGGCCCAGGGTGCAACAGGAGACCCTGGCCCTTTTAGGCTAAGGCCTTTTCAGGTTCTCACTTTGAGTGAAGCAATGCCTGTTCAGTGAATAGACCTCTTTAAGAAGTGAGTCAAGGGACAGCCCTTTTAATAAAAAAAAACCAAACCAAAACCAAACCCCTCAAACTGGGAGGGGAAGACCCTCAGGGTTGCTGGTCAAAAGAGAAGCAGTTACTATTTACGTTCATTAACTCCATCATAAGATACTGTGTATTATAGGCAGAGGTGTTTATGTATTAACCTTTTGCTGGACTGTAAACTTGAGACAAGGGTCCATCTTATATAGACCTTCTATCTTTTCCGGTTATGTAGGACAGCGCTTTTTATACCTGGTAGTTGCTTCATAAAAACTTCTTTCTAGTCTACACCTCTAACTTTATAATTGAGGAAAGAAACTGAGGCCAAGAGAAGTTAAATGAAATGCCCAAGGTCACACAGGTAAGTAGTACAACTGTGAGTCAAGCTAAGGTCTTCTAACTTAAAATCCAGTATTCTTTCCACTACAAAGATTTACGATAGTATCTCAGAAAGTAGGGCTTTAGGCATAAAGGTGACCCTGGATAGAATCTAGGTCAGCTTCCTACTACTGTTAGAATTACCTCCAGAGTTGGAACCAGGATGATATAGCTGGGTATTTTCCCCAGGAGCCAGTACTGAGCATTCCTTCCCTTTTCCCGTTCCTTCTTTCCCTATGGAACAACAGCTCCCTTGCCAGACTTCCCTCGCCTGCCATATCCATCTTCTATGCCCCACCTTCCCACTAGACAAAATTGCTCCTGATGATACCTGCCTTTGACTCATGTAACATAGGAGCCTTGGGGATCAGTGTGGGGATCATTGGCAGAGACAACAGTGCTTGATGGTCCCCTCTAATTCCCCCTCTTCTCCTTCTTAGTAAACTGTCCCAGTCATTCCTAGCCCCATTTCTCCTTTGTCCTCTACCTTTCTGCTACATCCTCTGGGCTTTTCTTTTTCATTCTAGAAATTCTCTCCTTTTTAAAATCTCTTCCTCTCAAGGTTTTTCCATTTGATATCTACTAGGATATCTACTTGATATCCTAGTTTTCTCCTGAAGATACCACAGCTCTTGGCACTTCCTCCAAGGCTAGTTGCTCTTTCCTTCACACTCCCTGGACACAAGGCCAGCAGGAGGAGTTGGCATTTTCCTTGCTCCCTGCTTCCACTTTCACAGCCTGCCTTTGCCTCCAGTCATCCATTAATCCACAAACACTTATGAGCTTCCTACTATGTGTCCCATCCTGTGCCAAGTGCTACGAAAACATAAGGTCCCTGTTATCGGGGACCTTACATTATATCACTCAGCATACATCTCTCCTTCATTTAAAGTTCATTTTTGTAATTTTATTGTGTCCAGTTCTTTGTTGCTCTCAACTCTGGATCTCCAGCTCATTCTTCTTCCTCCTCAAAAACTTCAGTTCTGGACACGGTATTCTTCTCCTTTCCAACCCTGCTCTTTGAATACATCAACCTCCATGATCCTCAGTCTCCTCAATTTTCATGACTACTGTCTTCAGCCTGTCCCCACTAGGTACAGGTGAGGTCACACCTTCAACTTCCATTCCCCTCAAACGCCCCAGGTGCCAGAATTCCCAGGTACAGCTCTACTAACCTCTATGACATTCTGAACCAGTGGTCAGCTGACTTCTACTTAAACTCTTCCAGTGATGGAGGATTCAATACCTCTCTAAGGAGTTCATATAATTTTTGGACAGCTTGGTAAAAGTTTTTTATTTACATTGAACTGCTTCTAGTTCTGCTTGTGATCTATTCAGGACAAGTCTAATCTCTCTCTCATCTATTAGTTAAAAACAGCTGGCATATCCCATGAAGTCCTTTTGTCATGGCCATACCTGTATTTTGGTCACCTCTCTGCTCCCTGTTTTTTCCATCTACAAAATGGGTTGAGAATTGCTTTCTGAGAAATTTTAGACTCTATGAACATGAAGTACACCATGGTTTGAGAACTGGAAGAAGTCACACTAATTTGATGAACCCTGAATTGAATCCCCCAAATAATTATTTTTTGCTGAAATATAGACCCAACTGAAATGCTTTTTGAAATGCCCCTTGAACTTTCATATTTTCTAAATGGATTGGCCAAGAATGTCTGAATGTTTCTCAAACCTACATGAGCTGAACTAATTTAATTGGGCTTGAAATGAAATCCCTGGTGCTGTGGTGGGTGGTGGGTGGGAGGGAGGTGTTTAGAGGGAAGGGGATTTGGGCTAAGCATGTACTCCTCCTCTGAATTCCCATGAGGAAAGCAGCAGGGTCACTGTCTGAATGGGAGAAAGAGAAAGGCTGGGACACTGAGAGATATTAATAACCTGGAAGGAGAAAATGAGGGCTCTGATAACCAAGAGCAGTGAAAGGGTCTAAAAATAGGAGAGAAAATCAGGTTAGAAGGAAGAAAGCAAAAAAAAAATCCATTTCAATAGTAAAGCCAGTTATGCAACACAGTCAGCAGCTTCCAGAGGTGGCTGGGTCCCCATCATTAGGACGTTTAGAAATAATAATAGCTCATATTTCCAGAGCACTCCATGTTTCACAGTCTCTTCCTTATGTCAGCCCTGCTATTGTAGGGATTATTAAACTTGTTTTTACTGATGAGGAAACTGAGGCCAAGGGAAGATAAATGATTGATATCCACACTTTCTGATACCCATTCAGTTCTGGATATCTGATTTTAGGAATGATATTGATGAGCTGGAACCCACCCAGAGGAAGACAGCCAGGATAGGAAAGATACTCAGAACCACATCATATAAAGGGAATGACAATCATGCTCTAAGCTTTCTGCTGACCTTCAATCCCACATCTCTAATTACCTTTCAGATATCTGGAACTATATATCCAGTAGACATCTTGCGCTCAATATTGTCTAAAACTCAACTCATTATCTTTCCCCCCAAATCCTCCCCCATTCCTGACTTCCTGATGATGATGTGCTTAGCACAGGGCCTAGCACATAGCAGTTTAATAAATATATATTGACTTATTAGAGAAAACTTAAAGGTGACTCAGGACCATAAATAGACCATGTGGTGGCCACCATTTCCTATTAGAAGGGTAGTCATGTAGAAGGGGAACTAGTTTTGTTTTGCTGGGCTTCGGGGAAAAGACTTGAGAGGAGAGCAATGGGTAGTAAGCTACAGAGAGGCAATTTGGGGTTCAATATAAGGAAAAGCTTCCTAACCATCAAAGCGGTTTGCTCAGGAAGTAATGATCTGCCTATTGTTAAAGGTATTCAGGTAGATAGTAGAAGATCAGCTGCTTATCAAGGATGTTGCAGATGGTTGTCTTGTTTAAATAAAGGTTAGATGAGATGACCTTTGAGGTCCCTTCCACCTCTGAGGTTCTATAACAAGAGACAATGCTGGGACAGGAACCTACATTTTCTGAGTCTAGTGGTGTTTCCACAAACCATGCTGCTTCTCAACTTTCCAGATAATTAGAGCAGGGATAGCTCTTTAGCAGGGGGGCTTCAATAATTTTTAAGTGCAAAGGGGTCCTGAGACCAAAAATTAGGGAAGTACCAGGCTAGATGATCTCTAAGACCTCTTTTAGTCCTATGGTCTTCTGGTGAGCTGTGAACAACTAGGCATGGTGAACATTTTTTGCGAGTAAGACTTAAATACCAGTTTCACCTGCCTCCATGAAGAAGTGGGCCACAGGATCTTACTGCTGGGGCTTCTTGAAGATTAGATAGAGGTTCTCCCAGTAATAAGAACTAGAATGGGGACGTTGATTGGTTTTTATGGTCATGTTATTTACAGACCTACCAATAAGCCCCTTTCTAGCCTTTTGTTCAGTTTGCTTTATCTTGGCATATGTATATGGGAACACGTCACTTTCAATTCTTAAGGCCAGGGAAGAGGAATATATCCTGTTTGATTTCCTTTCCTCTTCCTTGGAGCATTGCAGCATTACTAGCCTCAACAGATACAAACCAAAGCAGATTTTCTTCAGTTTGATATGGCCTTGTCATGGAGGAGGGAAACTGAAGGAGAGGGAGCAGGAACAAAGGTTATAAAAGAAAGGAGAGCTATCTAGGGACATTGGGGAGGAGAAATGGAAGGAAGAGAATCAGAGACCAAAAGCAATTAGAAAAAAAAAACAGTCCAGGTAGTGAAGCCATAGTGTCAGTTCACATTTCTAGAGCACTTTTAGATCTATAAAGAACTTTCTTATGACCTTGTGAGGGAGGAAGTACAATGTGGTTATACCTATTTTACAGATGAGGAAACTGAGGTCCGGAGAGATGAAGGGATTTGTCCTATGTCCCACCATTAGCAAGTATCAAAGCTGGGACTAGAACTCAGGTTTTCTGACATCAATTTGGCAAATATTCATTGGGTACCTTGCTTGTGGAAGGCAGTGAGGTAGGCTCTGAGGAGCTATCAAGGAGTATGCTTTCTACTCCTCACCTACCTCTCAGAAAGCACTGGCTTGGGAATCAGGGGCTTCAGATTCTAGTACTGTCACTAACATAGTACTGTATGACCTTGGTAGGTCATTTTCTCTCTCTGGGTCTCAGTTTTTGCATCCGTGAAATGAGAAGCTCAGACTAGACTAGCATTTATCAAAGTGTATTTCAGGAATCCCCCCTCAGGGGTCCCTGAGACTATTTCAAGGGGTCTATAAGGTTAAAACTTTTCATCCTAATACTAAGATTTCTACTAATACTAATATGAATATTTTTAAAATAGTAAAGATCGATAGGTTTAACACACGTCAACAACAGGTTTTTTTTTTCAGGGGCCTTCCTTAATTTTTAAGTACAAAGGAATCCTGAGACCAAAAAGTTACATGATTTCTAAGGCCCCTTTTAGACCTAGGATCTTCTGATTAGCTGAGAACAGGTGGGCACAGTGAATATTTTATGCAAATAAGGCTTAAATACACTTCTAACCTTAGATAAAAGAACTTGTAGGACACTACTGGGCCAAGAGGGAGATGAGAACACATAGCCTTGGCCATGACAAAAATAAGATAGAACTAGAATTCTCTTATGTTTTGTAGGGCTAATGGATCTGCCATTGTCCCATTCGAGGTTTTTCTAAGTATTTAAGTATTATACCAAGTATACCAATTATACCAAGTAAGTATTATACCAAGATAAACTTCTTGACTTTTTTTGGAGGGGGTGGGTAGTTCAAGATGGGAAAATGGGTCACTTGGAAAAAGTGGTAAAATATTCTTTAAAGGCTATAAGAACAGGATGGATGCTCCCTGAGACGTTTCAGGTTCAAACCTGTCAGGAGGCAGGGGGAGGGACTCTGTGACCTTTTCCAGCTTCTACCACCCCTGCAATTCTCTGATTGTAGGTTGCTGCTCTGGTAAATGCTTCTTTCCATTAGTAATGGCAATCAGATGACAATGTGAGTGACTGATACTGAATGGAATTTGAGTTTAATAAGCCCTTTTGGTCTACCCATCTATTTTCATATGTCTGTCTCTGCAGCTGAGTATGTAAGGCCTGCTTCTTAACTTCCCCTTTGCAGAAGAAACTTCTGCTCACCATAGAAAACTGGACCCCATTTCAGAAGAACTGGGTTTAAATCTTGACTATAATTTCCTAGCTAAGTGAACTTGGGGAAGTTCCTTCATTTCTCTGAGGGGGTTGGAGGAGATATTCTCTAAGGTCCTTCCCAGCTCTAACACTCTGTCATCCTGAGTGGAAGCTAGTACTTGTGCATGAGTGACCCATGACCTATGACAGTGGGGGCAATCATTATCCAGTATCCAGCAACAAGGGGCATCCCGCCTGATCTTGGAGGAGGGGAGAGACCTCAAACTGTCTTCACTGAACCCTTGAAGTACCAACCAGAGGGGAAGGCTCTCTTAAAGCCAGCCAGGAATGACTGGAAAATAGGGGAGGGGAGTGGGGGAAAGGGAGGGAGGAAAGGAGGGAAACAGAGAGAGACAGAGAGAGAAGGAGGGAGGGAGGGAAAAAAGGGAGAAATAGAGAGAGAGAGCACAAGTGCTAAAATGGAATATGAATAAGGTTCTTCATAAATGAAGCCAGTGACCCTTCAAAACAGGGTTCTCTTTTAGAGTCAAATTCCTAAAGCAGTGTAGGGAAGTGAAAAGAGATGAACTGGCCCCAAAATGGATGAATGAGCAAACAAGTGAATGAAAAGTATTAAGTGCTTTCCGTGCACTGAAGGAATACAATTTTTTTTTAAATGAAGGTAGATAGCCCTCTTCCCCCCATTCCCCAGGAGTTTATATTCAAATAGTCAACAAACCTTTAATAAATGTTTATTATGTGCCAAACACTGTGCTAAGCACTGGGAATAAAAATACTAGGAAAAAGAAAGATGATCCTTGCCCTCAAAATGCTTACATTCCAGTGGGGGAAGAATGCACATAAAAGGGTGGGAGGAGAAATGAGATACTCATATTGAGGCATAGTAGCTAAGTCTGGAGAATGAGAGGTGGCTGGTCCAGGGCCCTTCCCTAGAACTCAATGGTGTGAGAATGGGTCCCCAGGCTCTCCTGGGAACAGGGGAGATAACACATGCAGAAGAGAGGTGCCTGGGGAAAGAAGTTTTGTTCTGGGGGGAGGTGATAGAAAGGGTAGGGATGCATTTCCTGGCTAGAAGATGAGATGGCCTGGATGGAAAGTTGAATGGCTGGATGGGATATTGAGTTGAAGTAAACCATACAATAGGTTAAGTGAGCTAGTTTGCACACATGCAGTTGCTGATCATCTGGGCTGGACCTGTTAATTGGGAGGAGTTGTGTTCCAGTGCATTCTGGGTCCCCAACTTGCTATTGTGACTTTAGACAAATCATTTCCCCTCTCCAGGTCTCAGTTTCCCCAAGATCTTGAAATCCTTTAGGAATCATCTATATAACAAGGAGGCAGGATTAGGAAATAATACATAGTCCTTTATGTAGACTATTACAGGTTACAAAGCACTTCTATAGGCTTCTCTTCCTCTAATCCTTATCACCATCTTGTGAGGGAGGCAGGGCAAGGGCTTTTATATCTATTTTACAGATGAGACTGAAGCTTTACTCAGAAAGTGGGAGTCAAAGCTGTCGTGGGGAACACGAATGAGATTTATTTTGCTTGGCCCTGAAGAGCAGAACTGGGGGGGGGGAGAGGGGGAAGAACATTGAATATCTTTGTTCCATTTGGCTTAATGTAAAGTAAAAAAAAAACTTGTTAATTATTTGGTGAGGTTTGAAAGTGGAATGGATTGCTTTCAAAGGTAATGAGTCTCCCATCTTTGGAGGTCTTCAAGTGCGTGTATTGGGGTAGGGGAGTGATTAAACGAAGAACTTGCTACCAATTAGAACTGTCTGAAAGTAGAATGGGAATGGGCTGCTGGCAGAGATAATGAGTTTCCCATCACTAGAGATCTGGGATTCCGGTTTTAGATGGCTTCTGTGTTTTATCCAAGGTCATGTGCCTAGCAAATTACAGAGCCTTGACTCATATCCAGGTCTCATGAATGCAGGAGACTTTCTACTACCCCAAGTTCTAGGGTTCCTGCCCCCTGTGGAAGTCAAACAGTCTGTGATTCTAGACTCCAATTGGCCTTTCTAGCCTGCTGTTTATTCTCTATGACTATAATAACCGACCCCTTAATCCGAGGCAAGAGACTGAGTTGTCTCACTTTGTCAATTCCCATTTCACTTGCTACTCCAATTTCTGCTTCATTTGGATTTTTTTTCTTCAAAAGAAACCCTCTATTCTCTCCCTCTACCTCCCTCCTTCGCCCCCTTCTCTTTCCGAGGATAGGTGAATCATCATTTGATGATGAGACATATTCTTATTCACTCGCACATGATAAGGGAACACATTCCCCCCTCTTTTGCTTCGTTGTCCCTGTTCCTGGAATAAAGGGGTGCCTGAGTTTTCTGTGGGTGAGGTGGGAGCAGCTGGCCCCTGCTCCTCTGGGGCATCTCTATCTCCTCTGAGCTGACCCTGCTCTTAAAGCACTCAGAGCAATCATTTCTTGGCATGATGGACAGAGTCAGCAATAACCTGATCTTGCAATGCACCGAATAAACACTTTTAGCATTTAGTGCATAGACGCTAATGTGCCTGGAAGTAATTGCTTAGAGAGATCCCAGCTCCAATATCATAATGCACGGATTGCATTTAGAGAACAGACCCTGGGAGTAGGGGTGGGCTGGGCAGGGAGTGAGGGGGCGGGGAAGGAGGGGGCACTCTGCACAATTTCTTTCCTCTTGATTAATTGAGTAGGAAGGAAACTGCAGAGATCCTTGTATATCCCAATTCGGAATGTCCCGGAGCAGCGGTTAAGGTCATTAGCTACCAAGAGGACTGAACTAAAAGGAGCTGTGGGGAACGGCTGAGAGAGATCTTGATTTACTCACCTAGGAGAAAGGGCCTTCTTCCATGAATATGGATGGGGTGTATCAGATTACATTTTCCAGAAATGAGACTGGCTTCATCCCCAGAGCTCAGAGTACTCATGGTCCAGATCTTGGTATCTCCTCTAGTCTAGACCATAGACACTCTACACATGAAGGGACTAGATGAATGTGTATTGGAGTTTGACTAGTGGAGTCTTTCTCTTCCTTCTCCAAGACTAAAAGCTCCTGGAGGGTAGGCACTATTTCTTATCTAAACTGCATAGAGAATAAGGGCTTGTTGGTGGAAGGTAGGACATGGCATTCAAAAGAAAACTTATTTGTTTAGGCTGCATTACTAGAAATGTTTGAAGGAAGTCAGGGATGGTTCCATTGTCTTTTGCTCTGGAATATTCTGTTTACTTCTTGTCCCCACATTTTGGGGAAGGATAGTGAGAAGCTAGGACTAGGATGACCAGGATAACACAGGGCCTGGAGTTGCCATGTAAGAAAGTGTTGAAGGAACTGGGATGTTTGTGTGCCCTGGAGGAGAGAAGGCTAAGGGGGCATCTTAATACTGCTTTAAATACTTTAAAGGCTGCTGTTGAGAAAGGGTTGAGATCCCCTCTACTGTGCCTCGGAATGCAAAAACCAGGAGTAGAGGGAAATTTGTAGTCTGGTGGGTGTAAGGAAAAAGTCCTTAAAGGTGTCCAGTGGTGGGATGAACTGCCTCTAGAGATGCAGAGATTCCTGCCAGTGGAAGTCTTCAAGTGGAAACTGGAGGGCTGTTTGCTGGGGCTGCTGCAGAGAGTAATTCTGTTCAGGTGTAGGTCAGACCAGTCAATTGTGCAAGTCCCTTATATCACTCAAGTTGTGATTTTATGAAATATTTTGTTGGGTGGATGTAGGATTGCACTATTTGGACTTGGTTTGATACTGATAAACAGACATAAGAGTCTCTGGGCTGCCCTGGCAAAAGATTTATTAGTGACTCTCCAAAAAAAATCATGTGCAGGAAAGACTTCCAAGTTCGATCTGCATCACTAATATTTTTTCCATCATTGTCTTAAGGCTAGACAATAAAAAAAATAAGTCAAGCCCTGATTTGTGGTATTTATCAATTTCCCAGGTGTAATTCAGCTCCAGCCAAACTGGCCTCTGCATGAGACCTGGATGACCTCCTCATAGACTATCTGTTCTAGCCAGAACAATCCAGATTGGTTTCAATTAGACCTATGATCCACTGAAATCCCTCTGGATCCATTTTCAAAGGGAAAGATATTGGATACTTCAAAAATATAGAAACCCTACCTAGCCTTGGAGGTCTCCCTCCTCCTGGGAAGTCTTTCTTCTTCCATTGTCTCCTCCATGAAGCCTTCCTTGAATGCTCCAGTCCATCAGGTTCTTTCCTTTCTCTGAGCTTCTATAGCACATGGAGTGATACCCTACAACTAAGCCTACCAGTCACATAGTCCCTTGTATTTCTAATGTCTTTATGCATGCCATTTTATATCCCTACTCTCTACCCCAACAGTCTCTGACTTCAGAGAACTTGCTAAGATTGGAGCTGATTTTCTTCCATATCTCTTACAGACCCTTGCACAATCCTGAGTATAGAGTACTCAGTCAATAAATGACTGTTACTTGAAATAACAGCAATAATGCTAATAGTACTTTACAGGTTACAAAATATGCTTCTCTTATCCAATTAAATTAAATTAAATTCAGTGAGTGTTGATTTTAAAAGACACTATGTTAGTGTCTGGGGATACAAAAAAGATGTCAACAATTCCTACAAAATGTCAATAATCTCTATTCAGTCAAAGAACCAGGGGGAAGGGCAGGGAGGAAATGCAACATATATTAAAATAATATAATGAGACCTAATTTGAGGATGGAAAGAACATATGTTGGGAATTATGTGTGTGTATGTGTGTATGTGTGGGGGGGTATTGGAGATCAGGGAAGGCTATTCAGAGGAGCTGGCAGTAAGCCAAGCAGGACCAAAGACAAGGATTCTGAGAGGCAGAGGGAAAGACATGGGGGGAGGGGAGAGGAAGAATGGTGCAAATGCATAGAGGTAGGAGATCAACTGTCACCTTTAAGAAATAGTAGTCCATTTTTTGGGGGGAGCATGGAGCTCGTGAAGTGGAACAGTATGAAATACAGATGGAGTGGTAGGTTGGAGCCAGATTATGGAGGTCCTTAAATGCTAAGCAGAGATCTGTTTATTTTATCTTTGAGGTGCTAGGGAGCCACTGAGGGTTTTTGAGCAAGGAAATGATATGGTGACTTCTGTACTTTAGGAAGATTATTTTGACAGATGCAGAGTATGGGATGGTGAGGAGTGAGGGAAATTTGACCATTCAGGAGGCTGCAAAAATAATTTGATTGAGATGTAGTAAGGGTGGGGTAACTAAGTGACAAAGTGAACAGAGCACCAGCTTGGAGTCAGGAGGACCTGAGTTCAAATCCATCCTCAGATACTTAACACTTACTAGCCATGTGACCTTGGGCAAGTCACTTAACCCCAATTGCCCTGCCTTCCCCCCTCCAAAAAGCAAAATAAAAAGATGTAGTAAGGGCTTGAACTAGAGTTGAGTTGTTAAGTTGTTTTAGTCTTGTCTGATTCTTTGTGACCCCATTTGGGGTTTTCTTGGCAAAGGTACTAGAATGGTTTGCCTAGCTCATTTCTCTAGCTTGTTTTACAGATGAGGACCTAAGGCT
This sequence comes from Pseudocheirus occidentalis, assembly GCA_028646575.1. NCBI lineage: Eukaryota > Metazoa > Chordata > Mammalia > Diprotodontia > Pseudocheiridae > Pseudocheirus > Pseudocheirus occidentalis. The sequence goes on along the minus strand of CM053595.1, from coordinate 72,792,090 downwards.
GACAGGGTTAAGTGACTTGCCCAGGATCATACAGTTAGTGTCTTCTGCCAGATTTGAACTCATGAAGACAAATCTTTGATTTTAAGTGCAGTGCTCTATCCACTGTGCTGAGCAGAGCAAAGGAAACAGAAATGAGAGATTGGAAGTAGAATTGACAATACCTGGGTGGGGTGAAGGAAGAGTTAAGGAAAGTAATAGTACTGGTGACAACAGGGAGGATGATGATAACCACTGGCACTGGTATAAGCCTCGAAGGTGGACAAAGCCCTTTGCCCACAACAACTTTTTGAGTTGAATGAATGGTGATATTATTTTAAAGAAGAGTAAATTGAAGCTCAGGGGTGAATGGGACTTGTTCATGGTCACAGAGCTAGTAAATGTCTGAGGTAGGATTAAATCTAAGTCTCTTGACTCATCCATCAATCCACACTGTCTCTCAGTCAGGAATACGAAGTTGTGGACTTGGATAATGGGGATGAAGGTGGCACCTTCCCCAGCAACAGGGAAATCTGGAGGTAAGGGAGGTTTAAGGAGAAAGAAAATAAATTCTGCTTTGGACATCACATTTGATTTTCATAGCAACCTTATGATATAGGTTAGAGAGAGTGGGGATTATTATTCTCATTTTATGGATGGGGGAAATTGAGTCTCCAAGAAAGGAAATGACTTATATAGGGTCACATCACCAGTTAATGGCAGAGTTGGTGTTGGCCCCATGTCCTCATGCTTTCTCTGTCCAGTGACCTTTCTGCTCATATTTAGTTGTATTCACCTGAGAGAACCTCAAGATCCAGACAGTTGATCTCTTTTTGACCACTCCCAAATCCAGATCATTCTATGGTGTAAATACTACTTGGGACAAACCATGAGCTCTGGCTTTCTTTGGGTGGGGGTTAAATTGGTGCCATTGCAGGAAGTCAAACTCATTTCCATACCATGTCTATTTGTTACTTAGCTAAATAATTGCTACAACCTTCATTAGCCGTTCTGGGGTTTAATGGGGTTTGTAAATTAGAGAGGCAGAGACATTTCAATGGAAAACAAATTTCCCATTTTCCTCCCGATGATTCTTTCTTCCCTGGACGCTCACCTCGTGTGGTGAGGAAGCTGTTCTTGGGTTTCTGCTGTTACAGCAAATAAGTCCTTAATTGACACGGAATGTATTTACCTTTAAGACTAGCGCACCCTGGCAGGCCTGTTGGTAAATATTCCCCTCCTAAATATTTGATTTAAAGAGCTCAACTTTGAGGACAAAATAAAATAAGGGAGCAGCTTTTTCAATGTATTATTAATACCCGTAAATGGCGGTGGCTGAACGTAAAAGCAGAAGATATAATGCGGTTTCCTGGAGCGACGGGCTTTTAAACAAGTTCCAGTTATTGAAAATTGTGCAGTAAAAAGGGGAAAATGAAATATCTTTTCAGATAGGATAATAAAGATGGGCTGCATTAGGCTGCCTCGCCTGGGAAGCCCAGCAGATGAGACAATGGTGAGCTGGGGCAGCTTTTGAATGGCTGGGGAGAGAGGCGATAGGATGCCAGGATCGTGCCTGCCTCCCAGAAGCACATGCCGGATTGGCAGTGCTGAATGAATTCCATCAGGAGCTCAAGTTTGGCTGGAGCAATCAATCTTGACTGCTGGCCCAGGAAGAGTATATTTTTGTGTGGTTAAATTATTTTTAAAAATCTTTTTTTGAAAGACAGAATCTTATAGTTGGAAGGGCCTTTTGGAATTGCCTGGTTCAACTTTTCACACCATGTAGGATTGTACCCAGTTAGTGTCTCTGAACAGGTGGTCATCCTGCTTCTGATTGAAGACAGAGAAAAACTGAAGTGGCAGAAAGAGGACTGGGTCTGGTGTCAGGGGAATTTGTTACTTACTACCTTGGGCAAAGCCCTTCATAAAACAACAGCAAGCATTCATAATTAGCAAACATTTTACTTCTGTTATCTTTTGATCCTCACAATAATATCGTGAGGTGGGTTTGATTATTGTCCCCATTTTGGAGGTGATAAAACTGAAGCTGAGAGAATTTAAGTGACTTCCAAGGTCATCCAAGGGAAGATTTGACTCAAGGTCATCTAGACTCCAAGTCCAGCTCTTTATCTATTACACCTACAGCCTCCAACTTAACCTCACTTGCCCTTAGTTTCTTTATCTAAAAAAAAGTAAGAAAGAAAGAAAAAAAGAGATTGATCTACATCAGGGGTTCTTAACCTGGCATCTGTCAACTTGATTTTTAAAATGTTTTTAATGACTTTATTTCAGTGTAATTCATTTTCTTTTTAATTCTACAAATCTTATTTTATATATTTAAAAAATATTCTTCTGGATGGGGTCTGTAGGCTTCACCAGACTGCTGAAGAAGTCCCAGATAAAAACAAGGTTAATAACCCTTGGTCTACATGTCCCCTGAGATCCTTTTTTAGCTCTGAATCTGTGATCCTAGAATTTTCAGTGGAAGGGACAGCTCTCATCATTAGAAGTTTTTTCTTTCAGCCAGCCAAAATTTTTGAAGCTTTTACCCTTTGCTCCCAGTTTTGACTTTAGGAAGGAGACTCTTTCCATGGTCCACATCATGGCAGTCATACATGTTTCATCTCTTCTAGGCCACTATAAGCTCCCTGAAGGCAGGGGACTCTATGAGCATCCGTCTTTTGTCTCTGGTGCCTATCACAGAGTCTGGTATGTAGTAGATGCTTAATAAATGTTTGTTGGACTGAATTAAAGAAAGCAACCATGCCCTCAGTCTTCTTTTGAGATTATCTTTGCATTGCATGGTATCCACTCCCTCCTCTGGGATCTACTCCAGTTGAACAACATTTATCTCCCAATGTGGAGCCTAGAGCAGAATGCATTAGTCTGGTTGTTTCATGACTTGGGTAGAGCACAGTGGGGCTATCACTTCCCCCCATGCTTGCATATATCATTTCACCCTGTGGAGGTCAAGTTTCAGCTAAAGCTTTTAGGCTTAGCACTTAAGGTTTTTTTTTTCCTTTAAAAAAAATCCAACTTTCAATGCTCATTCACAACAGGAGAATCAGAGGTCAACAAGACAGACATGATCAAGGTATTTCAAGTTTCAGTCACTGTGGGCAGAGACACTGATGGTACCATAAAGGTCTGTTCTCCATCACAAGCTGGCCTTTCCCTCTATTGGGTGAAGAAAAGCTCACTTCCTTCACAGTACTTAGCCCTTTTGCTACTGTGGCCCACAGTTTGGTGATGGATGAGGGACAACTAGGGTAGAGTGAAATATAAGAAACATTTGTGGTCTGGGGGTGGAAAAGGGATCATGGATAGTTGTTTGGGGGTGACTCTCATCACCACACCTCACTAAGCCTCTGGACTGCCAGCCATTCAGGGTCAAGCGCACTCTTTCCAATGGACAGTCTGATCAGGCATGGTGTTTATACAACTTTACTACCCACTGAACATTCAAGAGCTGATTTACATCCAGGGAATCTGGACTAATGGCTATTTAGCAGTGGGGTGAAGGCAATGAGGATGAGACCATTTCATTGCTCCTCTGTCAGTTCCCTTGGTCCATTCCAGTAGCCTATTTATAATAGTCAGATTGCAATGCTGGATTAATAGAACATCTGTCATGCAACAATGATGGCACTTCAGTCATTTACTGATGACCCAGATTTAAATAATAGTTTGTGTTTTAGGAAGAACTGGTTTCTTTGTTAAATGCTTCCCTTCACAGAAGTGGCTAGTTTTAGATTCAAAACTTTTATTTTTTGCAAGAGATTCATAACTACAGAATAATAGATGAATAGGATGATGGAATATTGTACATCAAGGTTAAGAACCTTAGGGACCATCTAATCTATCTCCTTCATTTTAGAGACAAAGAAATTGGAGGTTAAAGAGGGTGATAGTCACATGACTGATCTGGGCCTTGAATCCTGGCCTCCTGACTTTAACTTCATACTCCTTCCACAAGAGCACACACATTGGACATCTATGAAACACGATATATTAGCATCCATGGAATATATTAACACAAATTGATCAGATCAGTTAGCTCATCAAATCAAATGTTGTTGTCATTGTTGTTGTTTAGTTGTTCAGTTGTATCTGACTCTTCCTAACACCACAGACCATAGCATATCAGGCCCTTCTAACCTCCACTATCTCTTGAAATCTCTCCAAGTTCATGTTCATTGCTTCCATGGCTTTCTATCCACCTCATCCTCTGCCACCCTCTTTTCCTTTTGCCTTCAATCTTTCCCAACATCAATATCTTTTCCAATGAATTCCATCTTCCATTATGTGGCCAAAGTATTTAAGCTTCAACTTCAGTATTTGACCTTCCAGTGAATAGTCTGAATTAATTTCTTTAAGTATTGACTGATTTGATCTCCTTTTGTCCACGGGACTCTCCAAAGTCTTCTCCGGTACCACAATTTGAAAGCATTGATTCTGTGGTGCCCAGCTTTCCTTATAGTCCAGTTAGCAGCCATACATTGCTACTGGAAAAACCATAGCATTGATTCTATGAACCTTTGTCAGCAAGGTGATGTCTCTGCTTTTTAGTATGTTGTCTAGATTTGCCAGCTTTCCTTCCAAGAAGCAAGCACCTTTTAATTTCATGGTTGCAGTCATTGCTTGCAGTGATCTTTGAGCCCAAGAAAATGAAGTAGGTGGTCGCCAGAGAATATGATGAAATTTGTTGGTTTGATGTTTATGTCATAAACAGAATCTAAGAACTAGAAAGAACTTTGTGAAGAAATCACTTTAGTGAATAAAATTTATATTTAGGGGCTTAACCTTTACTAAAGGTTTCTACTTCCAATCAAATAAAAGAATTACCATGAAAGTTCTTTATAATCATTGACTCAGTTAATCACACTTTAAGTTCCTATTGGTAAAATGAAGAGATTAGAAGGAATGGTCTCAAAATTCCTATCAAATTCTAAAATTCTGTTTTGTTTGCTCTAACATTCAACGTCCTAGCATTCTGTTTTAAGGCCCCTTCCAGCCCTAACATTCAATGTTCTTAGAATCTCTTCCAGTTTTATTATCTTTATATTTAATGGTCTAACATCCTGGATTCTAAGGTCTCTCCTGGCTTTCAAATTCCATGTATTAAGGTCCCTTTCAGCTATAACTTTCTTTGATTCCAGGATTCAAATCAAGTTAAGAAGTGACTTCTTAAGGTCCACTGTACATATAGCAACATAGGGGGAGGGGACTCTTCAGGAGTCTACAACCCAATTAGGGAGATAAGGATCATGAACATGAAGCAATCAGAAAATAATACAAGCATACAAAATCATGTGGGTGATTGGATATAGTCAAGTGTGGAAGTGTATGGTGAAGACAACAAAGGCTATGGGCTTTTGGTATTGATTTTGGCTTGATTTATTAGAGAAGACATCCTGGAGGAGCAGAAGGGCAAGTGGTGAAATATAAGGACAGTACTTATCGCAGAGAGGGAAGATTATCATTAAATGAAAAATAAGATCCTTAATCAATATATCTAATTAATAATAGTAATAAATAACATCAATAATCATAACAGTTAACATGGCATGTTGCCACAGGGTCTCTAGACTCCAGCTGAGTCAGAATTCAGAGGTAAGCTTTTTTCTTTCGAGGCAATCCAGGCTCCAAACAAATTCTCTTGAACAAGATGCTATAATTTGTCTGGTTCCATTGCTCACTGTTGGCCAGAACATATTGTTGCCGAAATTAGCTTTATAATGTCATATGGCACATTCCCCCATCTCCCCCCCAATCCTCCTTCACAGTCCTGAACAGGAATAGCTGTGACAGCTCCCAACCAGAAGCTGTTTTTCCTTTAAGGATCACATTGGGGGAAAGAAAGCTGTACCTCATGTTCTCTCTGGATTGCTGGTGTTCTGAGAGGCTCACAACACCGCTAATTTGCAAGGAGACTCAGCACGCAGGCTCTTCTCTCCCTTCCTCCTCCCATTCCTTCCTCTAGCTTCCCAGGAGACAATTTGCAGGACAAGGGGTTCCTTACTCAGTGAGCTTTTTCTTCATTTACTTCCATGCCGTTTGCTGAGCTGGATCCTGGTTAACTCCATTTGTACAGATGAAGGATAAAGATCACTAGTTCTGGAGTCAAAAAACCTGGGTTCCCAACTCAGATTTTTACTTACTGTCTGATCTTGCAAATCACTCTAAGCTTTCTGAACCTCGATTTCTTCATCTGTAAAATGGGGACAATAACTCTTGTACTACCTGTTTATTATAGGGTCATAGGATTTATAGCTGTAGGAGCCCTTAGTGTTCTAGGATCATAGATTTAAAACCAGAAGGAACCTCAGAAGTCATCTAGGGTGAACCACTTATTTTATGGATGAGGGAAGTGAGACTCAGAGAGGTTAAACAACTTCTCTAAGGCCACACAGACAAGAAGCAGTAGATCTATCCCTTGCATCCAGCCCTTCTGGCCCCCAATCCAGAGCATTTTCTACTAGACAGCAGCACCTCACTGGATTGATGAGAAGATATTGCCTTGGAAGGTATAAAACACTAAATGGTGGCGATGATGATAATTTTCATTTGTTCAGTCATTACTGCATATATTATCCATTAGCTCCTCACAACAATCCTGTGAGAAAGTTTCTCCACGTATTAATATCCTTTCGTTACCAATTACATGTTTCTTTACGAAAATGAGTTATCATCCTTTCCCTCTTCTTTCTCTTTCTTTTCATTCCAGTTGTCTTTTTCTGATGCCTCCTTGTGAAATGGTTAAGATCCCAAACTCCCTCTTTCATGATACAGGGAACTTCTGGTGAAAAACACTTCCTTTTTCAATGCAGACCAGTAGCTGTTTCATAATTAGTCCTAGAAAGCCACCTGAGCTCTGAGAGGTTTAGGTGGCTTGTACAGACAGCTTTGGGAGAGAGGGAGAGAGAGACAGAGAGAGAGAGACAGAGAGACAAAGAGAGAGAGAGAGAGAGAGAGAGAGAGAGAGACAGAGACAGAGACAGAGACAGAGAGAGAGAGAGACAGAGACAGAGAGACAGAGACAGAGACAGAGACAGAGAGAGACAGAGACAGAAACAGAGAGAGACAGAGACAGAGAGAGACAGAGAGACAGAGACAGAGACAGACAGAGACAGAGACAGAGACAGACAGAGACAGAGACAGAGACAGAGCAAGTGAGAAAACACATTTTCATATACAGATTGGAACATAAAAAAGATTACATATGAAACTGTAAATCTCCATTTTATACTGCATGCTTAAAAAAGTATATGAGAAATTACATGTTACTTTCAGAACTGTCCTTGTCTACTTACTTAATAATAATAATAATAATAACTAACATTTTTATAAGGCGTACTATGTGTCAGGCCCTGTCCTAAGTACTTTGCAAATGTAGGCTCAATTGATCCTCACTGTTTTCTGGATAAGGAAGTTAAGGCAACAGTGGTTAAGTGACTTAGCCAGGTTCATACAGCCAGTAAGTGTCCAAGGTTGGATATGAACTCAGGACTTCTAGACTATCTACTGTACCACCCAGCTGTATCTCACTTCTTTTGTTGTTTTTCAGTTGTTTTTATAGTCCTGTCTGATGCCTTATGATCCCATTTGGGGTTTTCTTGGAAGAGATATTGGAGTAGTATCTCCAGTTCATTTTACAGATAGGGAAATGGAGGCAAGCAGGGTCAACTGATGTGCCTAGGGTAGTACATAGTAAGTGTGTGAGACCAGATTTGAAATGACCTTTCTGATTTCAGGCCCAGTGTTCTATCCACTGTGTCAACTAGCTGCCTGTTACTTCTGAGCTCTCTTCTGTGCATTTCAAAAAATGTTCAGTTGTCCTTTTTGTGGGCATCATTCTTGTTAACTGCCCATTCTCTGACTTATGACCACTTCCCTGATGAGATGCTAAGAGAGAAAAAAATACTCCTTAACAAATAAACCTACTCAAGGAAAAGGAATCTATTGCAGTGGCAATACCTGCCCACAATATGTCTCTTTCTATACCTTGTAACTATCACCTTTCTGACAAACTGTTGATGGCTTCCTTACAGAACCTCTGGAGACTTGGTTGGTCATTGTCTTGGTCAGAGTTCTTAAATCTCTCAAAATTGTTTTTCAATACAATTTTCCTATATTAACTGCTTTCCTGGTTTTGCTCATTTCACTCTGAATCAATTCATACAATTTTTTCAGGTTGTTCTGAAATTATTTCATCATTTCTTGTGGCAAACTAATATTGCATTGCATTCACATACCACAATTTGGTTCAATCATTCCCCAACTGATGGGCACATTCCTCAGATTCTAGTTCTTTTTTTTCTTTTGAATTTTAACCTCCTTCCTGCCTTTTTTAATCAGGAAATTTACTTTGCTTTCACTGTTTTCTCTCCGATATTTCCTTTGTCTTAACACCACTCCCCAGACTCACTTGTTTCCCTGTTGAGTTTGATATATTTCTAACAAACTAATTGTGTATATGTGTTCAACTCTCCTTTGTCCATTTCAGAATAGAATGAGACTCATTTGATACCTCTCTCCATGAATTTGTATGGTCTGCCAGGCACTATAATTTTTGAAAATAACAAGTTTCATCCCTTTCTTCAATTCAGCTTAAAACATTTATTAAGCACATATTGTGGGCCAGGCACTGTGAGGTACAAATAAGAAAAAGAAAGATTTTACAATTAAAAGAAAGAGCTTACAATTAATTTAATTTAAGTTTACGATTAAATTAAAAGAAAGAGTTTACAATTAAATGGGGGAAAATAGCACACAGAAAGAAGCTGGAGAGGGGCTGGGGTACCCTTAGAAGTATCTTGGCCCCGGGGATTTCAGTATACACTGAGCTGCAGATGGAAAGTGGGGTGAGCTCAAAGTCTAGATCCAGTTCTCTATAAAGGAAAGCTTTAGGTGACGTTTAAGCTCCAATCAGAAGGGAGAAGAAGTTGAGGGAGGTGGGAAGGTGCTGAGTATCCAAGGTTGAGTTCAACAGTACAGTTATCCCTTCCACATTAAAAGAGTTTGGGTTATACCCCCTTCCTCCCAGTGATCTGAGAAATCCACATAAAATATTTTAGCCCTCCCTTTGTAACAAAGAAGTCAGATTTTTCTTTTTCTTTTATGGGTTTTTACAGTATTTTTTTTACAGTATTTACAGTACCTTATTATGAAATCCGGGTTGATATTATATAATACTATACATATATTTTATGCCTTTCTGAATTTCTAAACTTTTTCTATGTTATCTGTTGACCTTCACATGTCATCTGTGACTTCTGCAAAATTCCCCCAAAATTCCCACTTGATTTCTTATGCTGATCTGCAATATATTGAAGTAATAATGGGGAAAGTCATGATGTGGAAGGGATGATGGTATGATGAAATTTCCTGTTATCAGTTTAATTAGAAGGGGCATCTGGAACAAACAGAGCTACACTGGTATAGTCTTTTAACCCTCCTTTCTTTTTTCTCTGAAAAGACTCAATCCATTGCTGTTTTTATTATTTACCTCCCTAAATAATCTGTGATAACATTAAGGTTTTAAAGGGATACTTTCCTCTTCTCTCTTATCCATCATACAGGTCCTTGCAATGGCTCAAATGCATTTTACGTTTCTAGGTCTCTTTTATCTCTTGTGCTTGTAACTCTAAACTAGACTCTGGTCTTTTCATCAAAAATGCTATTATTTGTTACGGAAAATTTCCAGTGGGATAAGTGGTGGGAGGGAGAGGAAATATATGTCTGTTAATTTTTTAAAAATTCAATAAAATAAGAAAACAAAAAAAGATGCTATTCCATTAAAAATATATTCCCTTCCTTCCTCCTTCCCCTTCCCATAGGATTATACTCAGATTTCCTATTATTGCTTGCAAGTCCATTTTCTCTTTTGCCCCTTGGAACACTGTATTTCAAAGACCTTGTATGTACAGTAGCATCTTCCAGGTCTTGTGTGATCCTGGTCCCTTGTTACTTGAATTGCTTCTTTTTAAAGATTTGCAATATTATTTCTTCATCATGAGAGCTCAGATTTTGGCATTGACATTACTAGAACTTTTCCTTCTGGTGCTTTTTTCAGGAGGCAATGAATGGATTTTTGATACCTTTATTTTGCCCTTAGATTTTATTTGATTTGGGAAGTTTTTATTTATAATTGTTTTCCAATATGGTGTTTGTGATTTTTTAAAGTTGTGTTTTTTAGGCAGTTCTGATGTTTCTGAAATTATTCCTTTTTGATTCTATTTTCCAGTTATTTTTTATAACATTTCTTGTATTTTTCTATTTTTTCAAACATTTGATTTGTTCTAATATTTCTTGCTGTCTCATAGAGTCAGTGATATCTGTTCTAGTCTATTCTAGTTTTCAGGGAGTTCATTACTTGCATAAGGTTTACTATGTTCTCTACCTAAGTTACTTATTATTTTTCCAAATCTTTTCCCTAGAACTTTTACGTAATTAAAAAAATATCTCTTGCTTAATTTCTTCTGAGTATTTGGTACTCACTGTGGAAAATCCTTTAAGTCTCTGCAGTAGTTAATAAAGTTATTCTTCCTTTCTGGGCTGGATTTTGGGGCACCTCTAAATCAACAATAAGTTATTTTATACTTGTTAGTGCTTTCATCTCTCCAGTTTTAGTTTTTGAACTGGGGATTTGTGCTAAGACCAAGTTTCCGCCTCTGTTGCACTTTGGAGTGGGGTGATTGGCTCTATTTTGCCTTACTCTGAGTCTCTTGAGAGTTCCTGTGCTGATCTTTACCTCCTGTGTTTAGGACCCTCCCTGTCACTCCCCACATCTTTGGGATTTAAAGCATTATATCAGAGTTTCTCAAACTTATTTGGCCTACGACCACCCTTAAAAAAAATTACTCAGCACTCCCCTGGAAATCAACTTTCTTTAACCCTTTAACTTTTTTTTGAAATTTGCATAATATCAAAAATATTTTTTAAATGACACTTCTTAAATTTAATAGTTTATTGTATATGTGTGCTTTTATCTGCATTGAAATTTTGATGACAGTATCACATCATGTAATTGTATAGTATTGTATTGTAAACAAGTCATTAAATGTACATATTCCTACCAATGCATGCTGGACTTCCCAAAAATGTGTGTCACACTCACCTGTCAACACTTACTCCTTAAGACTTGTCAGAGGACTTGACACTGATTTTGCATTTTGCATGTTTATTTGGAAAATAATGTGATGCTTATGACTTTAACTGTTGCGCAACAATTGAAACATGTGTGCCTAAGTTTGGGCTGTGTTACCATAAGTGCAGTTACCCTAAGTCTGAATCCTCTTGCTCTTGTTGCCACCTCTCAGGAGATTTCAAGGCCTACATCTATGGTATTCTTATCCCTGGTGCCTTTCTCAATCAGTATCTCTCTGCACTTGCTGCTTCCTGACACAGAGGCTTTTAGACTACATGTAGCTCTGGATTATTTCTAGTTGGCTGGAAAGCTGCAGTTCTTTGCCTGTGCTGTTACTGGCATTGTTGCTGGTGCTTCTTCCTACCACCTCTGGGCTTCTGGATGACTTGTGTAATTCTAGGGTGGATGAAGTCATTGTCATTTCTCACTGGATTCCTTGATCTTTATTCTTCTCCCCGTCTGCAGGTGATTAGAGAGACGCCATTCTATTGTTTGCCTGGTCCCCTGGGTCAGCTGCATCCTCTCAGCAGGGGACTGGAGGAGACACATCATGCTGGTCTCCTTAGCTGGCTTCTTCCTCATAATAAGGGATTGGAGAGACTCCCATCATGTATCAGTCTCCTAGGCTCTCTTCTTCTTGCTTGCAGGGGACAGAGATATGTCATTATCTTTCCTCCAAATCCTCCCTTCATCATATATTTTCAATTACAGTTGAGGGTATCACTATCCTTCCAATCACCCAGGTTTGCAACTTAGATGTTGTATATGAATCTTCACTCTCTCACTGCATATCCAAACTAAGGCCACACCCTGTAGATTTTACCTTCATAAGATTTCTAGTACATTCTCCCTTCTCTCCTCTGACATTTCCACACCTTGATTCAGGTCTCATCACCTCATGCCTTGGACTACTACAATGGACAGGTTAGTCTCCCCAAAATATCTCTCCCCACTTTAGTCCATCCTTGACTCAGCTGTCAAAGGGATCATTCTAAAGTATAATTCTGACTGTGTTACCCCCCCCCCATAAATTCCAGTGGCTCTCTATTACTTCCAGAATCAAATATAAAATCCTCTTTTTGGCACTCAAATCCCTTCATAGCTTGTGTCCCCCCCTCAAACCACCCAGACTTCTCCCATTTTCTTCACCCTAGCATACTCTGTGATCTAGTGATTCTGGCCTCCTTGTTCCTTGCACAAGATATGCTGTCTCTCTACTCTGAGCATTTTTGGTGGCTGGAAGCATTTCCATGCTTGGAATTCTGTAGCTCCTTGTCTCTACCTCCTGACCTACCTGGCTTCCTTCAGGTCTCAGCTACAATCCCTCTTCTACAAGAAGCCTTTCCTGGTTTTCCTTGATACTAACGCCTTCCTTTTGTCATCACCAATCTATCCTGTTTATATATACTTGTTTTCATACTTTCTCTCCCTAGTAGAGTATGGGTCCCTTGAGAGTATCTTTTGTCTTTCTTTTTTATTCTCAGTGTTGAGAATGTAGTAAGTGCTTAATAAATAATTATTGTTTAAATGATTTATTCAATCTCGTAACAATTTCATGTATTTTGCTGGAGTAGGCATGAAGGGGCTGGGGTCTGTGCCACCTGTTCAGGATGTCATCTTGGGCAGAAATCCCTGATCTCAGACTCTTGAAGGTGTTTCTGGAGGCATATATGCTTGGGAATTGCTATTAAGTTGGAAAAGGTAAATAGGTTGTAGCAAGTACCTTAGCACACCCAAGATGGCCTGCTAGCACAGGTTCTTTGATCTGGTTTGCTAAAGGAAAGACAACTTTGAAAGGGCTCAACAATCTTTAATTACAGATAGTCCAACAGAAAATATGAACAGAGAAATTAGTACAGAGATTCAACAGATAGGGGTCCTACTGTCTGAACAAAGTAATACAACCTCCTCTGTTCACTACCAGATGGGTAACCCTAAGTCTGAGTCCTCTTGCCCCCATTGCCATCTCCATGATATTTCAAGGCCCACATCAATGGTGTTTCCAACCCTGCACAAATGTCTGAGTATGTGGGGTGGGGAGGGTGGCTCTTAACAAACAGCCATTCAGAGACTAGTCCAGGGAATCAAAAGGTCATTTTCATGAGCAAACTCCCAAAGTAAAATATCAACTTCCCAGTATATATAGTTTTCAACCAATAGGCTCAGAGCCAGAAGGCATTACAACCCTTCTGACTCAGTGGCTAATTACCTTAGTACCAAAAGGTGTGAAAGCCTTCTTGCAAGCAAGCCTCCCCTAGGCAAGCTCCTTCTTAGGCAAATTCCTCCCCCAATGGGCTCTATGTGACTCAGGATGTGTCACAGCTGTGACTGAAATATCTGTGTACCTTTAGACCTGGAACACGGCTCCTGTTCCAAGGAAAAAGGGGGCACGTGGTCACATAGGCCTATTAATGGATGAGGAAGATTTTCATATTCCTTTAATATTACATAGGTATAGTGCTGAACTACATATTCTGCCATCTGGGGACCAGCCTAACTAAGTTTATAGTAGAGATGCTCAGGATGAATTTTCCAGCTAAGAAAACTTTGAAGACTCTTTCCTAAGTTTTAAAAGTGTTAGGATCTTCATTGTAGAAGAAATACCCATACCAAGCAGATCACCTCAAATGTACAGAAGCATTATTATCCTCAAAATAGTAAAGTATCATTATCATTGTCATCTGTATGACCCCCACCCCACACCCACTCTATACCCATACCCGTGGTCCTTGTAGTTGCTATTTATCCATGGCCCTGACTTTATACAACTGTATGTTCTGAGAAGTGAGGTGTAATTCAGAATTTGGGGAATTGGATCTGATGTAAATAGATCCTTTGGGGATACTTTTGGAATAGACAAGAGCCTTTCCTGTAGCTTACCACTTGTGAAAATCCCAATTTGCCTATATGAGCTATCCCTAGTTTTCAAATGGGCTGTGTTCCAAAAGGATGCTTGAAGTTGGAATATGAGATATTGATGATAAAAATCATGGTGATGATAGCTGACATTTATATGATGCTTTAAGATTTATAAAATGCTTTACATATATTAGCATATTCTTTCATGGAAACAATGTAACAGAGTAGAAAGGAAGGTACTTTGCAGTTGCAAAAGCACCAGATTTGAACTCAGAGGATCAATATTTAAATCCCATGTTTTCTTTTCCCTCCTTTTCCCTTTCTAGACCTATTTTTCTCCAAGCAAAATCAAGGGGTTGCAAGGGCACTTCTTCATAAAGATTCCGTATTTGACAAAAAAAACAAAAACAAAAACAAAAACAAACTGCTGGGATAACTGGAAAGTGTGGCAGAAATTCGGCTTAGATTCATACCTTGTGTTATTTACCACAACAAACTCCAAATGGATACAAGATTTAAATATAAAATGTCATAGCATAAAAAAATTAGAGGACAAAGGAACAATATACATTTCACAACTATAGCTAGGGGGAAGATTCTTATCTAAAGCATGGATATGGATGACAATAAGAGACAAAATGAACAATTTTTATTAAATAAAATAGAAAAAAAGCTCTGCTCAGGCAAAATAAATACAGTTAGAATCAGAAAGAGAAAAATTGATTTTGAAAAAATCTTCAAAGCCAATTTATATCTGATAAAAGTCTAATATCCAAGATATAGATAAAAAATTGATACAAATATATGAGAATAGGAGGTATTCCTTAATAGATGGCGTGAGTAGGTAATTCTCAAAAAAAGAAATGGAAACCATTTATAATCATAAAGTTCTGGGATACTAATAAAAAGAGAAATACAAATTAAGACTCATCAGATTGCTACAAATGATCATAAAAAAGGAAAATGGCAATTGTTGGAAGGCTGTAGAAGGACTGGAATACACCAGTGCAGTGTTGGTGGAGCTGTGACTTGGTTCAGCCATTCAGGAAAACAGTGTGGAAATATGCCCTAAAAGTTACTAAATTGAATATGTTCTCTGACCCAGCCATATCACTATTTGGCTTGTACCCCCAAAGAGGTCAAGGACAGAGGGAAAGGATGCCTGTGTAGAAGAATATTAATAGCAACATATTTTGTTGTTGCAAAGCACTGGAAACAAAACAAGTACCAATCTAATCAGAGAATGGCTTAACAAATTGTGGGATGTGAACGAAATGGGATTTTTCTTGTACCGTAAGAAATAAGAACTATGACATATTGAAAGAAATTTAAAAAGACGTGTGTGAATTGATGTAGACTGATGTGAACACAACCGGAACAATCTTTGCGGTGACCATGACAATAATGCAAAGGGAACTGATTCTGAAAGACCATATCTAAGCCTCAGTGTCCTCATGAACTTTGGGATCACTTCCAACTCTAAATCTCATAACTTGAGGATTCCAGAGTAGGTGGGTTGGACCTATAGTGAGTCAGCTAAGACCAAAGCCAAGGATTTTGTGTCCAGATGGACTAAATTGTTTTGTTCTCTGGACACAGGATACTCTCTCATCCCATCCCAGGCATTTCAGAATTACAGGCCATTGGTCATAGAATTATAGGATCATAGACTTTGGTCTAATCCATAGAGGTTACTAAGTCTAACTCCCCCATTTTACAAAGGAGGAAACTGAGGCTTGGAAAAGTAAATAGGTGCTCATGAATGCTGACTTTATGATGCTTTAAAATTTACAAGTAGCTCCGCCCATATTACATCATTTGATTCTCACAACAAGCCTTTAATGTAGGTCTATTATTATGCTAATTTTGTAAATCCCAGCAGACCCCTATCAATAACATTAATAATAATAATGACATTTATATAGCACTTGGTATGTGCTAAGTGCTCTACAGTCAGTATTTCATTTCATCCTCACAACAACCAGGCAGGTCAAGCACTATTATTGTCCTCATATTATAAATTACAATGGCTTCTTACTACCTCTCGGACTTTATCTAGAATCATATATAAAGTCCTCAATTTGGCATCAAAAACTTAGTCCCTTTCTACCTTTCCAGTCTTCTTATACTTTTATCCCCTTCATTCACTCTATCTAGCTACACTGGCCTGTTTTCTCACACAAGACATGCTTCCCATCTTTGTGCATTTGCAATAACTGTCCCCCATGTTTGGAATGTTCTCCTTTCTCATCTCTACCTCCAAGTTTCCCTGACTTCCCTGAAGTCTCAGTTCAAATTGCATCTGCTGTAGGAGGCCTTTCCTCATTCCCCCAACTTCTAGTGTCTCCCCCTCTCAAATCAACTCCCATTTACTCTGTCTATAGCAGCGGATTTCAACCTGTGGGTTGTGATCCCTTTGGGGGGTCGAACGACCCTTTCACAGGGTTTGCCTAAGACCATTGGAAAACACATATTTCCAATGGTCTTAGGAACCTCCTCTATCTGTCTCCATGCAGATATGGAGACATACATGCAGATATGTCCACACACAAATATTAAAGGGTCACGGCATTAGGAAGGTTAAGAACCACTGGTTTATAGGGTGTCCCAAGAGACTTAGTGTAATTTTAAATTAATGAGACTTAAATCTTGTTTGAACCCAATTATTTACATGTTTCACCCATTAGAATGTGAGCTCTTTGAGGATAAGGATTATGTTTTTACCTTTTTTTGCATGCCCAAGAACAAAGCAGAATACCTGACCCATAGTAAGAAGGTGCTACATAAATGCTTTTTGGTTGGTTGCTATCTGGATTGAATGAGGTGAAATATATTGTAGCAGCACAATCAGGATTGGAGTCTAGGTGCTCTATTTCTAAATCTTATCATTACCCCATGTGTCATGAGGAGATGAGAGACTGGTGGAAAGAAACTGAACGCCTAGTAATTGGAGGGAGAAGAGTCATTTCTGGAGACAGAGGACAACATATTTTTAAAGAATGCACGGTGTCAATGGAAGAATAGATGCTTTGTCATTTAAGTTCAAGTCACGTAACCCATAATTTAGCACATGATTTGAAGGTCATAGGATCCTAGGGTAAGAAGTAAAATGGACTGCTGAAGCCATCTATGAAGAATCTTCTCTCTTAAGTGATTTGCCCAGGTTCGCATAGGTAGTAAATAAGTTTGGTGAGATTTAGACCCAGATTTATGAAAATTCTTTATACTCTCATCCCTTGACCAGTACAATTGTTTTAATTTCTCTTCTTTTCCTGTTGCTAGGGAACTCTTTATCAAGTCTCCTTCACTGCCACAGGTCTGACTGGCAGCTCTTACCTTCCTGTGGATGGAGCTGACCCCATCTGACTACCGCACTCTCTTCCAGTCTTGAGGGATAGAGCCTTCATTCTTAACTACACTTCTCTGAGAATAATTTCCCAAGCTTCCAGAGGCTGCCTCCAAAGCTCCTGACCCTTGCAGTCCCACCCTCTTGTCACTGAGACCCTCCTGCCTTAATGTGCCATATCACCCCTCCCCTCCCCTTCACAATCTCAATGGAGCACTTGCAAGGGTCTTCTCTTGCCAAAATCTATTTTTTTATTAAAGTTCCTTCATCAGCAATTATTATACACGTTGGAGCCAGGCAGCCTGACGTTTCAACATTGCTGGCGCCGGCGCCAAGTAAATGTTTCTTGAGGGAAGGACAGTAAAGAGAATAACAATGCATTTTCCCAGTGGAATCTCTAGTGGCTGATGCTGCTGGCTAAGATCTTTGGTTTACATATTAGGTGAGTAGATAGGGAAATGGTTAATACTCAGATTCATGAGATAGGCCTCCCACAAGTGGGAATTAAAATGGTTATGTCTATAGGCCAGCAATAAGTTTGGAGCTCTTTGCATTAGACTAAATGCCCTATCAAAAGTTCCAGAGTTGAAGGAACCTCAATAGTCTAGTCCAGTTTTCACCTGAACATGAATCCCTCTATCTAACCTGCCTGAGATGTGGTCATTTAACCTCCTCTTGTAAACCTCCCACTGTAAAGAACTTACTACTAGTCCTGAGAGGACCCGCTCTACTACTTTGGGGCAGTTTTGCTTGTTACAAAGTTTTTCCTCACATGTAAGATCCTTACATGGAGATCAAAACAACCTCTCTGGAATATCTATTCGTTGTTCCCGATGCTTTAGCCCATCCAAGTCTTTTATATGAAAACCACTCAAAAGCTTGAAAAGGACAATCATATTTATCCCAAATCTTCTCTTCTTCCAGGTCAATATTCTTAGTTTCCTCAGTCTCCTCTTACATGGCATGCACTCCATGTCCTTTGCCATTCTGGTTACTCTCCCCTAGATGCTTTTCAGTTTATCCACATCTTTCCCAACATGCGTATCCAGAAATGAATACAATACCCCAGGTGTTGTCTGACAAGATATGGGAGGGCATGCTTGCTTCTGGGACTGCTGCCTGTCTATACTCTGGAGCCCAAGGCTCATATGACAAGTAGGAGAATGTGAGAGAGTATCATCCTCTGTCCTCCTAGGAAAAGACCATAAAGCTATGCTGTGTGTGAGTTCAGTTTGGCCCTGAGGGACTCAATCAGCAGGTAATAAAAAATTCTATTAAAGAATACATTTTCCAGATTTACTACCAGGAGATCCATCCATCCATCCATCTATCTATCTATCTATCTATCTATCTATCTATCTATCTATCTATCTATCTATCTATCTATCTATCTGTCTGTCTGTCTATCTGCCTGTCTTTCTGCCTATCTATCCACACACACACACACACACACACACACACACACACACACACACATCATCGTCTTCAAAATCAGCCTCATAGAGAGAAAGCACTGCTGCCGCCGCCCCTGTCCCCACTGTAGTCACAGCTCTAGCCTCTTGAAGGGATTATGGCAGAGTGATGAATATCATCTCTATGTGGATGGTTTCCAAATTGATATTTCTAACCCTTGTCTCTCTCCTGAGCTCCAGTCTCCCATCACCAAACTGCTTGTTGAACATTTTAAACTGGATGCCCCATAGGCATTTCAGACTCAACATATTCAAAACAGAACTCATTATCTTCCTCCTCTGAATCTCTGCCTCTTTTGAAATTCCCTATGACTCTTGAGGGTACCACCATCCTTCTAGTCACCCAAGTTTGAAATTTTGGCATTATTAGGGACTCCCCATTTTCACTCATGACATATATCCAATCAGTTGTCAAACCTTATTCTTTATACCTGCCAGCATCTCTTTTATGTGTACCTTTTCTCTACTCACACACCCCAGTTCAGGCCCTTTTCAACTTTTACCTGGACTGTTGCAATAATGGTCTCCCTGTCTCAAGTCTGGCCAGTCTAATCTGTCTTCCATACAGCTGCCCAAATGAGGTTTTAATGGAGTTTTCCCAAAGCACAGGTCAACTCCATGGTCAGTAAATTCTAGTAGTTTCCTATTACCTCTAGAAACAAATATAAACTCTTCTGTTAGGTATTTAAAGTTTTCCCTGGCTTTCCAGACTTATTGCATATTACTGTCCTTCACATACAATATGGTCCAATTTGACTTTCTTACTATTCTTTATATATGACACCCCATTGACTGTCTTCATGCCTTAGTCCTGGCTATTTCTCAACCCTAGAACTTGTTCTCCACCTCCAACAGAATCACTAGTTTCCATTAAGATCACTCTAGAGTCACATTCTCTATAAAGTCTGATTCCCTGCCCCCTCCCAACTCTTGCAAATTTCTTCCCAAACACTTTGTATCTATTTTGTATATGCATGTATGTGTATATACACACATACATATACACATACACACATACATAGATATACACATAACCTCTGGCAAGGGATTGTCTGGCTTCAAAAAATCCTGGAAAGTGTAGTTCTTCTCAGTTTGGGAAGAGAGCTACCAGCAGTCCTGTGGCAACAGCTGGTGTCTATCACATCTACAATTTCCTTATTTAAGACCATGAGAGATGATTTCAAAATGGACAAGCTTGGAGGTATATGACTATGTGTTTTTATCATGGGTGCTCTCTAAGAGCAGGAGATAATCCAGCAGAAAGGAATGGGTAGTCCCTACCTCACCTCTGCCCTCCTTCCACTTAATTGTGTAGGTGTTTTAAAAAATTGTGTTATAGAATACATATTTCAGATTTAATGTTTCTTACAATCATCTGTTATTGCTTAGTTCTTATATTGCCTGGTGTTCTTTGTTTTGGATATGAGGTCCTGATGAGAACCACATAGGAGAAAGGGTACCTTTCCCAGTGCAGGACTGGGAGCTTAAACGTCATCTCGTTATGGGAAGGAAGAAAGGGAGGAAGGAGGGAAGGAAGAAGGAAATAAAGGAAGGAAAGAAGGAAGGAAGGAAAGAAGGAAGGGAAGGAGGGACGAAGGGAGGGAGGAAGAAAGGGAGGGAGGAAGGAAGGAAACAAGTATTTCTTGAGTATTGTACAGGGTATATTCCAGGGACTGTGCTAAGTGCTGGGGATACAAATAAAAGCAAAAAAAAAAAAAAAAGAAAGAAAAAGAGAAAAGACAGACCCTGTTCTCAAAGAGCTTATATTCAACACACAAAAGGCAGTTGGAAAGGGTGGCATGGGGAGTACTAGGCCCTGGGGGCTTGGTTTTGAACACTGGAAGCAGGAACAGAGAGCTGAATGAAGACCAGAGTCCTTCACAAAATGGAAGCTCTAGGAGGAACTCCTCAAGGAAGAAGTAGACAAGCTTTAGAGAAAGAAGTTGCATGTTGGGAAGGCCAAGGGGGTGATTAGACATTTCAGGGCAAGGAGGCCCCAGGTGCTGCGGGTTGTTCCAGGATGAGGGAGCATGATTTTGAAGTGTGGAAGCCTGGAACAGGGACTAGAGAACTTTATTCTTTGAGGCCATAAACATGAGACATTTCATGACTACTCTTCTAATTGCAGCATTACTATGAACATTCACAACATTTTACAAGTCTGCTTTATAAATATAAGATCTTATATATGTATATATTGTTTCCCCCCAAATAATATAAACTTGAGGGAAGCGACTGTTTCAATTTATCTTTGTATTCCCAGTGCTTGGGCACATTTAGGTGCTTAATAAAATGATTGTTCATTGATTGCTTAGAACTTAAAGTATCTATAACTACACGGCATCTCCAGTCACTATTGCCACAAACCCTTCCAGCCTGGAAATGAACCCTTCCACAGGGTTGTGATTGAGAGAGACTGAAGACTGAAATGGCTGCTGCTACTTTCTAAAATTAGCGGCCTCCTCCACCAAATGATCTTACTGATTGCTACAACAACTCTCATGCCCTGTCCTAACCAACTGAGAAGCCCATCAATTGGTAATTCTCCAGGTAGTAAGGTGTTATAGTGGATAGAGAGCCAGGCCTGGAGTCAGGAAGACTCATCTTCCTAAGCTCAAATCTGACCTCAGATGCTTACTAGCTGTGTGTTCTGGGCAAGTCACTTAATCCTGTTTGACTCGCTTGTAAAATGAACTGGAGAAGGAAATGCAAACCATTCCAGTATCTTTGTCAAGAAAACCCCAGATGGGGTCATGAAAAATTGTATGTAACTGAAAAAACTGAATATCATCAAAGCAATGCACTTGGTAAACTCCCAACTCTTTTTCCCTAAGCTGATTTTATATAGAGTGCTCAGGTAAAAACTATGGTGTTTTTCTCCATGTATTCTCTTCTTTATCCAGCTTATCCCTGTAAAGCTAAGGGAATAGAAAGATCTTCCCCACCCATTAATAGGTTTGTGTCCCTAGATGTGATACATTCTGAATCACATAGAGCCCATTGGGAGAGGAACATGTTTAAAGAGAAGGTTGCTTATGGGGAGGCTTGCTTGTATGAAGGCTTTCACACCTTTTGGTACTAAGGTAATTAGGCCTTGAGTCATGAGTGTTGAGATGCCTTCTGGTTCTGAAAGTGTATATATATATGGAGGTTGGCATTTTGCTTTGGGGGTTCACTCATGAGAAGGATTTTTTGATTTCCTGGTTGAGACTCTGAGTAGCTGTATGTTCAAAGCCCCCTGACTGCTTAGAAGTCTGTGCTCCCTCAATCCAGTGATATATGTAAAGTGTATAACAATATTGCTTTACTCAGACAGTTGTAGCACTGTCTGTTGGTCTTTGTTCTAATTTCTCTGCTTGTATTTTCTATACTCACTTCTTTCTCTGTAATTAAAGTAGGATTGTTAATTCCTTTAAAGCTGTCTTTATAAAGCAGATCAAAAGAACCTATGCTAGGCCATCCTGGGTGTGCTAAGGTGCTTGCTATTACAAGCCCTAGCTATCCCGCATCCCTACCATCCTTTCTCTTCTCCTTCCACTATACTGTCTGGTTCTCTTCTTTGTCATTAACAAATTCTTCATCCTCTTACTATGTCTTTCATATGCTTTCCATTATCTTATGTTCACATAAACCTATATTTTTTGCAAGATGCCTCATACTATAGGTGCCTCTCCAGTGATGGCTGCTCTTCCCATGTTTTTGAGCATATCAGGCCAGAAGAAGGAGAGGACTTACTCCTTGTTCCTGATTGCCACTTCCAAACCTTCATTCTGCTGAATTTACTCAGCAGCAGCATCTCCTCTGAGGTTTACTACATCTAGAAAAGTCAGACCAGATCCTTATTGGAGTCACCTCCCAGCTTCTAGGATATTCTCACTCCTTCTCAATCTTCCTCTCTACTTTAATACTGACCCCTGAGAACTTTAAAATTCACATTGGTAACCCTTCCAATAACTTGACCTCCCAGACCATCAACTTCAGTTACCTTGCCCTACATGTCCACTTTAGCTCAGTTACCCACAAAGACAGTCACATTATAAATTTTTCTTAATCATTCTGTTCTACCCCCATGAGCTTTAACTCTGAAATTACCCTCTCTGATTACAATCTACTATTCCTCTAACTTCTCTTTTCTTCTAAATCTATTTTTCATCTTCCCATCATTCCTTCATTCTTTCCTGTTCTCCCAGTCCATTATTCATCTTCTGGTTTTACTTAAACATTATTGGGAGACAGTGGGGTGCAGTGGAATGGACACTGGATTTGGAGTCAGAGAACCTGAGTTCAAATTCTAGCTCTGCCACTTTTTACCCATGTGACATTGGGCAAGCCATTTCATCTCTCTCAGCTTTCTTATTTATAAAACGAGATATTTCTACTCATACCCTGCTTATCCTTAACCCCAAGTAACTCTATCATCTGCCTTCTTGGTTTCTTTTCCAAGATCTGTTGAAATTTGCTGGAGGAAGTTACATAAGGGTACCGACTGGATGGACTACAATTTTATCTTATTCAACCTTAACTGGGTCCTCACTGTGGCGTATAATTCTCTCAGCAGGATTATTCCATATTATTCTCCTAGCAAAATATTCAGTGTTTTCTCCTCTCTTCTCAAATCCTCAATGTCATTGCAAAACTCTATTGATGCTTTGCCTCCTGTTTTACTAAGGACATTGAAGCCATCTGCTATTAGTTTCCTCATTTCTACTTTCTAACTCAAAGACCCTCTGTCTCTTCTCCTACCCTCTCTTTCTTTGCCTTCCAATCTCTGAGGAAGAAGTGGCTCTTCATCTTGTCAAGACTAAGCCCTTTATGTTCACCTTCAATCTCATCCACTCCTGTCTATTCCAAGAGTTTACCCACTGATCGTTCCTTTTGTTCTTTACCCCAATTTTTGTCTTTCTGCTTCATTATTGTCTACAAACATAGCCATCCTTAAAAAAAAACTTCACTTGACCATGTCATCTCCTAAAATTAGCACCTGATATCCCATCTGCCTTTCCCTGCCAGACTCCAAAAAGAACTATCTATACTCACTTCCTTACCACCCACCTACTTCTCAAGCCCTTGAAAATGGGCTTCTAAGCTCACCATTCTATTGAAACTGTATTTCCAAAATTACAAATGCTCTCTTAATGACTAAATCTGATGGTTTTTTCTCAGTTCTCATCCCACTTAATTAGCTTTTGGCTCTTTTGACTGTGTTCTTATCCTCTGTCTCTTCCATCCCTTGGCTTCCATGACAGTACTCTCTCCTGGTTCTTCTGCCTATGTGATTTGTCCTTCTCAAACAAGTACTATTGGTTATGCCTCCTTTTTAAATTTTTAATTTTTTTAAATTTTAATTTATTTTCTTGATTACATCATTCATTTCAAGTTTTGAGTTACAAATTTTCTCCCCTTCTTTCCCCTACCCACAAGCCCAAAACAGTGATCCCACCGTAAAGTCCCTCCCACAATCTGTTCTTTTCTATGTCCTCCTCCAACGCCCCTCTAACTTTCTAGTAGGG
>CM053595.1:72734321-72767278 GCA_028646575.1 Pseudocheirus occidentalis | reverse complement strand
CCCCCCAGCTTTGGCTCACTGAAAGCGTACTCCAGGACCACCACTCAAGACCACGATCCAGATCCAGGCCGCTCAATGCAAGAGCCCTTGGCCCTGATGGATCGCCTCAGCTCCCCTGCTATCTGCAGGCCGAGGGCTCTGAAGGAGCCCAGTGGAGGCCACTGCTGCTCTCACCCGTTCCTGCTGCCACAGCCGCCTCCCGCTGCTTCCTTGCCCTGGGAGCAGTTTGGTCGGACCTGCTCTTCCCCAAATTTAGCAAAATCCACTGACCTTTCTCTTAGCCCTTTTTTTTCTTCTGGCCTGATAAATGTGGTAACTGTGCCTCCAGTGCAGGTGAATCTGCTCTCCTATAGACTGGGCTCCGCCTGACTGCCCCAGGGCCTGACCTGGCCGGGGTTTCTGCCACAGTCCCCAGACTGCTGAGAAGAGCCCCACCTGTTGAGCTGCCTGTAGCAACAGATGTGTTTTCTGTCTTTTGGAGAGTTTTGGAGCTTGAAAATCTGTTTTAGAGTCCCATTTTATGAGTTTTTAGCATGTTTGTGTGGGAACTGCAGTGCTTTGCTGCTTCTATGCCGCCATCCTCCTAATCTCTTACCTCCATCCTTTTTGCTCTACTCACATGACTACTGTTTTAGTTCAGATCCCCATCATTGCTTGCCTAGATTATTTTAATAACCTCTTACTAGTCTCCCTAATTCCAGTATGTTTTCTCCAGTTCATCCTCTACTCAGCTCCCAACATAATCTTCCACACAAAACTGACCCTCTTGTTTCTTTGCTCAGAAACTCACATGCCTCTGAGATAAAATATAAACTACTTAGCCTGGTACTTAAAACTCTTCACAATTTGATTCCAACTTACCTTCCCAACCTTATTTCCACACCCATGTCAACATCCCATATATACTGTGTCTTCTAACCAAGAGGATTACTAGCATTTTTTTATGCTTGATATTCCATCTCCAGCCTCCACTCATTTGCAGAGGCCACCCCCATACCTGCCATATACTCTCTGCACTCTTTAACTCTGTCAGAATCTTCATCTTTCTTTGAGTCTCAGCTCAGATATCAGCCCTCCTCACCTCCAGCCCAGCCCATGAAGCTTTCCTTGATGCCTTGTTTTTCTTGCTCTTTTCCCCTTCATATTATCTTGTATTAACTTTATCTATGTATATGTCATATCCCTCTAGTAGAATGCAAGTGCTTATGAGAAGGGACTGTTTACTTATTGCCTTCATATCCCAAATGTCTAGCACTAAGGGCTATTTACTAAGGGCTTAATAGTTGTTGAATTGAATATCAATATAGCCTCTGGTCACTCGCCATAATCACAGGACACCGTAGTAAGAACTATCTTTTCAGCCTACCAACCTGCCTTGGGAGATAGATTTATTTTACAGATTGATAAACTGAGTCTCAGAACTTCCTCAACTTGGCCAGAAGTCCTTCCACAATCTTGACCTCACCTTTTCTATCCATTCTCTGCGTCATTGTTTCTCTAAGACTGTAAACTTATCAGAATTGGAGCCAGAAGATAATTTGAGGAAGCAGCTTGGTTTAGTGGTGGAAACGCTAGGTTTAGAGTCAGAGGAGCTGGTTTCAAAATCCAGCTTTTACTTCCTGTGTTTCCTTGGGCAAACACTTAACCTCTCTGGGCCTTCCTGATCTGTAAAGTGAGGAAGTTGAATTAGATGATCTTTGAGGTATTTTCCTTCTTTCTATCAGGCACCTGAGTTCTTACCAAGGTTACATTACTTCCTCAAAGTCATAAAGATAACATATAACAGAGGCAGAATCTGAATTGGAATCCAGTGTTCTTTCTGCTTTAGGTGCTGCCACCTAGAAGGGAAGTCTCTTGTCTACTGTTCTCAATATGGACTGGTTGATGGCATTCATAGGGCAGTTGCCTGGTAACGTCTTTCAAAAACTATTTAAGGATAAGAAATGAGGAAAAAAAATTAGCTTTCTTTCAGAGTTCCCAGGAAATACTGTCTTCCAGGTCTTTACTATGTATGTTTAGACCCTTAATTTCAGGTTATCTGGGATTTTTATAATAAAATTATTTTACCTTTGAATTTATTATTGTTATTGAAATTATTATTATCCTTTGAACAAGAGCAAGGTTGAATTTGTGGGTATGGTGAATAGAGTGCTGGGCCTGGAGTCAGAAAGACTCATATTCCTGAGTTCAAATCTGGTCTCAGACACTTGCTGTGGCCCTGGGTAAGTCACTTAACCCTGTGTGCCTCAATTTCCTCATCTCTGAAACAAGCTAGAGAACGAAATGGCAAACCACTCACAGTGTCTTCACCAAGAAAACCCCAAATGGGGTCATGAAGAGCCAGACGTGACTGAAAACAACTGTGTGAGTTATTGGAAAAGAATATCAAGTGTAAACTACTGACAAACCTTGCCCTTATAGAGCCTATGATCCCATATGGGGTATTATGTGCTAATAAATATGATAGCCAATTGAATATTTTATGTTTATCAGAGAGATATAAACATAGATCCAGCCGGCTGTATGAGGACTGAAGATCCTAACTCACTGGGTCAGTCAGGAAAGGTTTCACTGGATTTTAAAAATGAGTTACAATTTATCAAACAACCAATCAATCAAAACACATTTATTAAGAGCCTGCTCTGTGCCAGGCACTAGGGGTGCAAAAAGATGCAAAATATAGTTTATGTCTTCAATGAACTTACAATCTAAATGGGGGAAAACCTGCAAACAAATATATACAAAGCAACAATATAAAAGATAAATAGGAAATGATTAAGAGAGAGAAGGTACTGGAATTAAGAGCGGTTGGGGAAGACTTTGTGTAGAAGGTGAGATTTTAGATGGGACAGAAAGAAAGCCAGGAAGATCAGCAATCAGAACAGTGGAGAGAGAGCATTCTAGGCATGGAGAATAGCTAGTGAAAATGCTCAGAGATGACAGATGAAGAGTCTTATTGGTGGAACAACCAGGAGGCCAGCGTCACTGGATAGAAGAGTGTGTGTTAAGGTGTAAGGTGTAAGAAGACTGGAAAGGTAGGAAGAGGCCACATTATGAAGGACTTCAAATGCCAAACAGAGCATTTTGTATTTGCTTTTAGAGGCCATAGAGAGCCATTGGAGTATATTGATTAGGAGATGGCAGGATTGGACCTGAAAAGAAAATCGCTTTAGTGACTGAATGGAGGATGGACTGGAGTGGGAAAAGACTTGCACCAAACTGATCCATTAGCAGGCTATCTCAGTTATAAGAGCACAAGGCTCCGAGAATCTGTACAAAAGTCAGTGGCAATATCAGAGGAGAGAAGGGGACATATTTGAAAGATGTTGCAAAGGTAAAATTGATAGGCCTTGGTGACAGTTTGGATTGGGGGGGTGAGAAATAATGAGGAATCCAGGATAACTCTCAGATTGGGAGCCTAAAGGCCGAGGAGCATGGTGTTGCATTCTACAGTAATAGGGAAAGAAGGAGGGAGGGTGGGTTTAGGGAGAAAGATAATGAGTTCAGTTTCAATATTTTAAGATATTTACTAGACGTCCAGTTCAAGATATCTTAAAGGGAGTTGGAGATGCAAGATGGCTGTCAGCAGAGAGATTAGAGAAGGAAAGGCAGATTTGAGAGCCATCAGTGTAAAGGTGGTAATTAAATCTGTAGTTGCTGATGAGATAACCAAGTGAAGTAGCAAAGAAGGGGTAGAGAAGAGGAACACCTGTGATTAGAAGTTGTGATCTGGAGAAGGTACTAACCAAAGAGAGATCACGTAGGTAGGAGGGAAACCATGAGAGAGAGGTGTCTGAAAAACCTAGAGAGAAGAGGGTATCAAGAAGGAGAGAGTGCTCAGCAGAGTCAAAGACTGCAGAGAGGTCAAGGAGAATGAAGATTGAGAAAAGGCTATTGGATTTGGCAACTAACAGAATGTTAGTAACTTTGGAGAGAGCTGTTTCTGTGGAATGATAAGGTTGGAAGCTAGATTGTAAGGGGTTAAGAGTGAGAGAAGAGAAAGTGAAGGCACTTGTTGTAGGTGTCCTTTTCAAGGAGTTTAGCTACAAAAAGCAGAAGACATATAGGATGGTAGCATAGATAGAAGGGTCAAGTGAGGGTGTTTTCAGGATGGGGGAGACAGGAGCATGTTGGTAATCAGTAGGAAATACACCATTAGAGAGGGGGAGATTGAAAATAAGTGGAACAGGGATGACAGAGGGCGATTGGTTGAAGGTAGAGTAATATCCTGGGGAACGAAGGTATGATGGAGAAATGGCAGAGTTGGGGCTTTAACCTATGTTTTCTCACTTCAGGGATCTGTCTATTATATCACTCTGGTGACTAGATATTTACAAAAGGAGTATTAGCCTGGAAGTGGTATGAAAGCTGCATTGGAGGAGGGCAAGACCTTCTCCCATTGAGACTCATTGAGTTTGGGGGAAGCTAGAACTTGGGCTTGTTCTGAACCACCAGCATCATTTCTGTGATGAGGCCAGAAGGTAGCTTTAGTATGAGCCTTTGAGTGAGTGGGCCCCTTGGGGAGTGCTGAACATCCTGGGGGATGGCACTGGTTACATTATCCCTTGCCAAGCTCTTTGCCCGGGCACCTAGAGCTTCCTTGTATAACTACCTTTTAGTACTATCCCAAGGCAGGCAGGCAGCCAAAGAACATTCAACCTGAAAATACGTCAGTAAAAGGGAGAGATTGTTCAGGGCACTGACAACCCAGGCTGTGTATGGGGATCCTTTTTTTCCCTGAGATCAAATTGATAACAACAGGTTCCTTCACAGGCTCTGATTTATCTGCTGAGCAGGTATCTTCTCTGTGGGACCACGTCGCTATATCTGTCACACCCGATATAGGGATAAGATGAATAACCCCTGCAGATTTCAGGTACCAGTAGGAAAATGTAATCATAACTCATTTTAGAAGCAAGTGATACATATTTATACTTTGCCCATCAAAACTAGGCAAGCTCTTCACTTGGATTTTGCATTCAGGGGCCTCTGACGCACATCAATCTTATTTCTAGTTTGTTAATATGGCTGTCACTCAAGGAAGATTTACCATCACATGACTTATTGTAGAGAGACAGTTTCATTGCTGGAACACTCTCTTAATTTACCAGATTCAAATTTTCCCCCAACATTTAAGCTCCGGATTGCTTGGCTAAAGGACATTTCTTTTCTGCTAGAAAATCTCTCTCTGTCCATACACCGCCCCCCATTCTACCTATTTTCTTATTATTTAACTAAAGCAGTGAATGTCAAAACTATTTATAAGCTCAACAAGAGCAGAAGTCAACATCCAAGTGGGCAAGCTAAATCAAAACAGACTCTCACTGACTTGACTGGGGCTGTCCATTTTGATGAATAGGAATAATTACTTTTGAGGGGCTTTGAACTCATGATTCCCTCTGCCTCAGTTCAGTGCCTTCATTTTCCATTGAAATCTGTACTCCAAAAACAAAAGAGGAAGTCCTTCTCACCGGTTAGTAAGGCACTGAACTCTATAAAAAGTTCGTGTTTTCAAAGTTCTTCGTTTACATATTTATTTGCACATTCAACAATTTACTAGAGGCAATGCTCTATACCTGATATTGGAAGGCATACAAAAACCTAATCTATGAACACAATGATCTTAAACTCAAATAGAGGCAGAAAATAACGCACAGAAAAAGAAGTAATACAAAGAGCACAAAGTCCCATGAAATTAGGGGAGGGAAAGATCACTTCAAATTGGGAGAAATCAGGCAAGGCTTCATGGAGGAGGTGATATATGATCTAAGTGTTAAAGGGTGGGTAGGATGTCAACAGGAGGAAATTCTAGATAGAGAACAGTATGATGGTGGGAAAGAATGGGCTATGTATATTTGGAAAATGATGATTGTCCAGTTGAGCTGAAAAATGCCTAGAGATAAGCCTAGAGATGTAAGTTTGAGTCAGACTGTGGAGCTTTGAATGTAAGGCCAAATTTTTCCTGTCTTCCTCCAAAGCCAAAGTCCAAATTTTTCAAAGGTAATCAATGGAACAATTCAGTCCATTCTAGGTTCTACTACCTAGAATGAATGAACGAACGAATGAACGAATGAATGAATGAATGAGTGTGGGTCTTCAACCCTGTGTTATCAAGGGTGCAGGTTTGATTGAATCCTGCTAATATTTAAATAGGAGATGCGTGCCCTGAATCAGTTCTTGAGGACTTGGTGATTTGATCAGTGCACATCATAATCCCTCTGAACCTTCTCATCCTTGCTGATTCTCATCCATATTTTCTGTAAGTTCTTCACTAAGTATCTACCACAAGTGCTAGAGGCCTTCCTCTGGTTTGCTGAATATTTTATAAATGCAAGGGCAGCCCTTGGATCATTCAGCTCTTGATTCTCATTCTTATCTAATGACTGGACCCGCTTCTTTTTTCTGGTTTAATTCATGCACTCAGTGATATATTTTATTATACTTTTCTCATGGAAATTATTATGAGCAAGATCCTATAGTTTGTGGCACTTTTGATTAAACAGATATCATCCAGGAAGAAGATTCTTCAATACATCTGAGGAGGCATCATCACCTTTAGAAATCCAGATTGTGGATATCCTGGGAGAAGTAGTGTTTATTTATTTTCAAAGGGAATCTGTAGTAAAATGCGTTGTAAGGGAACTGGAATAGAGCTTTGGAATGGTCCTGGGGAAACTTGATAGGCTATGGTTAGGGGCATTGGAGCAGAGCAGTTGCTATGGAAAGCAGCGTGAGAGGAGAGTAGTTCCAGCAAAGATGCTAGAGAGAGGCCAGGGTGAACTCCCAGTTGGCTTTGCTGATTTGGATGAAATTGTCAGCACATTGCTGAGTTGCTGGCAGCAGTTGCAGTAGCATCATCATCTCCAGGTGCCAGGACAGGTTGGCATCTCAACAAATGTTTCTAAATGGTCCAATGATCTTCTTTGGAGGAGTCCTTTCTGGAACATCATTCTCCTTTCTCTATGAGCATTGATCAACTTTGTGGTGTCCATGTTGAGCACTGGGCTACCATGGAAAGAGCATCAGGTTTGAAGTTGGTGGACCTGGGGTTAAATCCTGGCTCTGCCACTTTGCTGCCTGCATGACCTTGAGCAAGTCACTTAATCTCTCAGCCTGATTCCTCATCTGTAAAATGAGGAGGTTGTTAAGGGTTGGAAAACTATGGCTCAAAGGCCAAATAAACTCACCTATTTTTATATAGTCATTGAGTTAAGGATGTTTTCTTTTTTTTAACTTCTTTAAATGCAATAAAACTTTATTTAAAAATATTCAGACTATTATTAGCTCAAGGGTCTTTTGAAAACAACTTATTATATTAGTTGGATTTGACCCATAGGTAATAGTTTGCTGACTTCTGAACTACACAGTTCTATGAGCTCTCCAAACATTTAACACATCCTGGATCTAAGCTGACTTAGTCTCCTTCCTGGGATGGTTTTTGGCCAACCTGTCTGGGAGAATGAAGAGGAGAATGGAGGTTCAAGGGAAGATTCAGAATCTCTGATCCAGAAGTGCTTTAAGGAGAAAGAAGAAAACCATCAGTACTGGTTGGCACAGGTGTTGTACTGTTAGTTTGCCTAAAGGCAATGTGTTGGGTTTGGAGGAAAGAATTAAAAAAGGCTGTGATGTGTTATTTAGACTGACTACAATTTACTTATTGCCTTCGTTTGCAAGCTGCTTCAGAGACTTTGCACTTAAAATGTGAGACTGCCTTTAGAGAAAAGATCCATGAATGAGAGTATTTATTTTGTTTATGAGCACACAATTAAAATAGTATTTATTAGCTCAGCTTTTAGACAATTCTGTGACTTTATAAGGTTCATGGGCCTGAAAAATGAAGAGCATTTTGGAATTAAGCCAAAAGAAGGAGGCCAATGCTATAGGGAAAGATCCTGAATATACAAAAATGTTTAGAGGAACATTTTTGTAATAGTAAAGTTTGGAAAAGAGGAGAGAAGGGGAGGGGAAGAGAGAGAGAGAGAGAGAGGGAGAGAGAGAGAGAGAGAGAGGGAGAGAGAGAGGGAGAGAGACAGAGTGAGAGAGAAAAATGGTTTAAATAACTGAAGAAATTATGGTATATAAATGGAATGGAATGTTATAATACTTCAAGAAATGACATACATGAAGAATTCAAGAAAATTTGTAAAGACTTGTATGAACTGATGTAGAGCAAAGCAAGCAGAACCAGGAGAATAATTTACACATTGTTCATAATAATGTAACAACTTAGAAAGTTTTTTTTTTGGCTCTGACCATTTCTCTGGCCCTCGCTCATGTTGACTGAATCTTCTGTGGAGCATTCATGAAACAATGTGGATAATTAGAGAGGGTGAGTAGGTGTGAATAGAATGTAATATGAGCACTACACACTGTCCACACCAAAGAAATCACAGATCATCGCAGTTTTAATGTTTTGTATCTGCATTTTTTAAATTTAATTTTTCTCTTTGAGACAAGACATTCCAAACTCCTTTCCCCTGGTTCTGTGACAAAAATCTACATATCAAAGACTTAGTTACTTAGCTGAAGTTGTCCTCAGTATGTACAAATTGCCTTAGAAAGTGATTCCTTTAGAAATGGTTTCAATGATAGAATTTTAAAGTTAGAATATTTTTGAATAGCCAATTAAAACAACAGGGGTAAAAAAGAATAGCTTTCATGAATTTTATCCAGGAAGGGATGAGAATAAAAAGTGGGAACTTAATGGGAAAAGGGGACTATATTTGTATATATTCTATTACATGCCTCCCACCTCTTAGCAGAAGGATGGTGGGCTCTGTATGTGGAATGAGACATTTATTTTCAGATATGGTCAGTGAATCGATTTGTTTGATTGGTTGTACTTATTTGTTAAAAGAGAGACTTCTACTGGAAGGCAGTGAGTCATTTGGAAGTGACATCAATGTAACAAAAGAAAAGGCCATCAATAAAACATACATTGTACCCATGAGGTCCCTTTTCCTCAATCTCTTTTGCTTGATCATTATCCATGTCCCATATCCATGTGCAAGTGTTCACCAAAACTCTGTCCTTGACCTTCCTCCCTTGTTTATCTCTACATTCTCTGATCTCCATTCCTAAACGATCTCCATTAAATGATCATCTAGTCTCTCTTCAGCACTAATATTGCCTTTTAAACAATTCCTATTGTATATACTGTAGGCATCTCAAACTCAATGGGACCAAAACAGAACTAATGTCCCTTTGTCTTCCTCCTCTCTCTCCAAACCACACCTCTTCCTAACTCCCTTATTTCTGTCAAGGGCAACACTACCAAGGGCAAGACCATCATTTCAGTCATTTAAATTCCCAACTTTGTAGTCATCCTAACCCCTTCATTTGCTTTCACCCCCTCCCCCCAACTTAATCAGTTGACAAATGTTGTCCATCTGTTTCCTTTTCTCTATGCACTGGCCCCCCATACTAGTTCAGTTCCTCTTACCTAGATTGTTTCAATAACCTTCTAATTGATCTCCCAGGCTCAAATCCATCCTTCACAAAGCTTCCAAAGTGATATTCTTTACAGGTCTGTCCAATTATATCATTCCTCTACTCAAAAAGCTCCAATGGTTCTCTATTGCTTCTAGTATAAATTTTAAACTCCCCTGTTTAACATCTAAAGCCCTTCACAATTTGGCTCCAATCTACTTTTCCAGGTTTATTATACACTACTTTTTATGCACTCTACTTTCCAGCTAAATTGCTTTTCTGAATTAAAAACAACAACAAAACAACAAAATTTCATCTTTTGTCTTTAGTTAAGTAAAAAAGCATTAATTAAGCACTTAATGTGTCAGGCACTGTGCACTAGGAATACAAGTAGAAGCAAAAATAAAAGCAGCCCCTGCCCTCAAGGAGCTTATATTCTAATGGGGAAGATAACACATAAAAGGAAGCTGAACTAGATGAGGGGAGAAGTTTAGCTCATGGAGAAATGAAAATATGGCAAGTCCAAGTACCCTCCTTAAATGGATGCTCTGGGAGGAGCCCTCCCATGAGAAGGAAGGGCTCCAGGTCCAGAGGGTACTTGCCCCATGTGAATTCTAGTCCTAAAATGGAACTTTCAGGAGATTTCTGGGGCATTATGGACAAGTCTGAAGGAGTAGAGCCTGGTGAGAAATGGAACCTGGTCACTATGCCTGGAACGCATTCCCTCTTCACCTTTCCTTTTCAGAATCTCTAGCTGCCTTTGAGATTTGAGGCAATAGCTATTACCTATGAAAGGCCTTTGCTGTCTGCCCAGCTGCTAGCATCCTACCTGTCCCTTTCTCTGGAAATTAGGTTTATTGTCAGTGTATTTTATATTTACTTATATGTGTACATATCCACTCTCATAGAATATAAGCTCCTTGATACTGGAGATTGCTACATGTTCTCCCCTAGGTCAGAAAATTCCCCATTGCCTCCAAGATAAAACGCAAAATGCTGTTTAACCTAACTTTCCTAACCCAGCTCCTTCCTAACCTAGCTTCTCAGTCATTTTACATCTTACTTCCTTACATGTACTCTTCTCTGCAGTGACACTGGCCTGCTCGTTGTTTTAACAACAAGACATTACATTGCTTGACTGGGCATTTTCTCTGGATGTCCCCCATACCTAGAATGCTCTCTTCTCTCCACTTTCTCTTCTGACTCCACTGGCTTCCTTTAAGTCCTGACTAAAATTCTATCTTCTTCCAGAAGCCTTTCCCAACCCCTCTTAATTCTAGTGCCATGTCTCTCTGTTAATTATTTCTCATTTATCATGCATTTAACTTGTCTTGCGTGTATTTGTTTGCATGTTGTCTCTTCCACTAGATTGTAAGCTCTTTAAAGGCAGGGATTGTCTTTTGCTTCTTTTTGTATCCCCAATATTTAGCAGAGTTCCCGGCACATAGTAGGTGCTTATAAATGTTGATTAATTTCAATTTTGCGTTTATGTTTGTTCATGTTTTATTTTTGTTGTTTATGCTGAAGCCTTAACACATAATGAACACTTAATAAATGCTTGTTAGTTAATTGGCTAACTTGATTATGGAACCTATTGACAATAGGTTGCAACAAGATGTACATTTTCAGATTTGGTCAATGTGTTAATTTGTTTTATTTGACTGCATTTAACTGCAACAAGGGAGGATTCTACTGGGTGGTGGTCTAGGAAGCATCATTGGGAATTGACATGATCTAAAAAACAAGAAGAGCATGTGTAAAAAAATTTTTAAGCAAGAAAATGGAAAACAAACGTTGACTTTTGATCTGGGCCACCCATGGACTTATAGACTCATGGTACCCAAGGTTTTATTGTTGTTCTCTTCTCTCTGTGTTCTCCTGTCTCCCTACCTTTGCTCACACTGTTCTCCATATTTCCAAATGATCTTTTTTATTTCCTATTGAATTTATACCCATTCTTTTAAAAATGTTTGAGCAATGCTCTTTTCTTTTTTTTCCCCAACACATTTACCAATAACTTCCATTCTGCCCAAATATAATCTTCCCTTTTAACTTTAACAACAACAACAACAAAAAATGATAGCTGAGAAAAACAAATCAACACAATGGCCAGTCTGGAAAAGTACAGTACATTTTGTTTTGTACTGGTAATTTACCAATCTCTCTGCCAAGAGGCAGGGAGTATGTGTACTTCATTGTCAGTTGTCTGAGGTCACTATTGGTCTCTCTGGTGACCAGAGTTCTGAAGTCTTTCAATTTCACCGTTTCTTTAAGACCTAACCCAAGGGCTATTCCTTCCAAGACTCTTCCCAGACTCCCCCCCCCAGCCCCCGCCATTGCCAATGACTTTACTCCTCAGAGCTCACAAAACACTTTGTTTTACAGCACTCTAAGGCACATATTGTGGAACATAGTAGAAAACAAAGCAAAGCAAAACAAAACATTGCACTTGGAGTCTACAGAGTTTGGTTGAGTCCCAGCTCTAATGTTTCATAGATAGTTATTGTGACTATGACCAAATCAGTCTTATCATCCTCATTTGTAAAATGGTCATGATAACACTCATTTGACCTTATTTACAGGGAAGCAGTGGGATTCTTTATAAAATTGAAAGATAATAGAAATTGTGAGTAATTATGAATTATAAATAGGGAATTAAGAACTAGATGGCAAAACACAAGTTAAGAGAACATAAAGAGACTAGACACTGTAGAAAAGCAATGAGTGAGGAGCCATGGACCCCACATGCTAAAATCAGAACAGCACAGATACCAAAAGGAGAAAAAAAAGTCAAAGGGTCAAAGGTGTATTGGAAATTAACAGAGATAAATTTTCATTCAAAAAAGGGGAAAACTTTCTACCAATTGACATTGTCGTATGAGCTTCCTTGCAAGATAGTGACCTTATCAATGAAGGTGTTCAAGCAGAATCTGAATGATCCTTTGTGTGTGAAACAGAGAGTGAGAGACATCATAGTACAGAAGATAGCAGTACTGATTCTGGACTCAAAGTATTGGAATTACAATCCTATTTCAGATATGTGATAAGTCACTTATCCTCTCTGGTCCTGTTCTTATTAGCAAAGTGACAGGGTTGGATGAGATGGTCTCTGAGGTTCCTTTCCTCTCTTTCTATACATGATTCTATGGAATTCATGTAAAGCACTTTTTTGTGTTGAGAGAATTTTAGTATAGGTTTCAGGTTAACTCTATGGCTGTTGAATCTCCATGGATCCCTTTTGTCCTTCCCCATTGTGTGGTCCATTTCTTCATAGCAAATTCTCACTCCTTATGCAATGGAAATAGTTTTATCTTTATCTGAAGATAAAAAAAAATTCTAAAAGTAGACAGCATAAAATTTAAAGAGAGTAGGAAACTTACAAGTGATGTCAGTTCCTCAGGGGAGAAGGGAGGCAGGAGAAGGAGAGGCAGTAGAGAGAGGATAAATTCACCAGTTTCCAGTAACTCTGATAGTCAGAAATAAAGCAAAATTTTGTTCAGGCAGATGACTCCTTGAACAGGTCAATGAGACAGAGAAGCTCTAATTGCTACTGATTCTTAAGTAGCTCCCTTCTTTTGCAATCAGTTGGATGCTGGTACTGGTGGAAATCCACACTCTAGGTCTCCCTTCTTCCAGGTTACACTTTTCATCAGCCCCCATATTCTCCTGCTGAAAGTTGGACTAGATTACATCTTATTTCTTTTGCTTTTTGGAGGGTGGAGGGCAGGGCAATTGTGGTTAAGTGACTTGCCCAAGGTCACACAGCTAGTAAATGTTAAGTGTCTGAGGCTGGATTTGAACTCAGATCCTCCTGACTCCAGGAGGAATGCCACCCTAGCCACCTCTGACTAGCTAACTTTTAAATTAAATTTCTTCTAACTCTGTAATTCTTTGAAGGTGAATTGTTAAAAGTCAGAACAAATTGTCAGGAACCAGGAAACCCAGGAACTAGTTGAGAAGACAGAAATACTAGGCAAGTGAATGAATGAAAGATTCCTCAATTCTGAGGCAAAATCATTTCCAAATCAGGAAGACTGAAGTAAAGGTAGGATGGGAGGGTTTGGGGAAAGATCTCTCACAGAATCATAGGGACATTTTCTTTAAAACTGTAACAAAACTTAGGAATAATTTATTCCAAATGCTTCGTTTTGCAAATGCAGAAACTCTCTCTGAAAGGAGTTAAATGACTTAACCAAGGTCACACAGGTAGAGAATAGTAATAGGAAAGTTTAAATAAAAGGATTTGTGGGATCTACAGATAGAAGAAGGGAAGTCATCATGTCCAGCTGAATGAGTGTTTGGGACATGAGTGTTTTGGACATATTCTACCACGAGGATGATGGTAGAATATAAGTTCCTTTAGGGTAAAAGACAGTTTCATTTTTGTTTTGGTATCTGAAGTTTCTAATGCAGTGACTGGTACAGATGTTTATTGAGTGAATGAATGAGAGTCAGTGTGGTATAGTAGAAAGAATGCTAAATTTGGAATTAGGAGACATGCTCAGATCCAGACTCTGACATAATAATTATATGATCTTGGGATAATCATTTAATTCTTTTGAACTGCAGTTTGTTTTTAAAAAATTACTAAAATAGGGATAGTTATAATTGGAGCAGCTACTTCTTGAGGTTTTGTGAGGAATATATACTGTAAACTTTATTATATAAATATGGACTATTTTATTATCTTGACTGGTGGGTGGGCCCTTTATGAAGATTTTTTCAATTCATGTCAGTAGATTTGAGGATCTACTACATAGAAGGTTTTGAGTTAGGCATAAAATATACAGAGACAAAAATAATGCTAACCCTGTCCTCAAGGAGCTTATATTTTACTGGATCACATCTAATCCTACTATATCACTGGGGTTGTTGTAAAGGTAGAGGTTGAAAATAAATGCCCTTTATGTCTCTTCCTACTTAGATCATGTTCTTTGGAGAAACTGGTACCATTTGCCTAGTCAATCAACTAAGAACCATAAAGTCTGTGCTGCCTCAGCCATACTCTCTCTTCTTTGTTCCAAAAGGACTAGCCTGGTTGCCAGAAACAAAATAGATTGTGTGAGTACGGACCATAGTGCTCCTGTTGGGCCAAGATCAGACTCAGCACACAGATTCACAGAGCCCTCAGCCTGCATTTCTGCAGTTCCTAGGGGTAATCACTCTGGCATTTTCTGGCCAGGCTACCAAGCTCCTTGTGAAATAATGGAATTTATTGATAGAGAAGCCGGCACTGCAATTTTGCTGCTGTTTAGAAAAATTGCCCATCAATGAGGTGTCGGTGGAGAGAGAGACAAAAGAGCTTGCAGGCCACAGATGAGCCCCAGACTCCTGCTGGACTGGGAGATAAGACTTTCCAGATTCCCATTGAGGGGAAAGAGTGGAGTTTCCAGAGAACTGGTCAGGTTCTTTCTCCTCTAGGGGAAGGGAGAGGCAAACTGCTGCATGCAGTTGGAGCCTGTGGCAGGTCAGGGGCTGTCTTTTGTTAGTGCCGCTCTGGTGGAATTACGACAATTTTTAACCTCCTGTTAATTCAGTTCCTTGTCATAGCTCTTAGTCATCCTTCACAGCAGGTTTCAGAATGTCAGCTTGGGGTTTGATGAATCTGACAGTTTTATGGAAGATCAACACAAAAAGATTAGACCAGATTTGGTGGCATACCTATCATGTGCCCAGAACAGTGCTAGGCCCTTGATGGAGAGAAAGAAGAGGGAGGAGGAATGCCAGAGAAGAGAGAGAGAGAGAGATAGTATGAGGCACTGGAAAGATTGTTGGTGTTCTTTCTAGGGCAGTGGACCTGGGGTTGAGAAGACCCGAGTCTGAATCTGATTTCAGCCATTGTGTGACCCTGGGCAAGTTACTTACCCTCTGTCTCCCTGTTTCCTCATATGTAAGGGGAAGGATAATAATAGCACCTATCCCAGGGTTGTTACAAGGATCAAATGAAATTATGCAAAGTGCTTGTCAAACTTTAAAGCTCTATGTAGATGCTAACAATTATTATTATTCAGAGGATCTGGGTTCAAAACCTTCCTCTGTCACTTCCTGTTTGACTTTTGGAAATCACATCATCTTTCTGGGTTTATTTACTTGTGAAAAAAGAGAATTGGACAAAATGATTTGTAAGGTCCTGTCTAGCTCTAGATCCAGTGATTCTCTGATCCTAAGACATAGACTCTGCCGCTAAGGTATAGTATTGTCGTGTATACATTATGAATCATGAGAGGTATACAGTATAGTGTGTAGTACAGTAGAATACCTGGTTTTGTAATTAGGCTCTGACATTTACACGGCATTCAACCATTTACTTGCTAAGCATTTTTCCATTCTGGGCCTCAGTTTCCTTATTTGTAAAATTACATTTTTTTATAGATGTAAATTATGTTATTATATGGAGGGTCTGTGATTTTTGTCAGTGTAGGGAATTCCCACTGTGAGAACTACCTTTACCAACATCAGTGACTGCTGGCCTACAAGGACTAGGGAGGTGCCTGAGTGGTTAAATGACTTGTCCAGGGTCCTGAAACCAGTAAGTAACAAAGGTGGAGTTCAACCCAGACT
Source organism: Pseudocheirus occidentalis (assembly GCA_028646575.1). NCBI lineage: Eukaryota > Metazoa > Chordata > Mammalia > Diprotodontia > Pseudocheiridae > Pseudocheirus > Pseudocheirus occidentalis. The sequence continues at coordinate 72,751,288 of CM053595.1, read as the reverse complement.
TTCCTGACTCCAAGCCCAGCACTTTATCCACTACTGTAGTACTATTTCTATTGCTTATTAAAAGGGAATAATAATGCCTATCCTATTGCTCTCACAGGGTTGGTTGTGAAAGGTAAATTTCAAAGTGCTATAGAAATGTTACCAATTATTACACTCTCATTAAAACATGAAACAGGTACATGAAGCAATTAGAGAGCAATATGAGGAGAGAATCAAGAGGCTACATCCAGACAATGAGCGTCGTCAGAGTTTCGAGGCAGGAGATTGGGACTGGACTATTATAGAATCATAGAATCTTAGCATTGGAAGGGACCTCTGAGGTCATCTAGTCTAATTATTGCTCAAAGCTTGAATCTCCTCTGTGATATCCCTGATAAATGGTTGTCCGAGATGCCCTTGAGGAGTGCAGTTCACAAATTCAGCTACACGATATCTTCACGTACTGAAAGAACTGGCAGCTGTTATTGCTAAGACGTTGTTAGTGATCTTTGAAAGCTCATGAGGAATTGGAGGAGTATCTTTAGATTAGGAAAGGATGCATGTCATCCTGATTTAAAAAGAAGAGAATGGAGCCTGCAAATTATAGGCCGCTGATCTTGCGCTTGATTCCAATCCTTAGTGTGATTATAGAAGGTGTTATTAAAGGGATGATTAGTAAACATTTAGAAAAGGAAGCAGTAATCATCTCATCAGGAACTTAGATGGTACCTCAGGGGCCATGTAATCTAATGACCTTATTTCACAGATAAGGAAAATGTGGTTGAGTGACTTGTCCAATGTTATATAGCATATAAGCACCATTCACTAGCAGGCTCTGAATCTAACTTCTTTGCTGCAGAGCTGCTGTTCTTTCCAGTATACCATGCTGCCTCCCCAAAGAATAGGTCACCCCAAACTAATCTCATTTTTTTGACAGAGCAACTAGACTGATAGATAAGGGGAATGCTGTAGATAGAATTTTCAAAGGGTTTGCTACTCTTGTGGGAGAGAGGGGAGGGATAGAGGGAAGGATGGAGAGAGAGAGAGAAAGAAAAAGAGAGAGAGAGAGAGAGAGAGAGAGAGAGAGAGAGAGAGAGAGAGAGAGAGAGAGAGGAGAGAGGGAGTTGAATTAGGAAATACCATGGATAAAAAACTGGTTGAATGGCTGGACCCATAGTTTTTTTTGGTTTGGTACTAATTTGGAAGTTTTCTAGTGGCATGCTTGAGGGAATTGTACTTGAACCTATACTAAACTTTTTAATCAATGACTTGGATACATACAAAGATGACATGCTGACTAGATCTGCAGATGAAAAACTGGAAGGAACAGTTAAAATAATTGTTGAAAAGCTCAGGATCTAAAATAAAATAAGATAACATTTAAAAGTGGTAAGTATAAAATATTAGACATGTTTAAAAAGTCTTCTTTACTGGTACAAGATAGGGGAAATATAGTGAGATGGAAATTTGTTTGGAAAAGCCTGAGGTTTTTAGTAGATTGTAAGCTCAATATGAATCAACAGTATGACATGGCAGCCAAAAAAGCTAGTGCAGTCTTGGGGTGTATTAAGAGAGGCAGAGAGTCTAAGACTAGGAAGGTGATAGTCCTGTTGTACTCTGTCCTAGTCAGACCTCCACTGAAGGGTTGTCAACAAGTCAATTAGTATTTTATTAACTGCCTACCATGTGCAAGGTACTCTGCTAAAGTGCTGGGGATACGGAGAAAGGTAAAAGACAGTTCTTATTCTCAAGAAGCTCACAGGCTAATGGGGGACACCGTTCAGGTCTGTATACCACATTTTAGGAATGACACTGATAAATTGAGGAGGGCAACCAGGATTGTAGAGAAGTCCCTTTAATTCGTGCCATATGAAGATGATTTGAAGAAAATGGGAATGTTTAGCTTGGAGAAGAGATGACAGGGAGAACATGATAGCTGTCTTCAGGAATTTGAAGAGCTGTCATGTAGAAGAAGGATTAGCTTCCTTTTACTTGGTTCCAGAAGGCAGAACTCATTGCAATGGGTAGAATGAGAAAGGGTCAAATCTATGCTTAACATAAGGAAAAACTACTCAACAACTGAAACCATCCCAAAGTAAGAATATACTACCTGTGGAGGAAATGTGTTCCTCCTCATTGAAGATCTGGATCTGAACAAATGTGGGTTGGCCACTTGGTAGGTATGCTTAGAGGGGATTCTCGACTAGTTTCAAGTTAAACCAGATGGTCACTGAGGTCTCTTCAAACTCAAAGATCCTGTGATTATGGACTCAATGACTTGAACAACTTTAGTGATGGGAGTCTTGGTGTTCAAGAATATAATCTGACTCAGGGGTGGCTAGGTGGCATAGTAAATAGACCTGAGTTTAAATCCAGCCTCAGACACTTAACACAAAAACTATCCATGTGACCTTGTGCAAGTCACTTAACCCCCAATTGCCCTCCAAAAAGCAAAAAAAAAAAAAAAAGAATATAATCTGACTCTTGGAGCCAAGTGACTTGAAATTGAGCAATAACAGTGACATTGATTAGTTGCATGTTCATGAGTAAGTCAATTAATTTCTTTGAGCCTTCATTTTCTCTATCTGCAAAATACATTCTTTATGGGGTCATTGTGAGGAAATGGTCTTGTAAACCTTAAAGTAACATAGAAATGAGAGTTATTAGGAGTTGTATGGGTCAGGGTAGGGAGGAGGATTCATCTGTGAATATGTTAGAAGATATACATTCATGATGGGGTGGGGTAGGAAACCACTTTGACTCCATTTCCCCCACTCATACCTCTCTCTTCAGAGTCCAAGGGGGCCACACTTCCTACTGAAGTGTCTTAGCTGCTGAGCAAGCACTCTTTCCCTGAACTCTCTCCTCTTATCTTTCTTCCCCTTTCTTACTGACTCAGCCTGTCAGGATAAAGTCCTTTCCCTTTCTTTTTCAGAAGCTGTGGGGGGAGGGGGGGCAGGAGAGAGACTGACTATTTACTTTTGTTGAATATAAATATATAAAAATAAAGGAAGCTTAATCTTATTCTTATCCCTAATGATTTTGCAATGAAAGGCCTCCAGGCAAGTCTGGTAAGAAGTGTATATGGGATCTTTGAACTCCCCTGGAAGCCACTCCTCCCATTTAATTCCTGGGAGAGATGGAGACAAAAGGCCTGAGAATCTGTTAGACACAGTCCTCGCTTCTTGCCCTTCTCCTAATCAGCAGCCTCCCTTCCCTTTTGGTATTGGGTAAAAATATTGGTTCAATAGCTAGACTTAATGTGGCACCCTAGGTAGTGACAAAAGCCCAGAAAGAGACTGTCAGAGAGAAGCCCATTCTGAGGGCTAAGTTTGGGAGAGAAATACTACCAGCAAACACTCTTTAGCTCACTGAAGAAGAGGTGGTCCTTCTCCTCACTAAATCCAATCCCTCTATTTCCTTGATCTAATCCCCTCACATCTCTAACTGACAGTCATCTTCCCCTTTATCTTCAGTCTCTACCTTCTGACTCATTCTCTGGTGTCTATAGATTTGTCCAGAAATCTCTCATTAAAAACACAAACAAATAAACAAAAAAGCAAACTTTATCCTAACAGAGCCTAAATCTATCACCCTATATGTAATTGATGCACATAGCATTTCTGATGTGTCCAGGAACACCCTTGTGTTTTGAAAATGTTTTGATATTTTTTTTTATTTTTTTATTCCATAAATTAACCCATTTATTGTTGGACTGTGGGCTACAGAGATTTGATAAGATTTTACTGGTCTTTCAATTCCTTCATTCTTCTGATGGCAGATTTGACTGTCACTGCAGAGGTGGTATCGTAGGTCCATGCACCACCAGCTACTGTTTTCATACAGGATCCACAATGCCAGATACCCACAGCCTGTCTCTTCATTTTGGTCTTGCCACAGAAGGAGCAGGTATACTTGGCATGCTGGCTAATTTCAATTTTCTTCACCATTTTTCTGAGGGACGCACCATAACGTGTTCCATATTTACCAACAATTCCAACCTTCTTGGTTCTTTTAGCCATGTTAGCAGCGCTGGGGCTGGAGCTTGAAGAGGCTTGTTTTGATATTTTGAACTTCAATTTTTTTAGTTTTTATTTTTAAAATGAAATTTAGTTCTGGACTTTAAAAAAAAAGTTGAGTTTAGTTAAAATGTAGGTTTTCTTTAGTTTGATGAATAAAAACAATGTGATTTATGATTGAGTATTCTATGAATGCTTAAAAATAAAATCTCCTGAGTATACTTCCAAATGGGATGAATTTGCATGCCTGTGATCCTACTTAATAACTCTCCTCTCTTTCATTGAACAAACTCCTGAAGAAGCTGTTGACAAGCATGGCTTCCATTTGCTTTCTTCTCAGTTTGTCAATCCTTTGCTATCTGGCTTCCATCCTCATCATTCAACTGAAACTACTCTCTCCAAAGTAACTCATGGTTTCTTAATGACCATAGCCAATGGTCTCTTCTCACCCCCCAAATGTTCTTGATTTCCCTATATACTCTCTCTCGGTTTCATTCCTCTGCTATCTCTTGGGTATTCTCTTTCCTGTCTGACCCCTCCTCATCTTTTGTTAGATTGTCATCCATCACTAAGCGCCTATTGAGGTTTTCTAATTGGATATCCAATAATTATCTCAAACTTCACATATCCCAAATAGAACTCTTTATTTCTCCCACCTTCCCTCCTGCTCCCACCTAGCTCTTTTTTTAACTTCCTGAGTTTCTTTTGAGGATACTACCATCCTTTCTAGTTATCTAGGTTCACAACCTTGGAGTTATCTTTGATTTCTTACTCCCCCTCATTTGACCCTGCTGGCAACATTTCAGTTGCCAATTCTTGTTGATTTTATCTCACCAACGTTTCTTGCCTCATCTGTTCTTACCATTCACACAGCTATCACTCCGGTTCAGGCCCTTATTGCCTCTCTCTTGGACTATTGCAATAGCTCTCTGATTGCTCTCTCTGTTTAAAGTCTCTCTTCTCTCCAATCCATTGCCCATATAGCTGTCAAAGTGACTTTTCCTAAACCACAGGTCTGACCATGTCATTCCCCTCCTTACCAAATTTCAGTGGCTCCTTCTTCCCTTAGTAAAGGAGTTCTTAACCTGGGTTCTATGAACTTAAAATTGTAACTATTTCAATATAATTGGTTTACCTTGTGATCCTATATATTTTATTTTAAGCATCTCAATATTTTTGAGGAGTTCAAATGCTTTACCAGACTGCCAGATGGGCCCATAAATACAAAAGTTAAGAATCTCTTTTCTAGAATCAAATATAGACTTCTCAATTGGGTATATAGAACCCTTCATGACCTTCAACATAATTTTCCATCCTTTAATACAGTAGTTCCCTTCACATGCTCTGATTGGCTTTCTTGCTGTTTCACATACAACACACTATATCTCCATGCTTTTGCACAGGCAGTCCCATGTCTATGTCCAGACTATCCTTTCACATCTCTGTCACCTTGAATCCGTCATTACCTTCAAAGATTAACCTGAGTGATATTTTCTCTATAGACAGCTATATAGAACTTTTCCTGATCCCTCCCCACTCTGAATGCTTTCTTCCACCAAACTACCTCACATTTATTTTGTATTTACACATATATGAGAATGTCGTTTCCCTTGATAAAATGTAAGCTCCCCGAGGGTGTGGATTATTTCATTTTTATATCTATTTCCTCAGATGTGCCAGGCACATCTGAGGCACTAAATAAATTTTTTATTGACTGATGATTGCCCTAACCCACTAGTATCTCATTCTGCTTAAGCATAGGGGCCTTCAGAATCACAAAACCACAGAATATCCTAATTGTGAGGGACTTTAGAGGTCAGGACCATAGCTCTAGAACTGGTGATGATATTAAAGTGGTTGAACTAGATGATCTGTCAGTTCATCCCCTGGAAAGTTGAGTGATTTGTCTGAGGTAACGCTGCCAGAAAAATGGTGTGTGAAACATCCTAAACACTCCAGACTCAGCCACAAAGGTCATAACTAGCTGTGGAATTATTCCTGTTCTCTAGGATCTGGGATACCTTTCATGGGAATGAGCTCCCTTATGTGATTTCCAGTGTAACAGGATTATTTTGAGGCATACATTAAGTACACTTTATATTCCTGGTCTATTTGTTAGAGTGATTGGGGAGTCATTGGGCAATCATGAATGCATTTCATTTGCTTGTCTTGGAACCTTAGCTCCTACTAAATAAGGAGTAGGTCCCGATTCAGTTACACTCCATTTAAAGAGAGATGGAGAGTGGGGTAGTAGTTGAAAAGGAAGGGAGGTATTTCACCTCCAAGTATTGAAGGCTTTCTCAGTCCCCTTACTAGAAAGTAGGATCAAGGTGGTTAGTCTGTGAAGCATGTAACTCTTTGTGAGAACTTCTGATTTTAGATTTTTGTTGGAATTGAGTGGGAATTGTATGAGAACTTTTTAAGAACATGGGCAAACTGGAATGTGTTCAAAGGTGGGTGACTAGGGAGTTCAGAATATCACAGAGACATAACTGGAAGGTACTTGATGGGTAACCTTTTGGAACCCCATGATTTCATAGTTAAAGATCAACGAATTTGAACTCCTCTGACTTTGGAGCCAATGATCTTCCCATCATACCTCTGGAGACCACATTGTCTGAAATTACAATTAAGGATGTTTACCCTGGAATAATGACAATTCAGAGACACAATAGCTACTTTAAGGGAATTTAAAACTTGCCTTGTCTTCAAATAATATTTTCACTGGCCTATCCATGCCTAGAGTTCCCTCCCTCTTCATCTCTGCCTCCTAACTGCTCTGGCATCCATCCTTCAAGTCTCAGCTAAAGTTCCACCTTTTGTAATGAGCCTTTCTTAGTCCTCAGTCTTAGGACGTTCCCCCTGAGGACCTCTAACCCTCCCCCCCCCCCCCATCCACCATTTGCCTTGTTGTTAGGTTGTTTTTCAATCATGTCTGACTCTTCATGATCCCACTTGAGGTTTTTTGGCAGAGACATCGTTTTCTATTTCCTTCTCAAGCTTTTTTTTTTTTTAAAATGAGGAAACTGGGGCAAACAGGGTTAACTGACTTGTCCAGGGTCACACAGTAAGTGTCCAAGACCAGATTTGAACTCAGGAAGAGTCTTCCTGGTTACAAGTCTGGTGATCTTCCCACTGTGACACCTAGTTACCGTGTTTGTATATAGTTATTTTTATGTCTCCCCTAGCAGATTGTGAATTTCTTGAAAACAGGGACTTTTCCCTCCCCTTGTATCCCTAGTACTTAGCAGACAGAGTGCCTGGAACATGGTATTTAATAAATTTTAGTTTACTGACTGATTGACTGACATGTCTAAGAGAGGTTTGGCTTGATCTGTTTGGTATAATACAGAAATTGCAGAGGCATATTTAGACAGACAAAGAAAACCTTCAAAACAGTAAGAGCTTTCCAAAAGAGAATGAGGTCCCTTGGGAAGCTCATTGGGTTCCTCATCACTAGCGGGCTGTTAAGCAGAGACTGGAAGACCACAGGTACTCCCCAGATGGGATTCCTGTCCTGACACCAGGAAGGACTTGATGACTTCTGAAGTCTTTTTCAAATCAGAGTCTATGCTTCTTTTATAAACTACGAGTCAGGACCTTGGATGTGAATGCTCAAGGTCTTGATGCTACTTGTGCTAAAGACCAAGTCTCCACTTTGGTAGTAATATCCCAGCAAGAGCAATCTATTGTCAAAGATTGCCTTCAGTTAGGGCCTACCAGACACTGAGGGTGAAGGAAAGAAAGGAGATCTTTCTTTCATAATCTAATTAAACTTAAAAAAAAAAGATTGTTCTGGCATGATGTAGTGGAGATTGCCCTAGCCTCAGATTTAGTTCCCAGTTAAACAAGTTAAATGACCTTGGTCAAATTACTTCATCTCTCTGGTTCTCAGCTTTCTCATCTATGAAATGGGAATATTATCATCATACCTATCTTACTAGATTGTAGAGAGGATCAAAAGTGATAACAAATGTAAAGGGTTTGTAACCATAAAGCCCTATGGTTTTTATGTAACCATGAAGCTCCCCATAGGAGCTCTTATCTACAAAATTGCAATCTTCTTGAGGACAGGGACTATGCCATTTCTTACTTTTGTATTCCCAATACAGAAGTATTGTACCTTACATATAAGTAAGAGCTTAATAAATATTTATAAAAATAAAGTTAAATGAATATTTAACAAATATTTGAAGAGTTTAATAATAATATTTAATAAACTTTTGAGTTTTTATTGACCAACTTAAAAAAAAAACTAAATCTGTGACTTCATTGGTAAGGACAACTTCCATTGAGAAAATTCTCTCTAGGTCTAGGTTTGTATCTAGTCTACACTTTACAATCTTAGAAAGAATTCTGGGCCATTAAGAGGTTAAGTAGAAAGACTTGGACCAAGGTCTTTCTGACTCCAAGGTTGGGTTCTATCTACCACCACCACCACCACCACCACCACACACACACACACACACACACACACACACACACACACACAGACACACACACACATATACACACACACACATACACACACACACACACACAGACGCTAAATTGATTGGAGAAAATCAACAAAATCTAACCCAGGCAGAGAACCTCCCACAATGCAAGATGATCCAGCAGAATGGAAGGCACAAGGAAGAGGAAAGCTGACAAGGGCCACTTAGCTCACAACCTCTGTTCTTTTGTATGTAGCCTTGTAATCAGGGAGCTGAAGAAATGAATTCCTGCCTGACAGTCTTTATCTGTAATCAAAGGGATACCTTTGGAAATAAAATCATGGCATTCATTTGAGTTGAAAAATTCAGTAGGATACTGGTTAGCAATGAGAAGTTTATGAGTAGATGGGCCAGTAGAAAGACTTAGAATGTTGCTTTGTCTTGAGTGACAGAGATAGGATCTGGAGGCGTGAGTTTGAATCTTAAAGCAATTCTGCATTTTATAACCAAGTAATCTTGGGCGAGTCAGTTAACCCCTAACCCTCAGGCCTCAGTTTGTTTCATCTGTAGAATACAATACATGGCTTACCTCATAGGGCTGCAGTGAGAGTCAAATAAGACAACAAATCGTAAGTCTTTTATAATGTGCTATATGAATGTTTACTCTATTCCTAGGAGGGGCAGCCTGAGGCCAGTATCTCTTACTATATGCAGAAAAACAAAATAAAAAGAAACAATAACCATCAGGGTTTTTGAAGCTCTAAGGAAAATCCCAAGGAAGATGCTGAATATAGTTGTCTATTGTACTCCCAGGCCATCCAGAGGATGGGCAGACATCTGCTCTTCTTGCCTCACCTGCTTCCTTTGCTCCCATCTCCCTTTATGGGTAGAGTTCTGCCCCACACTGAGAAGCCCAAAGAGCCCCAAGCTGGGTCTCTGCTGCTGCCCATAGTATTGGTGATATGAGCCACCACAGTCTTCTTGAGTCTTAGAGGTAGCTCGGCATCATGAGTGAGGCACATATCTTAGTATCGTAAGGCCTGGGACTGAATCCTAAAACTGACCTTGTCTCACTACTGGACAAGCAACTTCACCTTTCTAAGCCTCAGTTGCCTCATCTGTGAAATGGGAATCATAATGTTTATTTACTAGTTATGTGACCTTACTCAAATGGCTTTATCTCTCTGGGTCTCAAGCTCCTTTTCTGTAAAATGGGGATAATAATCCTGATTTCATAGAGCTATTGTGACAAAAACACTTTGCAAATTTTAAAGTACCAGAGGAATTAAAGCCATGTTCTTCATTCAGGTTCCAGGGGGAAGGTGTCAAAATTCTGGACACCGTGGAAATAAATGGTATATAATAATAATAAACAATAATAATAATAAATAACAATAATAATAAGCTAACATTTATATGGTGCCTATTTTTTGTCCTAGGCACTGCTGAGCACTTGACAAATATTGTCTTACTGGATCTTTGCAACAACACCGGGAGGTAGGTACATTACTATCCCCATTTTACAGGCAGACAGAGGTTAAATGGCTTGCCTCAGGGTCACACAGCTACTAATGGTCTGAAGTCACATTTGAACTCAGTTCTTGACAAGATCTGGAATTCCTATTCTATGTACCACCTAGCTGCCATTCATAGCTGCCTACTGTGAGCCGCTAGGTGGCGCCATAGTACACAGAGCCCAGGACCTAGAGTCAGGAAGACTCATCTTTCTGAGTTCAAATCTGACCTCATACATTTACTGGCCTTGTGACTTTGGGCCAAGTCCCTTACCTTTGTTTGCCTCAGTTTCCTCATGTGTAAAATGAGCTGGAGAAGGAAATGGCAAACCACTCCAGCATTTCTACCAAAAAAACCTTGAATGGAGTCATGAAGAGTTGGACTTGACTGAACAATGATGACAAAGACTATTGTGTGTATGTGTGTGCTTGTGTACTTGTGTGTGTATTTTTTAGAGAATGGAGGTAGGGATAGGAGACCAAAATTTTGGAAACAGAATTTAATTGAATCCCCATTTCCCAGAATTAAGGATTAAAGTTTTTGTTTGGGAGTTCTTTTCTTCTTTCTAGTGGCTGGAGAGAGGTTCTTGGAGGGAAGCACATGCTTAGATTGGAGTTCTAACCTAGTGAACATACGGCTATATTGTGTCTTTGGAGAGCCAGGAGGCCTACCTCACAGTAAGCAAAAGCCAACAGGTCAAGATGGATCAGGTCCTCCACTGGACTGGTAGAGTCTCCAGATCAAAGAGCTTTAACTGACTTGCCCACTTGTCCCACAACTTATGTAGGATCCAAATTCAGGTCTTCCTTCCTCCAAGTATGGAAAGCTATCTGCTAATTCAACTATATCTCTATGTAACTTACCTCCACACAAGGAGTTCCCTGAATTGATGAAACCACAGATCCGTAGTCTCCCCAAACTCACCAAAATAATAATGTACACAGCCCCTGAGGACTTCCAGAACAATTGACATATATTAATGAATCTAGGCCTACCAACTACTCTTTAAAAGGGTAGCATAAGAATTATCCCCATTTCACAGATGAAGAAGCTGGTCCAGTGCTAAAGTGCTTCTTAATCCCTTTTGACCAGAGACAACCTGGACAATAGTCAGTGTCAAGTTCCAAAGCCTTCCAAGACACAGTGAGCCCTCCAGCTTTATGAGAAATCTGGTGCTGTTTGACTTACAAGGGTGAGCACAATAGGTCGCTAATGCTGCTGTAATTTGGTAACAGATCAATTCATCACAATTACCACTTCTCTGGCAGCAGGTCCCACTTTATTTTATGAGCAGACATATGCTGAATCTCTCACCCGTACCTTCTGATCAGCCTGTTGGGGTGAATCAAGGGGACAAGCTTGCCAGACTTCTCATGGTCTAAACCTATAGCTGAAACAAGGTTGGCACCACCCCCAGGCCTTGGAAGGATAACTTGTTGAAGCCCAAGTCCCTTCAGTTTGTTGCTTAGTCATGTCCAACTCTTCATGAACCCCCCCCCCCCCCCACACACACACTTTTTTTGGGCAAAGATACTGGAGTGGTTTGCTATTTCCTTGTCCAACTTATTTTACAGATGAGGAAACTGAAGCAAACAGGGTTAAGGGACTTGCCCAAGGTCACGCAACTAGTAAGTGTATCAGGAAGATGAGTCTCCCTGACTCCAGACTGGGTCCTCTATCTGGGTAGCCACCTAGCTACCTAGTCCCTTAAGCAGATCCTTCAATATACTGCTACTTTAAGACTGGTGATTTCATGAGGTGGGTACTCCATACATTGAAATAGATCACAACGTTTTCATATTCCATCTATAATAAAAAAAAAGGATCAACACATGGTTAATCCTCTGGTTATAAAGACCCTGCAATTAAACTGCAGTCAACTTTAAAAGACTGCCCTCAAGGTGAAGCTAATAATAATGGGAATGGCTTACACTGGTAAAGCATTCTTAACATTTCAAAGGTCTTCTTCATACATTATACTAAAAGGTAAAGGAGAATTTTCCTGAATAAGAGGGTTATTTGTAATACTTTGGAATGAATGACCCAAGGGCTGTCATAGCATTGTCGAGGTTTAGAGGTGTAAATTGGATGTTGGACCATCCAATCCAACCCTTGCTTTGGTTTTGATTCCTGCATAAATTGAATTTAAGTGATGCAGAGAGTTGCATGAAGTCAGAGGCCTCCCTCTCTCCTCCAGAGTCATCACAGACCAGTAGCAGGATGGAATCAAGACAACTGGTGATGCCTTCATGGCCGTTGGAACATTGTTCTCATGTGCCCATTCTACCAGGGGAAGTCTTCACATGCTTGGGGTAAACACCCACCCCCAACTCACCAATGGTTTTGAGACCCCTTGTTTACCCTCAACCTGGTCTAACCCATCAAAAGAAACACAAGATGTGGAAATTTAGAGAATCCACTCAAAAAGTTCCCATGGTCTATTTGTGCCCAACCTGTGGTAGAACATTCTGAGCTCATATTGATCTCGTCAGCCATGGTTGAACACACTGTAACTTGACTCCAGGATAGTGATGTCATTTTGGTCCTCTTCCAGAATGAAACACAGCCCCAACCAATCCTTTGGATTAATAAATGAGAATGTTAATTACTGGGATACCTGAGATCCTCTCTGAAACCACAAGTACTCTGCCCAGACTCATTCCTCAATGGTTAGCAAACTCCTCCCTTATACTCTTCCCATCTCAGTGATTCTGAACTCACATACAGAAGTATGCTTTCTCCCTCACTTCCATCCCTCTCGACTCTATCTCCCAAATATCCCCCTCCAGATCTACTCACCCCCTCCACTCTGCTCTCTGGAATGTCCATTCCATAGTTAACAAAACTGGTTTCATATTCTTGCTTTTCTTTTCTTACTCCTTCCATCTTTAGGTAATGAATGAGACCTTGGCACAACCTTCCTGGCCACCCTTTCCAATACTGGTTGAACTTTCTCCAGTCACCAAAGATCTGTGCAAAGTCAGCCACTTGTGCAGTTAGTCAATGGTTCTTCTCAATCCTCATCCTTCTTGACCTCTTGATACTTTTATCACCCTCTTCTGGACAATCTCTCCTCTCTAAGTTTTCATGACACTGTTCTAATCAAACCTTTCTATTAACTCCTTCCTGGTATCCTTTGCTGGTTCTTCATAGAGATCCTGCCCACTACTTGTATTTCCAAAGTATCTGAAATGGGTCTGTTCTTTTTACCTCCTATGGTATTTCCCTTGGTGAAATCATCAGTTTCCATGGGTTCAAATATAACCTCTATCCAGATAATAATACTTATCACTTATATAGTGCTTTAAGGGTTGCAAAATCCTCTACACATGTTATCTTATTCAATTCCACACAACCACCAGGATTTGAACTCAGATCTTCCAGATCCCAAGTCTAGCTGTCTCATAGATATGAATATCTATCCCTAACTTCTCTTGTGAACTCTAGGCTCACCTCACCATCTCACCATCTGCTTATTGGACATCTTAGAGTAGACATCCAGCCCTTAGACATCTTAAATTCATTGTGTCCAAAACAGAACTTATCTTTTTCTTTTTTCCCCAACTTCTCTGTTACTGTCTAGGGCACCATCATCCTTCCAAACATCCAGGCTCACAGCCTTGACATCACCTTCAGCTCCTCTTGCACATCCTCCACATATCTAATCTGTTGCTAACGCATCATTTCTACCTTCACAACATCTCTCATACACACACCCTTCTCCTTACTCTGAAGAGTGGTGCAGCAGATAAGAGGACTGGTCCTGAGTTCAAAGCCAGACTCAGATGTTTGCTAGCTGTGTGGTCCTGGGCAAGTCACTTAATTACTGCACGCCTCAGTTTCCTCAACTGTAAAATGGGGAAAGTAACAGCACCTCCTTCACATGGTTGTTCTGAGGATCAAATGAGATGCTAGTAAAGCACTTAGCACAAAATCTAGCATACAGAAGGCTCTATATAAATGCTTAGCACCTTCCCCTACATCCCCTTCCTCTCACACAACCACCATCTTGGAACAGGATTTTGTGTATACATAGTTATTTGAGTCTTGTTTTCCCCTTAGAATGTGACCTCCTTGAAGGTAGGGATCTTGTTTATGTACATTTTTTTTGTATCCTTAATACTGAGTAAAATGCCTAGTAAGCATACAGTCAGCATTTAATAAATGCTTATTGATCAACCTCTGTGGGCCTCGGTTTTTTCATCTGTAAAATGGGGATAATAGTACCCATCTTACAGCGTGGTTGTGATGCTCAACTGATGTGACATACGCAAAGAACTTTGCAAATCTTTGAGCTCTACAAAATGTTATTTATTGCTATTAGCACTTCCAGAGATGCAGACAGGCAACTCCCTTGTAATTTATAATCTTAGGAAATTTTCTGGGGCACTGGAAGTTTCAGTGACCTGAATAATTTCTCAAAAGTCTTTTCAGTTCTGATTCCAAGGCTGGACCTTTATCTATCCACAATGCCATACTATCTAATGTTAATAAAAATATTATTACCACTTCAAAAATTTAATGCATCTTATGAATATTTTAATATTGCTGTTTGCGTAAAATAGTCTCATGTGGTTCTATGTCATTCTTATCGTAGACTTTTAAAAAGACCTAATATCTGAGACAGGACCTGAATCTAAGTGTCCTGACTTCCAAGTCCCCTGTTCTCCCCATCCAGAGATATAGTTCTCCTTACTATTGTGAAAAGCTCCTTCATGGCCTGAGTTATAGCAGGAGACATGGCAAGATGACTTCTGAGTAGATTTTCTTTCTGCTTGGGTCCCAACTCTATTCCCCAGAATGAGTTAAGTTTAGGTTTGGATGCAGGTTCAATGATGGATAAAGGAGAGTATTTAAATGGAACAGGAGGGAGAGAAATTGCTTTGAAAAGAGAAGGCAGGTATGCTTAAATCATATTTTAATTAATATAAGATTTATGGAATTGTCCGTGCCTCATTTCTTATTCTGAATATAAATGTCTACGTTCAAAATTGCTCAAACCCACTTACACTTTGTTAGATTCTATTTGAGATGTTGTGGTTCGTTCTGGGCACCATGCTTTAGAAGGGATGCTGATAACCTGGAGTACATCCAGAAGAAAGTGACCAGGACGGTGAGGGGATCAGAGACCATGTCATATAAAAATTGTCTGAAAGAACTGGAGATATTTATCTTGGAGAAGGAAAGATTCAGCTGGGGTTGGGGGAGGGGTGGTTGGGGATATGATCATTAACTTTCTCTTTGAAGGACTGTCCTAGAGAAGGAGGGATTAGTAGATGTATTTGGAATAACTCCAGAGGGGAAAGGGACAGAGAGACAGATTTTGGCTCAAAATAAGAAAGAACTTATTAACAATTATATCTGCTCAATGATGGAATTAGATGCCTCAAGAAGTAATGAACTCCCTGTAATGGGTTCAAGCAGAGGTTGAGTGACTGACCGTTAAGTGAATTGTGGAAGGGATTTATGTTTCATGTACTAGATGGTTGGCCTCTGTGGGCCTTTTCAGGTCTAATACTATGACAACAATTCTGAACTATGAGTTTATGATGGTTGCAAAGCATTAGGCCAGTAGATACCTTGTATAGAGAGAGATGGATGGTAGAATGATGCCATAGTGTTCCGAGAGGGTCAAAAGATATGAATAGATCTCAGATTAAGAAAACCCAGGTTGAGTCTTTATGTCTAGAAACCAAGAGAATTTGAGTTAGATGGTGTCTAAGGTCTTTTCCAGCTCTGAATCCTAAGATTCTAGGATTCAATTTGGGAAAATCTGGTTTTATTAAATGAGATATCAGGCAGCTAAGTGGTGTAGGGGGCTAGAGCACCATGGGTTGAATCAGGAAGACCTGAGTTCAAATCAAGCCTCAGGCACTTGCTAACTGTGTATCCCTCAGCAAGTCACATAACCTCTGTTTGCCTCAGTTTATTCATCTGTAAAATGGGGATACTGATAGTGCTTACCTCCCAGGGTTGTTGTGAGGATCAAATGAGATAAAAATGAAATGTTTAGCATAATACTTGGCACATGTTCAATCATTTCAGTCATATCTGACTCTTTGTGACTCTATTTGGGATTTTCTTGGCAAAGATACTGAAATAGTTTGCCATTTCCTTCTCTCACTGTACAGATGGAGGAATGAGGCAAACAGCGTTAAGTGACTTTCCCAGGATCCTGCAGCTAGTTAAGTGTCTGAGGTCAGATTTGAACTCAGGAAGATGAGTCTTTGTGATTCCAAGCTCAGTGTTCTAATGAATGTACCCCCTAGCTGGCCCACCTACATATAGTATGTGCTATATAAAGGTTAATTATTATCATTATTATTATCCTAGAATAATAGAATATTAGAGTTGAAAGCAATTTTAGAAGTCGTACCATTCAACTTTCCACTCCATGCAGGAATTATTTCAAGAACCTCCTTGGCAGATGTTCACCCAGTCTCTGAATTTTTTTAGTACTGGGAACTTATCAAGAAGGTCTTCCTTCTAAAGATCAAGATCTGCCTCCCTGTAACTTCCAGTCATTGGATTCTTGATGTCACAAATATTATCCCATGATGCCTTTAAAATGGCCAGAGCATGTAGCTTTAAGGAGGCCTTAATTTACAATGAGATTAGATTTTCAAAAAATGAGAATCATTCAAAACATTTTAGGAATGTCCTTATTAAATACCTAAATACTCATATAATTCTGGGGCCTTGTCAATTGTAACAGCAATCAGTTTAGCAGATACTTAGCACTTAGTAACTTGGGGCTAAGTATAGAAGGTGTGAGCCCTGTCCACTGTTAAGAAGGCGTGAACTCCCCTGTTGATGTGAAAGAAGGGGATTGGTTGAGACTGGAGTCCAGTGTGTGTATATAAGCAAGAATTCCAGAGCTAGAGATACAGAATTTTCCTGTTGGAGGAAGCAGGATTGTCTCAGCATCTGGGAGTTGGGCTGCTGGACTGAAGTGAGCTGGGCTGCTGGACTGAAGAAGTGAGTTGGAGTTTTTTTGAAAGAAAGAGAAAGAGAGAGA
>CM053595.1:72723780-72734221 GCA_028646575.1 Pseudocheirus occidentalis | reverse complement strand
AACATAAGGCTTTATTGTGTCTTTGGAGAGCCAGGAGGCCTACCTCATAGTAATCAAAAGCTGACAAGAACTAGGAAGAAATAAACTTACTGCTTCAGATAGATGGTATAAGATTAGTAGCTAACAGCAACCCCTACTTTGATTCTATTTTCTCTATGAAAGAGAATATCCTCTAAGCTGGGAAATACAGAACAGAGGGACAACACTAAGGTATGTGAGGAAACAGTAATGTTGCGAATATTATATTGTGACATGTTGTGAATGTTTGCCTTGATTTGTAATGGAATAAACAGAGTGTTCACTATTACTGTGTAATCCAAACATTAAAAGCTGTTCACAGTAGCATTATTTTGGGAATCTGCTAGTACATGGTGTTACATCAATGTAGCTGTTTCCTCCAGTATTGCAGATTGAAGCCCTATCCATGCCTGCCCATTCTCTGACATTCTTTTCCATGCCCTCCCAGCAGGGGACCCTCCTTGCTTTCCTTTGATAGAGTATTTAGAGGCTACTGTGTAGAGCACTTGGGTGTTTTATCAGCTTCTCCCTGGCTCTTGCCAGGCACCAGCCCAACTTTTTGAGGCATTTCTTATTTTGCTTGAAGACACCCTTTACTCTGATTCTCTTTGAGATTTCTCGTTTGTGATGTATTGTGGGCTGCTCTAACCCACCATGTCTTGAGTCACATTGTCTTCTGAGGGTTACTCACACTCACTTTTAATTCTTTGGAGACTGCAGCATTCTAGGACTCTTGGCCATAAGGCGGCCTATTGAAAAAATGAGGGCCCTGTTGTTTTGATTGGCAGTTGCCTCAGTTACCTGCCACTTCTAGGCTCGACTCCAGCCATGCTGTACTTCCCTCCCCACCATCTTCTCACTAGCTACCTTGCTGCTTCATGTACCCTTGTGCCCAGAACCTCCCACCCATTTCCAGTTATTGAACCATAAGCACCATCAGTTCTGTCATTGCTTCCAGAAAGGGTGTGTCAATCTCCTCCTTGTGGGCTCCACTGTAGTTTTCCAAACCAAAATACCCCTCCTTCACCACTATGTCCCTATGTGTTTCCCTCCTCTTATTAGAATGGAGTTTTCTTGGCAAAGATGCTGAAATAGTTTGCCATTTCCTTCTCTCGCTTTACAGATGAGGAAGTGAACATGGTTCTGGAAGCATAGTAAGAACTTAGTAAATGCTTTTTAATGCTAAATCATAATAATAATAGTTTGCATTTTTATGGCCCTTTGAAGTTTGCAAAACACTTTCCATATATTGTCTCTTTTCATCCTCACAATAAACCTGGGTGATCGGTGCTTTCATTATTCCCATTTTACAGATAAGGAAACTGAGCCTGAGCAAGAGTACTACTACCATTTAGGCCTAACATTTATATAGCACTATGTGCAGGGTACTATGCTAAGCATTTTGCAATTAACATTTCATTTGATCCTCAAAACAAGCAGATGCTCTTATCATTTTACAGGTGAGGAAACTGAGGCAAACAGAGATTGTGACTCTTTGTCCAGCTAACAAGTGTCTGAGGACTTGGATTTGACTGTATTTGAACTCTTCTTCCTGACTCAAAGTCTAACATTCTTTTATTAATCTACTACTGTCTTCCCTTCATTTATTTCTTTGTTCATTTATTCACTCATATTAAATTATTTCCATAGTGGTTTGATGTGTGGGATGTCCAGAGTCTATTTCATCTTCTCCACAGTGAAATATTGAGCATTGCTGGGTATTTACAGAAAGGAGTTCCCCGCCAAATGCATACCCTGCCCTGTTCTGGCAGGATGTGATTTTAAGTGCTTGATTTGAAGTGAATAGTCCCTCTGCCTTCAAATTAATACCCTTTAATATCCCAAGAGCAATTATTCTAAAGCACCACTTTCATCATGTCATTCTCCTGTATGAGTATATTCAATGGCACTCCATCATGTACAAGACAGAATTCCAGCTCCTTCAGTCTGGCATTCAAGGCTCTCCACAATCTGATCTTAGTCATACTCTACCTTTCCAGTTTTATCTGCCATGACTCCCTTATATACACTATAAATGTGCCCAGCACTCCAGCCACACCCAGTGATTTTCATTTCCTGGAACCCTGCCTCTTAGGGTCCTGCTTCTGAATTTTCTTGTGCTCTGTTCCTATGCCTGGAATGTCCTTCGACTACATCTCTGCTTATTGACTTTGCAACAGTGAGATCCAATATTGTGCCTTCCCTGGTTCCTTCAGAGGGAAAATTCTCCACTTTCTCTGCATTCCCATAGCACTCTGTTTTCTGCAGTTTTATATGGTGCTTTGTATCATTGTCCTTTATTGGATGCTTTCCTTCCCCCTTTTGGATTGTAAGCTGTCATAGAGTCATAGATTTGGAATGGAAGAGGACCCGAAGAACAGCTTAATGAAATGGTTAGAGATTTGGACTTGGAATCAGAAAGACCTCAGACATCTGCTAACTATGTCACCTTGAACAAATCACTTGATCTCTATGAACCTCAGTTTCCCTAAATATGAGATAGAATAACACCTACCCCACAGGATTATTGTGAGATAACAGGTAAAGAATGAAAGGATGTTCTCTAGAAGGTCACCCATTATGGAATCCAATTCCCTCGTTTTACAGATGAGGAAACTCTGGTTAGAGAAGAAGATTGATTTGCCCATGTTTATGAAGGCAGTGACAGATTCAGAATTAGGATCCAGGCCCTTTGACTCTAAAAATGGATGCACTTTTGCTTTTACATTTCACCCACTTATCTCGGTATCTCTCCCCTGCCACCCCAAACCTTGAGGATGTATAAGCAGTTTTGGTTTTTTTGGGAGCTAAGTCCGGTGCTGAACAGGGGTTCTGTATCGACTTGCTGACTGAATACATTACCACTCCCCAGTTAATGCCAGTGACAGGAAAGCTTCTTAATCATGCCTTTTTCCTTCTCGACACCATGCACTGTCTAAGGCAGATGTCACAACAGGTTAGGAGCTGATAGTGACCATGTCTCCACTTTCCCACTAAAAGCAAGGGAGGCCAAGAGGAGACATTGGGGACACTGCCTTTCTCTTACCTCTGTGCTGTGGCCCTGAATGACTGACTGTCCCTATGTCCTCCTTACATACACCTGCTGAGACTAAAGACCAGATGGGGTAGGGAGACTTATGGGAATGGCATGGGTGTACATGAGCTGAGTCTGCAGGTAGTCCCTGGCTCCATGACCCTGGCTTGGAAGGCAGTTTGACTGGCTCTCAGCTTAGAAAATTCGTGCTCTGCCTGTGAAGCATGGTTCTGGTTCAGGCTAGGAGAATACCACACCTTTTTGATAGCAGTTAGAGTCTGACCCCAAGAGACCAAGATATTGAGTGGAGCATCAGGAGAACTATGTTCTTGCTATTCCCTCCTTTCTCAGAAGGGGTTAATAAAAATTCAGTCAGGAAATAACAATGCAATATCTGTTAGGATGCAGTGCAGGGGCGACAAACACCCTACCACCCATCCCACAGAATACCAAATGCAGCCTGAACCAGATTCACATGTCACTGAGAATATTAAAAAGAGAAGCACAATGCAATAAAACATAGATAATGTTAATATTTGGTTTTCTAAGTCAATATACAGCCAGTGGGAATCCTTATATATGACTCAGTGACCTCCTTTTCTGTTTGATACCACTGGTGGTATCAAACCCTCATTTGGGGTTTTCTTGGCAAAGATACTGGAATGGTTTGCCATTTCCTTCTGTGGTTCATTTCATAGATTGGGTAATCAAACAACTAGAAAGTGTCTGAGGTCAGATTTGAACTGGCGAAGATGAGTCTTCTACCCCTGGTGCTGGGGAAAGCAAATTGGACCAGAAGACAGATGATAGATAGGTTTTGGTTCTGATTTGGATACATACTTGCTTTGTGAAAGTCTCTTAGACTTTTAAAGTTTCCTTGTTTATAAAATAGGGGTCACAGGGCTTGTATTCTCTATTCAGAGTTATTAGAAGGGACAACATATGGGAAAGCACTTTGTAACCATAAAAACTACATGTTTTGGGATGTGCCGAAGCCAGCTCAAACCAGCTAGATCTGATAGTTAAAGTTTCAGTGTGAGCATTTAACAACTTTGAAATCAACACTTAACAATATCAATAATGAACATTTAAGAGCTTAGAAATCAATGTTACAAATGAAGGTTTTGACTTATTGTCTCATTGATTGTCTAGACTTAAGAAAGCAGTGGAAAAATTGTTAATTTAGATTAAACTTGAAAGTGTGCCAAACATCAACAACACCCCTCCCCCCCTTTTTGAGCCAGGTATTAAACATTTACCAACATATCATGGCATACATGTCATTGTTAATATTGTTAAAAAAAGTGTCAGGGACTGGCCACACTTAATGTTGATGGGTAAACGAGACCATTTGATGCAAATTGGATATAGCACAAGCTCTGTCTTCTAAGGACAAAGATCTAAGGAGGACGTGGGGTTGGGGGACTGAGTAGAAAAACATTCTGCTGATTTGGCAAAGACATACTGATGGAAAATCATGCTGGCAAATAGTATTTATGTTGTCATGGTCTTTTGATTCATTTCTAGCTAATGGAAGTAAACAGATAATAGGATAATTTATTTATTTTCTGGATAGCCATCTATCCCAACTCTTTTATTTTATAGATGAAGAAAATGAGACCCAGAGAAATGGAATCATTTGCTAAAAGCCCCGCAGGAACTGTCATAGGTAGGGAGCAGTATATCAGTGGATTTGAACCTGGGTCTTTGCACTCCAAACTCAGCTACTATGTCCGGGTATTTATTATATAGCCTGAGCATCCGGAATGGCATTTGAGGGTAGGGGAAATCCAAGGACCAGAACTGAAGCATTCATGCTGTTCTCTGGTGGCATCGTACCTCAATTTCAGACAAAGTGAAAACCTTTGGAGGGCTAGTCTTTGTAAACTGTTAAGTATTTGACTTATGCACTGTAATCATCACTTTTTTAGCATGGAACATTGGAATGGGAATCAGAAGACCTGGATTCAAGTTGTAACTACTCTTCTCTGGTTGTGTAACCTTGGGCAAATCACTTCCTCTCTTTCTGGGCCTCAGTTTGATCCTATGGAAAAGGAGAGGGTTGGAGTATTTTGTAATTTCCAACTTCAATATTCTATATTATAACATTGTAGTCTGACAGTTCTTTCCAATCCAAATAGTCTATATTTAAAGACCCTCACAGCTCTAGTATTTTATGCTAACTTTATAACTTTTTATCATTTACCTACAGACAGAGGATGAACTAGAAACAGGTCAAAAGGTGGTAAGTTTCTGTGGTGGGAGAGAAGGTTGGAGTTCAATCAGAGCACTGAAGGACAATTCTCTGGAGAAAGTTAATAATCTCCTGGTCACCCAAATTCCAAGTTCCTTTCTTAATGATTCACTCTGATACTCTTCTCTGTGGACACCTAAACCTTTCTGGAACCTATTAATGTTGCATATAACCCTCATGATAGCAAACTTGGCGCTTCTCACTATAATAACAGTACATATCTTAAATTTCTATAGCCCTTTATGGTTTACAATGAGCCTTCCTTTAACAGTTCAGTAAAGTACATAATATGAATATTATTATTAGATGAGGAAATTGAGATGGGGCAGGGGTTGGTCCTCGGGAGGACCTGATAGTTGTCTTCCAACATTTGTGGGATTCTTTTTGATCCTAGTGGGTTAGCTTTAAGACCAATAGATGAAAGTTGCCGAGGAAGATTTTGATCTGAGTTTCTCAACAATTAAAGCTGATTGAAAGTGGGAAGTAGTGGGTTCCTCCTCATTAGAGGTCTTCAAGTGAGGGGTTGTGGGGGGTTTCTTTTTAGGTACAGTTGGGCTAGATTCTTACTTTTCAGCCATCTGATTCTGTGATTGTGTGGGCCCTAGAGAACTGAAGTGATTTACCAGCCCCAGTGCTTTAGCTGGATCTGAGCCTATTCTCAACTCCCCAATCTCCATACGCATTACTGTAGGACTTTTCCAGGCCACAGAAAGAGGTTTTACAGGATCCCAAGTGAGAAGATACCCCACCTCCCACCATGCATGCTTCAAAGTTCACAGGAACCAGGGGGATTGACAATAAAGCAAGGGAGCGGAAGGGAAGAAACGGGCAGGGATCCAGGCATTTACAGCCCTACCCACCTGGCATTCCTTTTCTGTGTTTTGAATTCATCTCAGCACAATGGTGACCATGACAGCTAGGGATGTTTTTCACCTCCTACTTTGTCTCTTAACCTTGGCACATTTGAAAATGCAAAAAGGAAAAAAAAAGACGTGCTTGTGTACAATAGAAGTTAGATTGCATTCACCTGGAACAGGAGACAGGAGAAAGGAAATTTAATAATTCTGGCATTTTACCAGCTGGGCATGAATACCCCAACTCATGCCAGGGGAATGACCTTTTCAGCTGCTGAAGCAGAACAGGCCTAATGGAAAGAGTCCTTATCTTGCAATCAGGAGACCTGAGTTTGACTATAGACTTTTTAGCTATGCAGCCCTGATGAAATCTCTTTCCCTATCTATCTGAGCCTCCATTTTCTCATCTGTAAAATGGGAACACTGTGACTTGCAATACCTATCTTTCTGTGTTGTCATGAGGAGAATACTTCTGGAAATCCTAAAACATTACAGAAATGTCAGGTATTCCAGTGAGACAGATCAATGCATCCTTCCGTAAGGACTCTCCCCAGCTCAAGACTGGGATGTCGAAGCTTTTTTAGTGAGTTCACATGTCTATAGTATATAATACTGTAAAATTTGTGTTTTCATTATCAGCCCTGTGCAGTGATATTTAAAATCTCCGTTTTATAGATGAGGGAACTGAGGCTCAGAGAGCTAAAGTATCTTGACTAAGGTTGCATAGCCAATAAGTGTCTGAGGCCAGACTTGTGTTCATTTCTGGTTCAAGGGATCATAAATCTATAGGTAGAAAGGACCTCAGAGACCATCTGACCCAAGCTTCTCATTTTACAGAAGAGAAATTCATCCCAGAGAGGTGAAATGACTCATCCAGGGTCACCCAGCTATCAAATGTCAAAGCTGGAACTGGAACCCAGACTCTAAATGTACTTCTTTTTTGTAGTATGCCTATCTATTGATGATTTTGTTCTTAGTGGCAAAGGGAAGTCACTGGATTGGATGTGTGCCCCATCTTTCACAGAGATGGAGGCCTCAGGATTATACCCTCCTACAACTCCTAAATGTCTGCTCTGACATGAAAACTTATCCTTTACAGAGACAGGGCTAGTACCAAATAAAGAAATGTGTTCACTTGAGAGGTGAAAGCTCTTTGTGATAGAGTGGCAAGGTCACTGGATTTGGAATCAGAAGGCTTGGGCTTGACCTACCACTCTGCAACTTAGCAGCTATGTGACCTTGGGAAGGTTGCTTTATTTCTCTGGACCTCTGTTTCCTCATCTATAAAATTTAGGAACTGGATCAACTGAGAACTGAGATTTAAGAGTCCCTTCATCCTACAAGAAGACCCTGTATTTAAGTGAAATTGGATGACCTTCTGCCAGTAATGCCCTAGGGGGGATTAGTGGACTGGGTGGAAGACACACTACATGAAGTCCAAGGCCACTTCCACTTATCTGAAACTATGATTTCATTCCTGGATCAAAACAATTAACAACTGGAAGGTGGTATTATTTATCATTAGCTGGATCTGAAGCCCAGAACTCCTGGTAAAAAGCTCTGTCCCACCCCAACCTCCTTCCTGCAAACAAACCAATGTAGGGAAGGATAAGGGAGTTGAACAGTCCTCATCGTTATTTATCAGATCTAATTGCCAAGGTCCAGCAAGAACTCTCAGAGGGCTGGACTGTGCCCTCAGATACGGGAAATGAGAAAAATATGTCCAGGAGAGATCTTTATCTCTGGACTTTTGTGGGTGGGGTGGAGAGGAGGGTAGAGACTGAAGGCTGACAGCCAATTTAGATGCAGACCTCAAGGCACTCCATGTAGACCTCTCTGCCCACATTTTTCAGATGGGACTTGTCAGTGGAGTCCCGCCTGAGTAGCACTAATGGCTCCCCTCTCATTGATCTCCTTTGCTAGGAGAACCCATGTTGGGTTAATGAATGTGCTGTGGGACCAGGTGATTACCGGGCCCCAATAAAAGAAAACAGTCATAAAGAAAGGATTGTAAAGCTGAGTCTGGGTGGCTGGTTACTAAAAGCCCTATGGCTTATTGTCTCTCGTAAGCCATTATTTATTCTGCCCACCCTGCTTTCTTCTTTCACCCCCACTAGTAATTAACTAGGCATCATTTTACTGGAGGGCTCTTCTGGGTTCCCATTGGGGCCAACTCAGCCTGTGGTTCTTTACTTCATAGTGGGAATCTCTAGAACTTCTTTCCCTGCCTCACGTCTCAGCAATTGACCTAGCTTTGGGCATCATGGATTGTTTAAGCAAATCAGGGGGTGACGCAATGTAATATAGTTGTTTAAAGTGACCTTGGATCAATATCAGTCAGGAATGCAATCCTGCTGCTGAATACTTAGTGCCAGGAGGGATTTTACTACTTTAGTAGTTTTATAGTAAAGGCAGAACTGAGTGGAGGGGTGGAGGGAGAATATATTCAATAATAAACCAAACTCTTTTAAAGTCCATTATCAAGTACAAAAATGCTGAATCCAGAAGCTTTCCATTTCTTTTAAACCATGACACTGTCAAGACCTGTAGAAGCCTGATGAACCAGAGAGGATATCCTTCATGGATCAGTCTCTTCTTTACTTTTGCAGAGTTGGGCCTGGCTTCTCAGGGTCATGTGGCCTTTGAGATCCTTAAGTGCAGCCTTTTGGATTCTGTCAAAAGGCTACATTTAAGGATCTGAAAGGTCACATGCGACCTGAAAGCCACAGGTTGCCCACCCCTGGTCTAGTGCAGCTACTGGGGGCATAAGCCAGCTCTAGCCCTTCACGTATTTGAAGACAGCAGTGCTTTCTTCCAAAGATACAGGGACACTTTTAACAGGCAGCCACATTTCCCTTCTGGGTTGAAGACTGACTGTTTTCTGGTTGCCAACAAGAGGAGACTTACTCTGTGAAACTCTGGAGGGTTTTAGGACCAATAAGGAAATGTACCAAGAAGCAGCTGTTAGCTCATTCTAAGGAAAAACTTGGGCCTGGGTTTGAATCCCAGGTCTTTCTCATTTACTATTTGTGATTTTGGTTGGGTCATTTATGAGGGCATTAGACTGGATCTTAAGGTCATTTCTATTATGATCCCACAGTGGATTGAACTGTTGCATGGGGTAGTGAGTTCTTCAAATTCTTTATAACAACATGGTGTTATTATACTCATTTAATGGAGGAAGGGCCTGAAGTCAAGAGGGGTGACTTGCTCGTGGGGATAAGGCTAGTAAGTGGCAAGAGCATGAACTCTGGACTGCTGACTTTAAGTCCAGTGATTAAATGAATGAAAAAGCATTTATTAAGTATTTACTGTATACAAGGCACTGTAGTGTGCTCTGAGGATATAAACTGGATCACAGATGCAGGGCTGGAATGGCCTTAGAAGCCAACTAGTTCAATCCTTTTCATTTTCAGATTGGGACATGGAAGCCTAGGAGGTCAAGTGACTTGCCCAAGTTTACAGAGATAGTAGTTTATCTAAGGAGGTTTTTTAAGCAAGGTCCTCTGGCCAGAAGGCCAATGTCCATCTAATAGGCAGAGGTAACCCATTGGTCTGGGGAGACTCAGAGCTAGTGAGTTGGCTTATAGTGAAGGACAGTTTTCCCTGTAGCGGTTATTTCTATAGTAAATGTTTGTTGAATTGAATTGAATTGAACGAAATAGTATGAGATGAGAGACTGAGAAGCTACAAAAAGTAGGCTAACAGGATTCCAGGCAGCATTCAAGGACTCTGACACTCTAGTCTGAGGACAATTTACCTGTAAACTGACCTATTTATGCTGTTAACTCAGTTGTCACAGGAAATGCTAGATGTTAAATTCTTCTCTCTTGAACTGTTTTTTCCATAGTGTGCCCCACGCTTTAGTTGAGGCCCATGGAACAGCACCAGAAGGTTTTGTTTATCAGATCAAGTCATGCTGTGTGAGTGTCAAAAGGAAGATTTAAAAATAAGTTTTCCAAGTCCATTGGGAGAAATTGGAGCATTCTCAGGACAAAGTGAGAGGTGGAAGAAGGCTGCCCCCTGGTCTGCTCCAGGGGGAGAACTGCAGACTCAGCTGTTTGGCCCTCTTCATGCTCACACCCTCCCCTCCAGTGGCCTCATTCCCTTGCTTCTAGGGCCTGTGCTCACCCCTAGCAATGACCTCTTTCATCCTTCCTTCCTTCCTTCCTTCCTTCCTCCCTTCCTCCCTTCCTTCCTTCCTTCCTTCCTTCCTCCCTCCCTGCCTCCCTCCTTCCTTCCTTCCTTCCTTCCTCCCTCCCTGCCTCCCTCCTTCCTTCC
>CM053595.1:72694194-72723280 GCA_028646575.1 Pseudocheirus occidentalis | reverse complement strand
GCTAAGTTGGAGGAGCCACATGAACCATCCAGGACAGCCATGAAGAAACAACATAGGCAGGATAGAGGATAAGCTTTACTGCTGAATGACAAGTGCTTTCTGAGATTTTGAGATTTTAGGATTTGGAGCTGAGAGGGACCTTAGGCACCATGTGGTCCATGCTGCTTAGCTGTGATCAAAGACAGGAAGTGATACACCCAGAGTCATAGAGGAGATAAGTGCAGGGTCAGAATTTGAACTCAGGTCCTCTGGTTCCAAATCCAGTGCTCTTCTCTTTATACCAGGAGGTCTTAACTTTTTTGTGTGTGTGTGTCATAAACTATTTTGGGAGTCTGGTGAAGACTATGAACCTCTTCTCAGAATAATGTTTTAAGATGCATGATATAAAATACATAGGGTAACAAAGGAAACCCATTATATTGGAAAACAGTTATCAACATAGTAAAAAAAAATATAGAACCCAGGTTAAGAACCCCTGCTCTACCCTTTGTTTGTTGGCCAGGTTTCTAGAGCAGCATGTGGCCAGGCCCATCTCTAGACAATTAGATAGAGGTTTGCTTGTGTCACTGTCACTTATAGTCATGACCCTGGATCACCCTGTGCCCTCTGAGTAGCCCTTGAGAAGAGAGAAAGAGAAGCCCAGAGACACTGGATTCAGATGTGCTCGGTGAGAGGCAATCTTTTCCTCAGTTCACTTTGCTGCTATTTCCATTGTAACGCAGGACATGTGGCAATTTCTTTCCTGCTCCATAGTTTCTGCAGTGTCTGGTGACTGATGAGAGGGAAGTCTTAAAGGCCTGCCACTCCAGAAAATCCAGGACTTGTGCCTAATAGAGAATACAGAAAAGCTGGGCACTCTGCTTCTCTCCATCTCCAGTCAGCTAACAAGCATTTATTAAGTACCAACTGTATACCAGGCACTATGCTAAGAACCGGGGATACCAAGAAAGGCAAAGCCTGGTCTCTGTCAAGGAGCTCACAGTCTAATGGGGATGAAACATGGAAACAATTATGTTCAAACAAGATAGATACAGTATAAATAGGAAATGATCAACAGAGGGAAGGCACTAGCATTAAGAGGGACTGGGAAGGATGCTTGACATTTTAGCTGAGACTTGAAGGAAGCCAGGACTCAGAGATGAGAAAGAGCATTCCAGGCATGGGGGACAGCCAGACAAAATGCACCAGCCTTGAGATGGAGTGTCTTCTTCCAGAAACAGCCAGGAGGCCTGTGTCACTGCACCGAAAAGTGCACGTGGGTGAAGAAGGTGCAGGAAGAGGGTGAGGAGGGGCGGCTTACAAAAAGGCTTTGAATGCCAAACAGAAGATTCATATTTGATCATGGAGGTAATAGGGAGCCATTGGAGTCGCTTTAATAGGATGATAAGATGGTCAGTCCTGCACTTTAGGACAACTAATGACAGCTGAGTTGAGGATGGACTGGAGAGGGGAGAAACTTGAGGCAGGAAGACCAACCAAAAGTCTGTTACAGTAGTTTAGACATGAGGTGATAAAGGCCTTCACCAGTGTGGTGACAATTTCCTTACAACAGGAAACAGGAAAAAAAAACCCAAGCCAAAAACAATAGAAGAACTAGATACTGAAAACAGAAAGTGGTAGAAGCACATAAACAGTGATGGTCATAATGAGACAGACAACCAAGTTCTACCTTCACAAGGAAGCTTCCATCTCTATCCATCTATCTATCCATCTATCCATCTATGAGCTGACATGTGACTCCAACCCATCAAGGCATAGATGAGGCAAGAATTAAGTGTTGAAAAGACAAGTTGAATCATATGAAGAGTCATCCGTCCCCAAGGCCCTATATCCTACCTCCTGATCTGGTACTAATCTGACTTCAGTCTCCAGTCCTATAACATTTCAGATGCCCACATTGACCCCTTGGATGCTGATGCTCAGTGGAATCTCTGGTACTGAGGAAGCCAGGCCCTTAGCTTCAGCTTGCTCAGGTACCAATTCAGACTCTGACCCTCTCCTTAGGAAGGGGTTTCCCCTCCCTTGCCTCAGTGATTGCCCCAGTCACCAGCAGGTTTCTTTCTGCT
Organism: Pseudocheirus occidentalis; assembly: GCA_028646575.1. Lineage (NCBI taxonomy): Eukaryota > Metazoa > Chordata > Mammalia > Diprotodontia > Pseudocheiridae > Pseudocheirus > Pseudocheirus occidentalis. Next base: position 72,721,214 of record CM053595.1, on the reverse strand, counting down.
GGAGGGCTAGATACCACACTGTAACCCTCAGAAATCTCAGACTTGGGTTGTTGCCATTAGAAAGCACCTCAGCGATCAGCTGGTCCAACTGTCTCACTTTACAAAGGTGGAAACTGAGGACCAGAGAGATTAAGTGACCTGCCTAATCTCACAAAGGGAGTAAACAAGTAGCAGAGCCAGGATTAGACTCTAGTCTAATCCAGTGCCCTTTCCATCATACTAGCCTGCTGTAGCTGACATTGGTACTCTAAGTCAAAATCAGATCCTCCTCACTTCTTCTCTACTGCTATAAATGCCACTGAGTTCCATTGCCTTACCTTCTTCACATAGGTATATAGGGTGCCTCACATTTCAGTGCGGTTTTGGGCTTTAATAATTTAAAATGACACCAAGACTTTTGGGACACCCTGTGTATTCATTCAGTGGAACTGCAATGGTTAAGAAAGAAAAAAAAGAACATACCCCTTTGCAATTAGCATTCTTTCTGACCAAGCACATTGATTGCAGAATGAAATGCAGTAATTATTATTGGGCACTGTTTGTTGAGGACTTAACTCCCACTAAATATTTGAAAATCAATATTACTGAATTATAATGCAGAGCAAAGACAGCCACCAGCTCTCCTTACATTTGGGTGACTGGTTCAAATCCTGTTCTTATAATGACAACAATTAAAATAATTTACTGCTATCTTTTATTTTCATATTACCTACATTTTCAATTTGTATCCCTCTTTCCCCCTAGAGAGCTATCTTGAATAATGAAAAGTATAAAAAAAAGGTGGAGGGGAGGAAATGTTCAGTAAATCCAACTGACATTGGAAAAAGTCTGATATTATACAATGTTCCACACCCATATGCCTCCGCTTTTGGAAAGAAGCAAGGGGAGGTGCTTTTTATATCTTATTTGGGGCCAATTTTGATCATTATAATTTCACATAATTCAGTTTCAAAGGCTTTGTTGTTATTCTTTCCACTTACATGGAAATTACTGTGCTCTTTTAGTCATTTCTCACATTGTTTTCCTGGGTTTTCTTCACTATGCCTCAGTTCATGTGTGTTTCCCTGTGCTTTTTTGTATTTATCATAGTCATAACTTCTTGCCACACAATAGTATCCTACTGTCTTCATTTATCACAACTTGTTCAGCCATTACTCCATTGAGGAATACCTACTTTATCTTCAGTTCTTTGCTACCACAAAAACTGTAGCTATAAATATTTTGGCATCCCTAACCTCTTCGGGGTTTTTGCCAAACAATGGAATCTTTGGGTCAGAAGTTATGGACATTTTAGTTACTTGCTTTGTGGAATCCTAAATTGCTTCCCAGAGTTGTTAATAATAACTTTGAACGTTGATGAAATTACTTCCTTACAACATACCTAGGATGTAAGGTCCAGGTAGAGGAGTTATTATTATTTTCATTTTAGAGGTGAGGAAACTGAGACTCAGGGCATTAAATGATTGACTCATGGTCACACAGCTAGCCAAGATTTGAACCCCAAGCTTTTGACATAAAGTCTGGCACTCCTATCATTTTATCACACTGCTTCATCACAACTCTGCTGAGGATAATGGGAGGTCATTGAAACATACCAGTGCAGAAATTTAGGTCATCTTTAAACACTATCTTGGAGGAGTTGGATCTTAGAAATGCTAGAAAGTGCCATAGCTACATAATCTCTCATCTGTGATTGGATGCCATGGCCTGTATTCCAGGGAGGCTCCATCAGGGGTTTATGAGGCTCTGTTGGCTAATTTCTTCATTATAAAGGATCCATTTTCAAGAGGTTCACAGAATTGCAGAGTTAAAAGAGATTTCAGAGAACACCTAGTCCAACCAGTACCTAACTAAGAATCCTTTCTATAACCCTAAACATGGTTATCCAGTCTTTGCTGGGTGCCCCTCGTTAGGGTTAATCCAATACCTCCTAATAAAGCATGTTGTATTGTTCTCATTATTTAAACTTTTTTTATGTCAGTCTGAAATCTGCCTCTCAGAACTTTCTGAGCCCCATACCCTCCTTGCTTCTATTTCTTCCATCTGGGGCCAAGCAGAACAAATCTAATCCCTTTGCCATATGACTGTCCTTCATTTGCTTGAAGGCAACTCATGAAGGTCCTTATATATCTTGTCTTTTCTTCTCCAAGCTAAACATTCCAAGTTTTTTAAACTAATCATTACATGATATAATTTTCAGTTCCTCCTTTATGCCATTTACCTTCCTTTGGACACTCTCCAGGTTGTCAATGTTCTTTCTAAAAGGTTGTCCCAGAACCAACTGTGATGCTCCAAGTCTTTTCCAACCTGGGAAACATATAGAGATATTGATTAGCATCTTCCTTGTTCTGAACTCCAGTTCTTTCCTATTGCTGCCTAGGATCTCACCTACTTCTGTTGGCCGCTAAATCACGTAATGAACATAGAGTCCCCCAACAGACTCAGATCTTCTTCAAAGTAGAACCTTGCATGGTATCTTACACATACTGGGTATTTAATGAATATTTTATGGGTTAAGTTGAGACAAACTATTGTTTAGCCACATCTCCACCAACTTGTGCTTTTTGAAATTCATTTTTGAACCTGTGTGGTACTTTACATTGATCCCTTTTGAATTTTCTCTAATTAAATTTGGTCTGTAGAGAGATCTTTTTATATTCTAATTCTCCTCCCAGTCTCATTTAATAAAGAGATTCTTCATTTCCTCATTCAACAAGTATTCTATTGAGTGGCTATTTGATACCCAGCATTTTCTAAAACACTAATGGTGTTCCCTTGTGGCCCTCCCCCCACACTCATTCATTTGTACCATTGTACTATTGAGTCTACCCCCTCCATTTAATAGATAAGAACAATGAGGCCTGGAGAAATGAAGTGACTTATTGTAAGTCTCACAGATATAAAATGACAGAGCCAGGAATTCAAAGTCAAGTCCATGCTTTTTCCGCTCTTGCTTGCTGAATCTGAGTCCTACCTGGCTTTTGAAGTCAAGTTCAAGTATTCCTTCCTCTAGGAAGGATCAGCCTATCCTGAAGTGACCTCTGATCTCTCCTCTGAACTCCTCGACTACCTATATTCTACTAATATATGACCTTTAGGTATATCTTGTCCAAGATAGTTTGTTTCTTGTGACTGTCCTGTGTCCAACTAGTTTGGAAACTCCCCAAGGTTAGGGCCCATTACAATAACAGAAATTCCAAGACAACAATAGAAATGGTTCATATTTATACATCTTTTTAAGGTTCACAAAACATGTTTCTCATGAAATTCTTCTAATAACAATCGATAGTGCTTCAAAGTTTGTTGAGTGCTTTCTGTACCTTGTCCTACTTGAATGAATGAAGAAACATTTGTTTAGCCCTTTATTATGTGCAAAGTACAGTACAAAGTTGTGGGGATATAAATAGAGGAGCAAGACATCTTGTGATCACACTCTGAGGTAGATATTATAGTTATCAGCATTCTTACAGATGGGGAAATTGAGCATCTGAGAGGCTTATATGACTTGCCTGTCATCAAATAGTGGATATCTGAGGCAGGATTTGAGCCCAGGTGGTTCTGCTTGTCTCCAACACTTTGCAAATGTTGGTTGCAACCTGCCTTTGGAAGGAAGGTGGGTAGCTTAGGGCTTATTGCTCTTCCACTTTACATACAAATCAGTTGGCAAACTTTTTTTTTTAATGTATCAGGCACTAAGGAGAAAAAGATAAAAATGAAAGAATTCCTTCCATTAAGGAGCCTACATCTTATTGGGGAAGACTCTTATCATTTATCCATCTGTGTGTGTGTATGTGTGTGTGTATATATGTGTGTGTGTGCATACATATATATGTGTGTATTTATCATATATCTGTGTAAATATACACATGAATGCACATGTATGTATACACACTCCTATCCTTGGTTTTATATGTATATACATATATGTACACATATGCATATACATATATATCTATCATCTCTGTGCATATATGTTTATATACACATATATATAAGTCTCTCAATCAATCAATCTAACTACATATAAGGAGTCTGAGGCTAGAGAGGTGAAATGTTTTGTCTATGTTCATACAGTAAAAGTCAGAACCAAGACATGAACTGAGGCTTCACTGATTCTAAGGTCAATGCTCTCCCTGCCACACCATCTTCTCCTCCCCCCATCTCAAATTGTGTCTAGTGCGTGCTGGTTTGATAGTCAGTTTTAGGTACTCATTCATTCATCAAGTATTTATGTATCTCTGATGTGTCATGTCCAGCTCTACCTAATAATCAGAGTTATTGGCTACCAGGGCAGTTTTCTCTTACAGCTCTAAGTGCTCAATTAAGAAACACCTTAAAAATAAAACTATTCTTGAATTGTCTCCCTAGGTGCCAACACCACTTACCCAGGCTAGGGTGGTGTGAGTACTATTTTGAGGAGTGGTGATGCACACTAGGAAAATGTCTTTGACATCCTCCTTCCCACCCTTCCTCCCTCCCCTTCTTCCCCTTGCTCAAGGCAGGACAGAGCATTTCCTGGGAAGAGTCAGCTCCTCCAAATGTTAAGGCTACTCTATCAGTGGTCAGAACCACACAAGATCAAGGGAGTGACCAAAGAGCATTTATATAGTGCCCTTTGCATTTCATCTTTTTAAAGCTCTTTCATGTCTGTGGTCTCACTTTATTTCTTAAATGGAAATTTTTTAACAGAGCAGGAAGTTCTATTTCTAATTAGCTGCTTGAATGGGCAAATCACTTCCCCTCTCTCAGGCCCTCAGTCACCACATCTTAAAAATGGGGCTAATCCTTCCTGTCTGCTTGGCTGTCTCCCAGGGATTTGGGGAGAATAAAATAATATAACTTACATGGTAGGGCTTTGAAGGGTTGAAAGTACTGCAAAGATGTGATGGCGTCATTACAACAGAACCTGGACAACTTTATATTCTCCTTAGGAGCTGATTGATCTGGCTGCTGATTTTTATTGAAATGTTTTTACTTTGCTAGGGTCTGAAAGTCTGATAACACCCATACAGGCAAAGCATTCTTGTTCTGGCCTTAACACTGCACTCAGGAACATCACCTGGGATTTCTGGACCTAAAAGGCTCCACAGGGTCTCTTGCAGATAATTAGCACTGTCTAGGATGAAGCGCCAGAGAAAAAGGGGTTCTTTTAAATGGAATGCCTGCTGTTGTGTGTGGCAATATGCTATGTACACTCTGCATTGGCCCCAAATCAACCATCCCCTAACCTGTCTCCCCTAAAAGGATCCCCCCCCTCCCCGAAAATGCGACCTGAAGCAGGGCAGGAGAAGGGCTTTAAGACCTTCCCGAAGTGGGCGGGCTCTGCTCCTGTGTATTCTTCAGCCCTGCTGGCCTCTCTCCAAATGCTGCTGATGACCATCTGGCCAGAGCTGAGATGTGAAAAGTCCTTTCATTTATCAGCCCATGGAGCCTGTGATCATTCTACTAAGCCAGCTCCCCTCTATCAGGAGGAGGAGAAAACTAGAAACCCAAAACAAATCATCCTGCCAACCTGACTCTACAGCTTAAATAGTCTCAACATAGCTTGTCTGTTTGTAGCTGGGGGTGAAGAGGGCAGACTTTGGGGGCCATTTGATTTGAACCCTTCAGTTTTTAGTTGGGAAAGGTTCAGAGAGATGAAGGGCCCAGGGTCACATCGATGCAGGGTGATGGGACCAGGATTCAAATATGTATTTTATGACTCTAATTTCAAGTGATTTGCCATGGACTACACTTGTCTCTCCGAGTCTCAGTTTCTCCATATAGAGAATGAAGCTCATAATACTAGTCCTAGGTTATTGTGGGGATCTAATGGGATGCTGTAAATACAGTGTTTTGCATTACATCATATAAACAACACATTATTACTATCATTGTGTAACCCAACACCTGTTTCCTTCCACACTTGTGCCTGAACCTTGGGACAACTCTCCCCTGAGGCTGCCTCAGTGACTGGTAAATTGCTGCCTCCTCTTCCAGCTCACCCTCTGGCCTGCCCCACCTCCACATACCCTCATTCTGAGGCTGCCTGGCCATCTGGTGATAATGATAATCTGCCTGAACTCTCTCCTCAAAGATGAGCATGCTGTCATCCTCCCATCAAACCCTCTCCATCCTAACGGTCCTGAATCATGGACTGCATTACACAAACCCAGTTCCCTATCCCTTCTATCTGATCTCTTGTCACCATCCTCCCTCTGCCCAACCCTCCCTCAATGACACGCTCAAGATCTACTCGTCCTTCCTGCTGTGCTTTCTGGAATGCTGGCTTCATAGATAACAAATTAGATTTTTTATTAAACTTTGTCCTTTCCCATACTCCCATCATTTTTCACTCACTGAGTTCTGGTTGCCTCCTGATGATGTTGCCTCCCTGCTCACTATTTCCAGTACTGTTTGTGTCATTGTTGTTCAGTTGTGTTCAACTCTCTGTGACCCCATTTAGGGTTTTCTCAGCAAAGATACTGGAGTGGTTTGCCATTTCCTTCTCCAGCTCATTTTACAGATGAGGAAACTAAGGCAAACAGGGCTAAGTGACTTGCCCAGGGTCACATAGCTAATAAGTGTCTGAGGCCAGATTTGAACTCACAAAGATAAATCTTCTTGACTGCAGACCAGGAACCCTACTGTGCCACCTAGTTTCTGGGTGTACTTTCGCTCACAATCTTCTGGCTCACCGGTTGTGGTGGCAGAGTCAGAATACTCCTTGCTCCCCATTGATATTTCCACACTTTTCCTCTAACACCATAGCTCAATATCCTCTCCTCCTTTGAGGTTTAGTTGATCTATAATTATCATCCAAACAAGATTCCAGTAGCTGTTATCTGCTGATCCCTGGGACATTCTTTTTCCTCACTAAGCTCAATTCCTGATTCAGTTTTTCTTCCTCATTTCCTGTTTTTATATCAGAGAACTTCCACATTGTCCTTCCATGGGGAAGCTCAACATAGTCATGGTCCCTCAGATGCCCTAACTTCCCAGGTCCTCACCTTCTTCTTTCCCATCACCTACTTCCCCATTCCCCGCAGCTATTAACAGATAAACATATCCTTGATCTTGTCATCACCCCAGTTCAGGAACACTGAAATCTGATCACAGTCTGTTGTCATTCCATCTCTTCCTCTGCCTTCCATTCTCTAATCTTGTTTTCTGTCCTCCCTGGGGGCTTCTGATCCCTCTGCCTCTCATCTCCTATACTCTTCTCTTCCCTCGAGTATCCTGCCCCCTGTATTATTGATGATTTTGTGTTTCTGAGTCTTAGCTTTGCTTCTATTCATAATCCACAGAACTGAGATGGAGAAAATCATGAAACTATCTTGACTTGGTCCACTACAAATTTCTGTTATATAATTTCAACTGGGTGCTTACTGTAGCAAGACTTTCCTTTTACACCTTCTTGACTAACTCACTGTGCCACTCAACACAGTAGCTTTTCTGAAAAACTTTATCCATTTTACCCTCAAATATCTCATGGTTCCCTCTCCCTCCAGGGGAGGACATCTGGTTGCACAGTGTCCGGGAGTCAAGAAGTACTGAATTTAATTTAACTCGAGACTCAGACACTTACTAGCTGTGTGACCCTGAGCAAGTCTCTTAACCTTTGTTTGTCCAGGTTTCTTCAGCTGTAAAATGGGATAATAATAACACCTGTCTTGCAAGACTGTTGTAAGGATCAAATGAGGTAATATTTATAAAAAAAAGTGCCTCGTATATAATTAATACCATGTAAATAATTCTTCCTTTCCTTTCCATTTCCCTCCCACCATCTCACCTGAGAAACTGCTCCATAGTTCACTAAAAAAATTAAGGCCCTTTATCAAGAGCTCCCTCTTTTCCTCTTCTCTTTATCTCATGTTGCTCCAATGCCTCCACCACCATTTCTTCCTTCACCCAATTCAGACAATCCAATAAAAATTTATTAAGCACCTACTATGTTCCAGGCACTGTACTAAGTGTTGGGGATACAATGCATAAAAACAGACAGTCCCTGCCCTCAAGGAGCTTACAATCTAAAGGAGAAGACAACACACAAAACAGGCAGGAAAAGTGGTGGCAGTGGGAGGGTCAAGAATGTAGACTGGGGGTTGTCTTGTTCCATGGAGTTGAAGAGTAGAAGGGAAACAGATCCAAAGTGGAATTCTTCCCACATGACGTGACCCTTCTCGCCAAGGCAAACCCCTCTATATTCACAGGTGATGTCATTCTACCTCATCTTCTCCAGCAGATTGCTCTTTCTGTCATCCATATTCTTTCACTAATCTTCAATCTCTCCCTTTCTACTGGCTGTTTTCCTGCTGCCTACAGATCCTCTCATGTCTCCATGCTCCCAAATTGTCCATGCTAGCAATTGTCCTATGTCTCTCTTTCCTTTTGTAGCTAAATTGAGAAGGCTCTCTACAATTGGTTTCTCCACTCCTTTTCTTCCAGTCTTCTTAATTCTCTGAAGTCTGGCTTCTGATGTCAATCAGCTGAAAATGCTCTCCCCAAAGTTCTCTAATGGCCTTTTCTCAATATTCATCCTTCTTGACCTCTCTGTAGCTTCTGACGGCGTTAATCACCCCCTCCTCTTGTTACACTCTTTTCTCTAGGTTTTCATGATGCTATCTTGTCCTAGTTCTCCTGTCTGATCTTCCTTCTCAATTTCCTCTGATGGATCTTCATCAAGGCTCAGCCTGTTAATCATGGGAAAATCTCAAGCCTCTGTCCTGGGCTCTTTTCTCTTCTTCCTCTAGTTGGCTTGCTGATCTCATCAGCTCCTGTAGATGTCATTAGCTCTGTTCTGATGACTCTCAATTCTATTTATCTAGCCTTCTCTCCTGATCTTGTTTCTTATCTCCAGTTGCCTATTGGACATTTCAACTTGGATACTCCATAGCCTTTTTAAACTCAACATGTTCAAAATTGGACTCACTAAATTTTTCTCAAGACTTTGCCCTTTTCCTAATTCGTTATTACTGTCAATGGAACTACCATTTTCTCAATCACTCAAACTTTCAAGCTAGGTGTCATCCTTAATTCCCCACTCTCTCTCATGCTTCATATCCAATCTGTTGATTCAACCTTTGCACTGTCTCATGTATATGTCCCCTTTTCTCTTCTGACACTGCTACTATTCTGGTTGCTGTTGTTGTTGAGTCATTGACTGTCTTTATGACCCCATGGACTTGTCATGGCTTTTTGGGAAGATATTGGAGTGGTTCTGTTGTGCCCTAATTCAAATCCCAGGTCATCTGCCTACCACCTGATTCGTGGCCCACCTGTGTCCCACCATTGGGCCCCTTTTTATTCTTGCTTTTGTCCCTATTCTCTGTCATGGCTTGTAACTGCTTAAGGAAAGTCTGGGCATGTTGCCCAAGGCATAGTCCCCTACCCCCTACTTCCTCAAATTAGCATTCTGTAGATTTTTCCTTATGGTGTAGTGTACAAGGATCAGCCTGGGGTTATGGTGCAGGACTAGAGACCACCCTGTCCTGTTCCAGAGTAAAGACCACCCTATCCTGTCCCACTGACCAAACAGGGTTTCCATACCCTCTGCCCAGAACATGACCCTGGTCTATTCTGGGACTTTCCAGTCCCTTTTCCCCATGACCCTGCACCCTGCTCTGGAAAGTGCTGACTATGGCCCTTCACCCTGTGCTCTCCACCCTATTGTAGGAGGGACCCTTATGTTTTTGTACCCTTGCACCATATTCCCAAAATAGCTAGCCAATCAGCTCTCTTAACTTCTGTAACATAATGGCTTTTGCTAGCTCCTCTCTGATTGTGGTTTGCAGTTTTGGTCTATATAATCAAGTCTGTGAGATCCAATAAGGACTGCCTGATTTGAGTGTATACTCCAGGTAGTCGCGCACTTGATCAATAAATCCACATCTAAATTTATCTTGAACCTAGGTCTTGGCTCGCTCTTATTCTCTGCACAACAGTTCACTATTTATTTCTCCAATGTGTCCCCATTTTACAGTTGAGGAACTGAGGCACAAAGGGGTAAGTGACTTATCCAGGGCCACACATTTAGTAAGCGTACGGGTCCTTATTGCAACATGCCTGAACTATTGCAATAGCCTGCTGGTTGTATCCCCTCCTTTGTCTCTTCCCAATCTAGTCTATTCACCACTCATCTACCAAAGGAATTATCCTAAAGGGAAGACCTGACCACGCCATTCTCCTATTCAATAAACACCAGTGACTCTATTGCTTCCAGGATCAAATTCAAAATTTTGTTTAATTTTTCACTTCCTACCTTTCTGGCCTTCTTATACCTCCCTTTCCTTCACATACTTTGTGATCCACTGACTCTGGCCTCCTTGCTATTCCTCACACGACTCACTTCATTTCACAGCTGAATTTTCACTGACTGTCCTCCATGGGCAGAGTTCTCTTCCTCCTTGCTTCGACCTCCTGGCCACCCTGTCCTTCAAGACTTGGCTATGATTCTCCTCGCTGCAAGAAATCTTTCCCTTGAGGTTGGTTCCTTCCCAAAAGGGTTGTTACTATTGCTTGTCTATAACTTGTTTATATATAATTGTCTCCTCTATTAGATTGTGGACTCCATGAGGGCAGGGGCTGTTGTTCCCTCCTCTGTATCCCCACTGCTTAGTACAGTGCCACATACCCACACACACATACATGCACGTATGTATATATAGTATCCATAAGGCCGGCTTACCCTTAATCCTTTGCATATATTTCTAGGTATAGTCTAGGTATAAAAGGGCAAGGTGGTTCAGTGGAGAGGCAGCCTCAGAGTTGGAATGATCTGGTTTCAGGTCTCACCTCTAACTCATCCTGGCTAAGAGACTCTGGTAAGTCATCTAACTTGCCATTGCTCCAGGCAACTATGTAAGACCACAAGTTGGATGGAGGGTGAAGATCTACTCCCTACAGGTATACGTGATCTCAGTTAAATCTGGTCTCAGACACTTACTGCAGGAGTGACCGTGGGCAAGTCACTTCACCATTATTGGCCTCAGTTCCTCACCTGTAAAATGGGAACACACCAGAGAAGGAAATGGTAAACATTCCAATATCTTTGATAAGAAAATTTCCATGGGGTTACATAGAGTCGGACATGACTGAAGAACTGAATGACAAAAGGTATATATACACTGTTGTGTTAAGTCATTCAGTCTCTTTATGACCCCATGAGCAGCTAGTTATATTAATATCTATAGTTAGAGAAAATAAACTTACAAGTAAAATAAATAAAATAAAAGTTTCTCCATATCTGCCAGCACCAAATCTTTTCATTCAGTGTACATCCATTAAAATGGCTTTGGGAATGGGGAAGGAAGGGATCGATCTCTAGTGCTGGAGTCAGGAGACCTTGGTGCTAGTCCTGGCCCTGTTTCTGACATGTTGTGTGATTGTATCCTGGTTGTTTCACCACTTTGGACTTGAGGTTCTTCTTCCGTGAAAGTCCAGATGATCCCTAAAGTCCCTGCCATACTGAAATTCTGTGATTTCAGTTCTGGTACTCTATGTCTCTAGCTGTTTCAAAGTCACAGAGTAAGTGGTTATCCAGTCATTGGAAGTCTTCAAGCTAAACCTATATGGCCAGTAACTGGTATATATTGTATTAGTAATAATATTAGTAATATATCTAACCTCTCAGTCCCATTCCCTGATCTTTCAATTCTAAAATTTGGAGATGGCAAGAACATTGGTTTGGAACTCAGAACCTGGAGCCTAGTACCACCTCCTGCATTACCTAGCTGTATGACCTTGGAGAAGTTACATTACTTTTCTGGGACTCAGTTTCCTTATTTGTAAAATCATATAGTTTTTACTAGATAATATCTTAGACTCCTTTTAACTAAAAAATCCTATAATCCATTTATTGGATAGTTCAAAAATAGATAACCAGGAATTGACTAGAATATGTACATCTATATCCATATATATGCACACACATGAACATATATGCCTATGTACAAATACATACACATATGGATATACACCTATGTATACCTGTATGTATGTGTGTATATATGTATGTGTATATATATGTATATATGTGTGTATATGTATGTGTGTGTGTGTGTGTGTATATATATTTACACACACACGTAGTGGATAGAAATCCCTCTACTAGTATAGAAACATAACTGTTTTGAGATTAGAATAACAATAGGAAATGTTTATTTCTAATAAGAAGATTAATAATTGATTATTAATTCCACAAAGTAACTCTTTCTTGATCTTGTAGAAAAACTTGGCCAGAGTCACATAACACATCCTTGATGCCCTTCTGTTAACAAATAAAACCAACAAGGATTTATTAATCTCCTGCTTATATACTAGGCACTGTGCTAAGCTAAGAAAGGGAATGCAAAGAAGGCAAAAACAAGAACACACAAATGAAAACCAACCAAACAAGAACAACAAAAATCAGTCCCAGCTCTTAAGGTAGTGGTTTTCAACCTTCCTGATGGTGCAGCCCTTTAATACTCATATGTGGATGTAATACTCATATGTGGATGTATCAGCATGTGGGTGAACCCTTCTGGAGACAGATAGAGGAGCGGTGTCTTGGTTCCTAAGACCATCAGAAATGTGTTTTCCAATGGTCTTCCTCAACTCCTGTGAAAGGGTTGTTCGACCCCCAAAGGGGTCACAACTCACAGGTTGAGAACCACGGTCTTAAGGAGTTTACAATCTAATGGCACTTTAAGATATAGTATCTCACTTCCTCAACTCACTTTCAATTCTTTAGGATCAGGAATCTGTTTACAAGACAGATAGGTCAAGGTTACATTTAAATCAAGTAAATAAATAGAGGATTGGACTTGGAATTAGGAATCCCTAAATTCAAATCCTGCCTTCAATGTTGATTAGCTGTGTGACCTTGGACAAATCATTTAAACTTCTTCAGTTCATTTTACAGATTAGTAAATGGAGGCAAATAGAGTTAATTTGTCCAGTGTCATATAGCTAGTAAGTGTATGAGACTAGATTTGAACTCATGAAGATGAGACTTCCTGATTCCAAGCCCAACACTTGACCCACTGCACCACCTAGCTGCTTACACACTACCACCACCACCACCACCACCACCACTACTACTACTTCTACTACTACTACTATTACTACTACTACTACCACTATCACTACCACCACCACCATCTAATTCACAAGGTTGTTGTGAGGCTCAAGGGAAATAAAGTATACAGGCTTTCCAAAAGTCTTAGTTCTATTAAAGCTTAAAACAACACTAAGACTTTTGGGGCTTCTTATATAAAGGACTCTGCAAACTTTAAAGTAAACATTTGTTATTATTATTAATACATACCCTCTAAGTCAGTGGCCCTTGAGGATAGCGTGACAGAGAGACTAGATGAAGTCTGGCTGGAGTTCTGACCTATAGCCATAGGACTGCCTGCTGGGTTTTTTTGTTTGTTTGTTTCCCATCTTTTCCTTTCTCAACCCCATCAGATGTGGACAGAGCTTTGGATCCTTGGATTTTTCCCCCCTAGAGGAATCTACCCAAGGTTTCCTCTGCTCCCTTTTAATGCTGGTTCTGGCCCATTACAGGGATGCAAACTAGTGCCTTCATGAAAAGCCCGAGATGACTAACTCTGCTTTTATTGTTTATGAGCAACTTTTCTGTCCTGAGTGGTTTTTCTTAGAGTCCAGATCCCACTGCTGCAAAATGCCGCCAATAAAAGTAAGAGGCCCTTGCAGTACAGGCTAGTTTGATGGACATTATGCCCAAATCTCAGCTTTTGCCATCTGTTCATCCTTAAATTTTGAAAGCAGAAAGACCATATTTCACAACGACGTCAGGGAAAAGTAAGATAAATGCTATTTAAATGCACGTGGAGCATATGTTCTTTGTTGCATGCCACATTCATCTGTGGTACTCACTTCATTCCTTGGGGGACAAAAAGAAGGGGAGGAAAAGGAAGAAGGAAAATTGCAAAATTATAAGTTTCTGGGACAACTGCATTTCTTTATAAAATGAAGAAACAGACTTTGAAACTAAAGTGGTCCATGGTGGTGAGGGAGGGTACTGACCATGTATTACACTAAATAAGAGACTGCCAGGAATCTCCTCTCTTCTTCCAAAAAACCTTCCCCCAACAGGCCAGCCAGCTTTGGTCTACTATTCTCTGAGTTCCTTTAGTACCTTCCTTTGCTAGACAGCTATAAATTTTCTACCTCCCTTATAGCAAATTTGTGAGATTGGGCAACCTTACTCAATAAACTCAATGCCCCCCTCCAGTTTGTCATTTAAATCAATCAACTATTAATCAATCAACCAACATTTAGTAAATATCTACTTTATGTCAAGTGCTATGCTAGTCCCTGGGAATAAAGAGATAAAAATGGAAAATGAAATCTGCTCCTAAGGAGCTCTCAGGAGAGAAAAGCTAAGGGTGTTCAGTTGCTAGAATTCTAGGCCTGTAGTTAAGAAGACTTGAACTCAAATCTGACTTTAGATACTTACTAGCTATGTGATCTTTGTCAAGTCACTTGTCCTCTGTTTCATTTTCCTAAATTATTAAATGAATGATGTAAAAAGATAATAATAGCACCTATCTTCCAAGGGTTGTAAAGATCAAGTAGGAAAATATTTGGAAAGTGTTTGGCACATAGTAGAAATTATGTAAATGCTAATTATTCATTATTATTGTTGTTATTAATGAAGAAAAAATACAAAACAAATATAAAGTCCTTATGAATTTGGCTTCTACCTTATTATATATATTACGTATTGCTTCTTATCATACCATAGCTAATGGACTTAAGGCTTGTTATATATTAGTCCCTTTCAGGTACTTTTTTTCAGTAAACAGGACTTCTGGTCCATCCATCTGTCCATCCATCCATCCACCCATCCATTAATCAATGAATCAATGTTTATTAAGTGCCTTGTATGTGATGGCCCTGGGCTAAATGCTGGGGATACCAAGAGAGGCAAAAGACAACCCCCTGAAGGAGTTTACAACCTAATGAGGGAGACAAGATGCAAACAAATATATACAAAGCAGGATATATACAGGGTATTGATGTTGTTCACTTGTGTGTGACTCTTTGTGACCCCATTTAGGGTTTTCTTTTCAGAGATATTGGAGTTATTTGCCATTTTCTTCTCCATCTCATTTTACAGATGAGGAACCGAGGTGAATAGGAATAGGTGACTTGGCCAAGGTCACATAGCTAATAAATGAGGCTAGATTTAAGCTCAGGAAGATGAATCCTATTAATTCCAGGCCCAGGGCCACTATGACACCTAGCTGCACTAGATATACCGGATAAAGAGGAGATAATTAACAGAGGAAAGGCACTGGAATTAAGAGGGCTTGGGGAAAACTATTCTAGTAGAAAGTAAGATTTTAGTAGAGACTTAAAGTCAGTAGATGCAGTAGAGAAAGAGCATTCCAGGAATGGGAGAAAGTCAGAGAAATTGCCTAGAGCTGAGATATACAAAGTTGTGCCTACGTTAGAAATGGATTGAATCACAAACACAGCAACCTTCTACTTGGAAGTCAAAGGTTGCCTCATAGGATTTATAGCTGTAAAGGATTTTTAAATCCTTATGTCCATCTCATGTCCACCTTCCCATAGCCCTATAGGAAGCATGTAACAGTGTCAGAATTAGAACACAGCTCCTCTTATTCCAAATCCAGAAGATCTTTCCACTCTAGTACATTACTTTAACTTCTAGTCCTTTCCAGTAACTATACTCTCCTTCCTACCTTGCCTTGGTTCCATGACCCTTTACCTCCTTTCATCCTTATTTCCCTATAGCTGCTAGTCTAAGTAACACCAGTTGTTTAGTGCAAAGAGCCCTCAACTAAGAATCAAGAGACTGAGGTTAGTCTGTCATCTTCACCGCTTACACATACTATGAGGGTGAGCGAGTCATTTCTCTGGGTTGTTAAATATATGACTTCTAAAGTCTATTCCAGTTCTGACATTTTGTCATTCTGACATTTGGAACTTGGCTTTCAGGTTTAGGGTTCCTTCTGCCAATGGCAAGCCCCTTGAGGGAAGCCACTCTCTTTTGTCTCTTTTTGTATCCTCGATGCTTAGCATGTTACTATGTGCTTAATAAATGTTTATTGATTGATCTTCAGCAATTAACACATAGTAATTATTCAATTAATATTTGTTAAGTCAATGAATGAGAAAGACAAAATATCATATCTCAAAGGCCTGTGGACTTTCTATACAGTTCTTTTACTTTCACACCAGTATGTTCCTTATTTCAAGAAACACTTGAGGTTCCATCACGTACAATGCATTTGCCTGAGTACTTGGAGAGATACAAAGATAAGTAAGAAACATTTCCTTCCGTATTGGAGCATACTGTCTACTAGAAGGAGATAGACCATATACACAAATAAACATAGAATTTGTTAAGAGCACAAAAGAGTAAAAAGTGCTATGAGGTCAGATTAAGAAAAGATTGTTTCCAGGATGGGGAATTGAGAAAGGCTTCATGGAAGTAATGGTCCCAGAGCTGGATCTTGAAGTTTAAAACTATTCTATCATTTCCTCCAAATGGTACATCTATAGAGGACTCTGATTGACCATGGAGGTCAGGACTTAGAATGGTCAGGACTTAATTGAGAGAGGGGCAAGTTCACCAATTCAATTAACTCTAACTCAATTCAGTTTAAATCAATTAAACAAGCATTTATTAAGTACCCGATAGGCAGCCAAGTAGTACAGTGAATAGAATGCAGGAACTATAGTCAAGAGGGCGTTGGTTCAAATCCAGTCTTGGATACCTTCTATCTGTGTGACTCTGGACAAACCACTTGTAAGTAAGGTGGATTTTAGTGTAAGGTAGATTTCAGTATGTATAAAGCAGATTTTTGTTATTATTTCTTAGAGTTCAGTTTCCTAGGGTCTATATCCATAACAATTTTTTGTTAGGTGTTAGATGTGAGTTCCCGCAACTATGGTTTAAAATGTCACAATGCTTGTGCAGCATTGTATAATGAGAAATAATATAAACATCCATAGCAACTGTTCAGTGAGATACAGAGATGAGGTGATGTCAATTTGTGAGGTTATTGTTGGCAATATGCCTACTTTATACGTTGCCCTATAAAACAGGTGGGCACTGGTCAGTGAATGGGGGAACCTCAGGGTTGAATGCACAAATGCTGTGTGTGCCTCAACTGGCTTCCATTGAGGCTTGAGGGGATTTAAGGGATGCACAATCTGTGCCTGTCTTGACTGACCCCATAGAGACAAAGGGGTAGTTGCCTCCCTTTCTCTCCGGCCCCTGCAAGAAGGGAACTTGGGAACTAGGGAATGCTGTAGGAGTTTGTGCTCCCATAACAGCAATCCTCTTCTGAAAAAACTAGACTAGAATAAAGTAAGATTATTAACACCTTCTTAGTGTCTTTCCTGTCTGACCAGATCAAGAGCGAACCTGTGCTAGCAGCCCTCTCTCCTTCCCCCATGTGTTGTGTTTGTCTTACACCACTTAACAACAGTCTCCCTGGTTTTCTCATCTGTTAAGTGGGTATAATCATAGCACCTACCTCCCAGGGTTGTTGTAAAGATGAAATGAGATAATTTTTGTGAAGTGCTTTGCATACCTTAGAATTTGAATAGATGCTATCGTGAATACTATGTAGTTGAACCATGCTAGGTGCTGTAGATAGAAAAGCAAAAATGACAATAGCCTCTGACCTCAAGGAGTTTCCATTATTCAGTGGGGTAAGTGAGAAAGGGATACACACACACACACACACACACACACACACATACACACACACACACACACACTAGTAAATGCAAAACAATTTCAGTGTGAAAAAATAACAACTGGTGTAGGCAAAGAGCAGAAGAGGGTTGAGTTAAGAAGTGGTCCTTAAGCTGAACCACCTGGAAAGGGGGCACATCCTCATTATAATGTGGCTTATTACTCTCGTTCTACTATTGAGCAAACAAAACTTTCTATTTAAAGGTCTATTATAATATATTCCCCTTAAAACAAGGTTTCTAATCCTGTCCTGCAACAGTTTTATAAGAGGGGGTTGTTATACTGTCTCTTAAAAATTTGTTTTGTTTTTATGTCACCTTTATCTCCCCCTCTGTTCTTTCTCCCTCCCAACCTAGAGAGTCATCCCCAGAACAAAGAACGAAAAAAGGAGAAAAAAGAAAGGAGGAAAGGCAGTTAAGTGAAACTAAGCAACACATCAATCAAGTCTGACAGTATATCCATAGTTCCCCACCTCTGCCTCCCTGCAGCAAAGAAAGAAGGGAAGGCATTATATTTCTAAGGACTCTGGTGACTGATAAGTTCCTCCTAACCACAGACTGCTAACCCAGGTCTTAGCCCATGTCTGGACATACAGTGAGCAATCAATGATTACTCCTTGATTACTAAATCAAACTACTCGTCAAGCCCAAATAATAGATTCGTTTCTTCAGCACTTTATAATGCGAGTTCCTCAAAATAGGTAGATAGTAAAGTGATTATTATTCCCATTTTAGAGAGGAGGAAACTGAGGGTCAGAGAGGTAATATGGTTAGTAAATGTCTGAGCCAGGAATTGTGACCTTCTTTTCCTCTCAAGTTCTCTTTCCATTAGTCAATACTAAAAGAAAAAACCCCAAACAAACAAACAAAAACCATTAGACTTGAAATTGCAGAACCTGGGTTTGAGTCTTGGCTCTGATACTTACCAACAGTGTGACCGAATGAGCTACTTACTTTTCCTAAGCCTGTGTTTCTTATCTGAAAAAGTAACTACAACAGTTGATTCTCCCTATTTCCTAGGACTGTTTTGAGGAAAATATTTAGTAAACCTTGAATGAAGCACTACATTCATATGATGTATTATTATTATTTTAAGCTCCATGAGGGCAAGTATACTGCTTTTTTGTTTTGTTTCCCTGTTTTGCAAATAGTAGGTACCCAGGATGTATTTTTTAAGTGACTGTGTGAATGCTATATGATCAATACTGACCTCGGATTCAGAGAGAAAAGCTAAAGAAAGAACCTCAAAAAGAAATTGATGAGGCCACTCTTTGATTGCATTTATAGTTAAAGGCCTTGGACTCAAATCCTGGCTTTGCTATTTACCTACTTATTCAAATGTGAGAGGTCACTTCCCCATTCTAGGCTTTAGTTTCCTCATTTACAAAATAAAGGATTGGACTAGGTCAGTGAATCCCAACTTTTTTTTGTTCCTTGAATACCTTTCAGGAAAACCCCAAAACATTGTATTTTGAACCCCCAGAATAATATACTACTCATAATATTAATATGCTATTTTTACTATTCTTTTCCCCTTAATTTTAAAAAGAATTTTTATTTAACGTTTTGTTTAAAGTTTTTTTATTTAAAGTTTTAAGTAAACTTTAAATTTCTATTTAAAGTTTTGAGTTTCAAATTTTATCCCTTCTTCCATTCTTTCCTCCCTCCTTGAGACATTAAACAATTAGATATAGGTTATACAGGTACAACTATGTAAAACATTTCCATATTAGTCATTTTGTATAAGAAGATTCAAATAAAAGAAAAAAATGAAAGAAAGAAAAGGAAAAATAGCATGATTTAGTCTATATTCAATTAATATCAGTTCTTTATCTAGAGGCAGATAGGTACTGGTAATTTGGTTTTTCTTTTTTAAAATCATGTTAATCAAAGGTTTATCTATTTTATTGTTTTTTTCCATAAAACCAATTCTTGCTTTTATTTATTAGTTTGATGAAATTATTGATTGTTTCTGTGATTTGTTATTTGAACCATTCATTCTTTAGGGTTAGATTATTTAGTTTCCAATTATTTTCAGTTTATCCAACTCTGGCCCTGTATCATAAAACTTTGTATTGCATCATTATCTGAAAAGGATGAATTCAATATTTCTGCCATTCTGCACTTGATTGTGAGGTTTTTATGCCCTAGTACATGGTCCATTTTTGTGAAGGTGCCATTTGCCACTGAGAAAAAGGTATATTCCTTTTTATCCCCATTCAATTTTCTCCAGAGTTCTATCATACCTAACTTTTCTAAAATTTTGTTCACCTCCTTTACTTCTTTCTTGTTTATTTTGTGGTTAGATGTATCTGTCTCAGAGGGGGGGAGGTTGAGGTCACCCACTAGTATAGTTTTGCTTTCTATTTCTTCAGTAGCTAACTTAACTTCTCCTCTAAGAGTGTGGATGCTATACCACTTAGTGCATATATGTTTAATATTGCTATTGCTTCATTGTCCATGGTACCTTTTTAACAAGATGGAGTTTCCTTTTTATCTCTTTTAATTAGATCTATTTTTGCTTTTGCTTTATCTGAGTTCAGGATTTCCACCCCTGCTTTTTTTTTTTTTACTTCAGCTGAAGCACAATATATTTTGCCCCAGCCTTTTACCTTCACTCTTTGTGTATCTCTCTGCTTCAGATATGTTTCTTGTAAATAATGTATTTTAGGATTCTGGTTTTCAATCCACTCTGCTATCTGCTTCCATTTTATGGGAAAGTTCATCCCATTCACATTAATACTTATGATTACTAACTCTATTTCCTTCCAACCCATTTCCCCTACTTTTCTCCCTCCTTTCATGAGTGTTTTACTTCTGACCACCACCTCCCTCAATCTGTCCTCCCTTCTATCACCCCCCCCACCATTTCTTTCCCCTTTCCTCTCCTACTTCTGCTCTTCCTTGTATCAGACACCTCTTCCCTTTTCTTTCCTATCCTCTCCTACTTCCCTATAGGGTAAGATAAATTTCTATACCCAGCAGAGTATATATGTCATTCCTTCTTTGAGTCAAATCCAACAAGAGTAAGGTTCAACCAATGCTCACCCCACTCCCATCTTTCCCTCTACTGTAACAGGTCTTTTACACCTTGTCATGTGATGCAATTTACCCAATTCTGCCTCCTCCTTTCCTCTTCTCCCAGTATAATCCTTTTTTTACCCCTTAATTTTTTTTATAACATTACATCAAAGTCAACTTATACGCATACCCTCTGTCTATGAATAAAACTTCTAATTTTCCTAGTCCTTAGAGTTATAATAGACAGAGGCCTTAAGAGTTATAAGTACCATTTTCCTATGTAGAGATGTAGACAGTTTAAACTGAATAACATGTTTTATCTTTTCTTGTTTATTTTTTAATGTTTTTCTTGAGTCTTATATTTGAAGATCTAATTTTCTACTTAACTCTGGTCTTTTCATCAGAGATATTTGAAAGTCCCCTATTTCATTGAATACACATCTTTTCCCCTGAAAGATCATACTCAGTTTTACTGGGTAGTTGATTCTTGGTTGTACTCCAAGCTCTTTGCCTTCCAGAATATCATATTTTAAGCCCTTTGATCCTTTAATGTAGAAATTGTTAAGTCCTGTGTAATCCTGACTGTGGTTTCTTGATATTTGAATTGTTTCTTTCTGACTGCTTCCAATATTTTCTCCTTGACCTGATAATTTTGGAATTTGGCTACAGTATTCCTGGGAGTTTTCATCTTGGGATCTCTTTCAGGATATTATCAGTGAATTTTTTCAATGACTATTTTACCCTCTGGTTCTAGGAACTCAAGGAAGTTTTCTTTGATAATTTCTTGAAGGATGCTATCCAGGCTCTTTTTCTGACCATGGTATTCAGGTAGTCCAATAATTCTTACATTATCTCTCCTGGATCTATTTTCCAGGTCAGTTGTTTTTCCAATGAGGTATTTTGCATTTTATTCTATTTTTTCATTCTTTTGATTGTGTTGGACTGATTCTTGTTGTCTCATAGAGTCATTAGCTTCCACTCACCCAATTTTGATTTTTAAGGAATTATTTTCTTCAGTGAGCTTTTAGACCTCCTTTTCCATTTGGCCAATTCTACTTTTAAAGGAGAGGTTTTCTTCAGTGGATTTCCCCATTTCCCCCCTCCCCCCTCAGTTGACTAATTCTGTTTTTTAAGGAGTTGTTTTCTTCAGTCAATTGTTGTGCTACCTTTTCCATGCTGTTGACTTTTTTCATAGTTCTACTGTACAACTCTCATTTCTTTTCCCAATTTATCTTCCCAACCTCTCTTACTTGATTTAAAAAAAATCTTTTTTCGAGCTCTTACAAAAGGGACTTTTTGGGCTTAAGACTAATTCATATTCACTTTTGAGGTTTCACATGTAGGCATTTTTGACATTTTTGTCCTCTGTTGAGTTTGTATTTTGATCTCTTTTGTTGCCATAGTAGTTTTCTATGGCCAGGGTTCCTTCTTTGTCCATTTAAAAAAAAGTTGAGCTGTTTTTGGGTAAGAAGGAGCTCTGTCCCAAGCTTCTTTTGCTGGGGACCAGGGGCCTGTTCATTGATTTTTTGTGTTGGGGTTTCGGGTGCTGGCGACTTGCATACTGCATTGGGGTAGCCTGGCCTAGTTATGGCTGTTGTCCTGGGGTTCTGGGGCTGTCAGTTTGCCTTCTGCACTGGAGCTAAAGGCCTTAAAGCTGGCCTGCTGAGCCAGAACCACAGGACCTCGGTTGCTTATCTGTGCTGTGCTTAAGTGCCTCCTGCTGTCTTGCTCAGATACCATTTGCACTGGGTTACACTCACCTTGTATCTAAGTCAGATAGACCTTTCCTGAAGATCTTCTAAGTTATATTAAGCTGGAAAACTGTTCTACTCCATCTTCTTGTGGGTTTTTTCATTCAAGAATCCATTTAGAAGCTTGATTTAACATTGTTTCTGAGAGAAATTGGGTAGAACCCAAGTAACACATTCATTTCTTCTTCTCTCCACCATCTTGGCTCTGCCACCAGCTTGTCATTTCTTATAGCATAATAATATTCCATTACAATCATATACTGCAGCTTCACAATATTCTATTACATTTATTCATTACATTTTACATCTATCCATTAAGAGCTTAAAATAACTACAAAAATCACCAAGACAGATCGTGGTAGTTCCTGATTGTGAAACAAAAAAAAGAAACCGAAAACCCCCAAACAACCTAAACCTATAATGCTTCCAACAGACACATGCTTACTGTCAGAGAGGAAAAGTAAATTTGTAACATAATTGGGTGATTATTTACTCTTTAAGGTGTCATTAAAGAAATTTTCTGCATGACCCCCTTGAACCACTGTCATAAATTTCCCCAAGGTTCTGGAACCAGTAAACGGGAACCACTCAGTTACAAAATGTCTAGAGCAGGAATGGGGAACTTACAGCCTTGAGTCCACATATGACCCTCTAGGTCCTCAAGTGTGGCCCTTTGATTGAATCTAATCTGTAAAGTTTAGATTCAGTCAAAAAACTGCATTTGAGGACCTAGAAGACCCTTGGATGGGGTCTTAAGTTCACATGTTCCCCACCCCTAGTCTGGAGGATTTTTTAGCCCTCACTCTTTTAATCAATAATTCACTTCATCTCTCAAAAATCTCTTTAGTTTCTACTTTTTGAGAACTGTTTGTACCTTCTCTCTTCTGGGGAGGTTTGGTTTCTTCTCAGTAGAGGCTGAATCAAACAGATATCTTCTCTGTGGTTGCTTAGGGTATCAAGTGGTTGACAGCCAGAAGATAAGCAGTTCTGAGGATAAAGAGAGAGAAAAAAATCGAAAGAAAGGGCTAACAATAAAGGGCAGAGGCAAAGGCTCAGAAATTCTTTTTTTTTTTAGAGAGACAAAAGATTGGGATAACAAAATGGTGCTATGCGGACAGACTCTAGGTAACATGGAAGAAAAACAAAACCCGGAATTTCCTTAACAAGATGCTTGGTCCCTGCCTCCTGGTTTTGGTAACTTTGCTATTCTAAAGGCGTTGGTAGGGGATTGAGAGTCTCAGCCTCCAGACTGATGCTTAAGCTACTCCCCCAGACAGCCCAAAGCTGGGTTTTGATTTATTGTTTTGTTTGCCTGGCCTTGGATATGCCTTCTCTCTTTTCCCTGCTGACTGAGATGCTTCCATCTACTAACCTCCCCCAAAGCTGCTCAGGGCTTCTTCTCACTCCTGTTTTTCTGGCCTCCTCACTCCCTGATCCATTTATTCTCATCACCTGAATGTTTTCAGAAATGATGACCACCAGCTCCTCAAGTAGCTAATTTTGCACCTGAGGCAAAGACATAAAATATAAAATGATATTCCTTTCCCATACTAGTTACAGGGTATGCTTGAGATAGTCAATGCATATTTTATACATTTTCTGCTATACATACATATTCTGCTATATATAGTATATATCTATATAGTTTATATATTTCCCCTCAGCTTTGCTCCCCAGGGCACATGCCTCACTTGCCCCACCCTTGCTGCTTTGCTTCAAGGGCAAGGGAAATGTCAAGAATGGATAGAGACCTAAAAATTAACTATCTTTGGGGAGATCTCAGTAGGCAGGATGCTTGCCACACCTATAGAGATGCACTCCCTTAAAGAGAAAGATTCAAACACGTTTTTTGGATAGAAATATGAGAGAAAAACCAGTCACTCCATGTACAAGGAAGGTGGATGACCCAAAGGAGAGGCTCAGTTAGTGGCTGTCTGGGGAGTATGATTTGAGGAAACTTAAAGCCTCCTTTCCTGTCAGACCCTTCTCTCTCTTCCCCTCCCATTTGTCTACCACAGGGCTTGAGATTCCTGCTGCTTAAATCGCTCCTTTGATCTGAGGCATTCAGGTCTCGGTTAAAAGGCAAATATATTAAAAAGGGAGGGTAACTCATAAATCATCTGGGGATGAGGGAAAAACTGATTTAACAGTGGATCAGGACCCTTTGCCACCTCTACAACTGGGCAACTCTGAACTCTTAGGGTGGCAAAGAGGTTTTAATGAGGAAAGCAGGTGATAGATTAGTGAATCATAAAATGTTAAGCTTTAGGATGTTAGAGATCATAGGGATCATTTAGCACAATCCCTGCATTTTACAGAGAAGGAAACTGAGGGTCAGAGAGAATAAATGACTTGCCCAAGGTCATACAACTAATACAAGGCAGATCTAGGGTTAGAATCCAAGCAACCTGACACCAAGTCCAATATCCTTTCCCTTTATATCATCTTTACAGGTCAACTTATTAAGAACCTATGATATGCCAAGTGCTATTAAGCATTGGAGATACTAATTCCAAGAATGACAAAAATGTCTATTTTGAAGGAACTTATTTTTGATTAAGAGGGATAACATTGATATATAAAAATATATATTGTACATAAGTACATGGTGGGGGTTGTGTGACTAGATAATGATTTATGTAAAAAAAATCATGAATTTCATGCATTATAAACTCAATATAAGTCAACAGTATGACATAGCAGCCAAAAAGCTGAGATTTTAAGTTACATCCAGAGAGACCTGGTATAGTACAGAACGCTCACCCGGGAGTCAGGAAGACCAGGGCTTGCACCCCACCTCAGAAACTCTCTTACCATGCCAGGCTTGTGAAGATCCAGGATAGTCTGCACCATACTTTCTGTGCCTCAGTTTTCCTTTTCTTTTTTTTTTTTTGGAGGGGCAGTTGGGGTTAAGTGACTTGCTCAAGGTCAAATGGCTAGTTTTTGTGTTAAGTGTCTGAGGCCGGATTTGAACTCAGGTCCTCCTGACTCCAGGGCCGGTGCTCTATTCACTGCACCACCTAGCCGCCCTGTCAGTTTTCTTCTCAGCAAAATGAGGAGCTTAGACTTTATGATCGTTGATATATAACACCAAATCTATAATCCTATGATCACTTCTCTGAATTCTGCTCTGACCATAACATATCCACAGCATTTTGTATAGTTCTGTGTACTCCATTTAGGAAATGACAGTGAGAAATTCTTAAGATATATAAAAGAAGAAAAGAGCTCAAATACTTAGAAAATTATAGAAATAATTCATACTTAAAAAGATATTTGAAAAAGCATTAATAACCACCAACCCACATGTCTGTTTTTCCATCTTTATAAAATAATTTTAAAAACAATTTACAAATGTATTGAAGTCATCCTTGATGAAGTCATTTAGGCATCCAGCAAGTGATTATTAAGTGTTCTATGTTCTAAGCACTGTGAAAAGTGTGGGGCATTCAATGAAAGGAAAAGCAAAGTCCCTACCCTTAGGGAGCTCACAGGTTAATGGTGGAGACAACATGCAAACAACTATGTACAAGAAGACGTACAGTGTAAATGGGAAATAACCTCAGAGGGAAGGCTTAGCAGAATGTAGGCTTTGAGATGAGTCTTGAAGGAAGCCCAGGAAGCCAGAAGGGAGAGGTGAGGAGGATGAATGAATGTCCACAGGCATGGAGGACAGTCTGTGAAAATGCATGGAGTCTGGAGCTGGAGTATCCCGAGTGAGGGACAACAAGAAGACACTGGTCTTTGGAAGTGTAGAGTATGAGGAAGTAAATAAAGTATAAGAAGACTGCAGTGAGAGGAAGGGTCCAGATTTTGAAGAGCTTTAAATATCAAAAAGACTTTCTACTAACTTGATCTTGGAGGTAATAGGGAGTCAAGGGGAAAGGAATGCCTCTGGCCCTGACTATGATATCAGTTGAATAATCTCTCCATTTAAGTCTTGGACAGGCTCTGAAAACAGACAATAGATTGGGTCTGGAATTGAACAGGAGAGGGGAGCAGGCTACATTGCCTTTGAGAAGCTGTATGGTGCCTTTCATGACACTAAGATTCTCTTTGAAAAAAAGCCCCATCTTTTTAAAAAATCAACTTTTGTTTATTTTTAGTTTACATCATTAATTTCCACAAGATTTTGAGTTATGTTCTCCCCCGTCTTTCCCCTATCCACTTCCCCAAAACAGCAATCCCACTGTAAACCCCCTGCCCCGTCTGCTGTCTCCTATATCCTCCCCCATCACTGCTCTGACTTTCTGGTAGAGCAAAATGGATCTCCCTACACCAGGGCCTGTGTATCTTATTTCCCAGTTGCATGTAAATAATAATAATATAATGATTTTATTATTAATATATAACATAATACATAATATATTATATAATAATATACAATAACAATAATAATATATGTATATATATATTTTAACATATGATTTTAGAACTTTAAATTTTAGATTCTTTCCCTTCTTCCCTTGTCACCCACCCCCACTGCAAAGACAAGCAATTCAATATAGGTCATACAAGTGTAGT
>CM053595.1:72645315-72694094 GCA_028646575.1 Pseudocheirus occidentalis | reverse complement strand
TCTACTTTGTCCCTGTCCCTTTACTGAGGTGTGTGCTTCTAACAACCCTCCTCTCTAACCTCCCCTCCCCTCCACCATCCCCGCTCTTATCCCCATCCCCCCAATTCTCCTGCAGGGCAAGATACCCATTTTAGAGTGTATGTCATTCCCTCCCTAAGCCAAATTCAATGAGAGTGAGGTTGACCCATTCCCTTTTTGCCTTCCTGTTCTTCCCCTCCATTGTAACAGTTATCCCTTGCCTCGTCTATATGAGATGATTGACCCCCATTCTGTCTCTTCCTGTCTCCTCTCATTCTATTCCTCTCCCACCTCTTAATTTCACCTTTTAAAATATCATCCCTTCCTATTCAATTGATCCTTTGGTCTCTGTCTATGTACACATATATACACACTCCCATATGTATTCATATACCCTTCTATATAGACATATGTGTATACATACATACATACACACATACGTATATGTATATACATATATATGTATATATACACATATATGTATATATACATATATACACATATATATGTATATATACATATACATATATATGTATGTACATTTATATTCCCTTCACCTATCCTCACACTGAGAAAAGTTTCACAAGTTGCAATTCTCATTTTTCCATGTTGGCATGTAAATTGTTCAACTTTGATAAGTCCCTTATGTTTTCTTTTCCATGTTTACCTTCTCATGCTTCTTGTGTTTGATTGTCAAATTTTCTGTTCAGTTCTGTTTTTTTCAGCAAGAATGCTTGAAAGTCCTCCACCTCATTGAATGACCATATTTTCCTCTGAAACATTATACTCAGTTTTTCCAGGTAGGTGATTTTTGGTTTTAAAGCTAGCTCCCCTGATCTCCAGAATATCATATTCCAGGCTCTTCAGTCTCTTAATGTAAAAGCTGCTAGATCCTGGGTTGTCCTGATTGCATTTCCACAGTATTCAAATTGTTTCTTCTTGGCAGCTTGTAATATTTGCTCCTTGATCTGGGAACTCTGGAACCTGGCTATAACATTCCTAGGAGTTTTCTTTTTGGGATCTTTTTCAAGAGGTGATCAATGAATTCTTTCAAGTTCTATTTTGCCCTCTGGTTCTAAAATATCAGGGCAATTTTCTTTGAGAATTTCTTGAAGGATGCTTTCTAGTTTCTTTTTTTTGATCAGTGCTTTCAGGTTGTCCAAAAAATTTTAAATTGCCTCTCCTGGATCTATTTTCCAGGTCAATGGTTTTTTCAATGAGATATTTCAAATTGCCTTCTATTTTTTCATTTGTTTGGATCTGTTTAACAGCATCCTGATTTCTCATAAAGTCATTTGCTTCCATTTGCTCCACTCTAATTGTGAAAGAATTATTCTCTTCAATGAGCTTTTGAGATTATTTTTCCATCTTCTAAATTTGACTTTTTCAGGCATTCTTCTCCTCATTGGCTTTTTGGGCCTCTTTTGCCATTTGAATTAATCTATTTTTAAGGTGTTATTTTCTTCAGTCAAGTTGCTGACTCTCCTCTCATGATTTTCTTGCATCATTCTCATTTCTCTCCCCAATTTTTCTTCCACTTCTCTTATTAGGTTTTCAAAATCCTTCTTAAGCTCCTCCATGGCTTGTAACCAGTCTACATTTAATTTGGAAGCTTTTGGTGCAGGAGTTCTGACTGTGTTGTCTTCTTCCCATTCCATGCTTTGATCCTTTTTGTCCCCCAAAAGGGAATCTAAAGTTGGATTGCTGAGATTTCTTTGCTTCCTTTGCTTGCTCATGTTGCCAGTCAGTTACTTGACTTTTGGGTTTAGTAGAACTCTGCTTTCAGAGGGGAGAGCTTTGTCCCAAATTTCTGGGGGTTTTGCAACTGCCAGAGCTATTAGGGGTCCTATGTCTCTGCAGCCCCCACCAGCTTTGGCTCACTGAAAATGCACCTCAGGACCACCACCCAAGACCACAATCCTGATCCAGGCAGCTCAAAGCAAGAGCACTTAGCCTCTGAATGATTGCTTGACCTCCCTGTAATCTGCAGGCTGTGTGCTTCTGAAGCAGCCATGTGGAGGTGGCTGCAGGGCTGCCACTTCAGACTGCTTCTAGCTCTGGAGTCAGTCAGCCGGACCCTCTCCCCGAAATTTAGCCAAGTTCCACTGACCTTTATATTTGGCTCTTATGGGTTGGTAATTCTGGAAACATCTGCCAGTGATCTGCTCTCCTTAAAGCTCTGGCCGGGGCTTCTCCTGGACAGCCTGGGCCTAAAACTGCATGGGGCTGGGCTCTGCTCCTAGTGCTCTCTGAAGAGCCCTCTCCATCCATCTGCCAGGCTGCCTTCAGCAGGAGCCTTGTTTCTCTGTCATTTTATGAGTTCTGGGGCTCCAAAATGTATTTAGAATCATATTTTATAGGTATTTGAGGTGGTAATGTGGGGAGCCACAAAATTCTCCTGTTTCTACCAAACCCATCTTATAAACAAAACAAAACAATAATATTCTTCTGATGATGCTCCTGGTGATGACTTCAAGTCATGTAATATTACATTTTCCAAAAAATTAAAGTTACAGGTCACCAAAAAGGCAATGAAGTGATACGGAAATAGACTACATCATGTTACTAATGAAGAATTGTATTCATGAAGCAGCATTAACAATCTCATCCTAGAGATGTATGACTAGCAAAGGAGATGGACTGCTGAGTTAGTGAGAATAATGGAGCTTTGTGTTCCATTGGAAACCAATGGGATCAAGAAGAAGGCTGCCAATGTTTTAGGAGGCCCTTTTGGTAGATTTATAGGAAGATGTATACAAGAGTCATACAAGACAGGAAAGTTTGATTGTGTATCATTTTATGGAATACCCTTATCTATAAGATGATAATAATAATACACAATGGTTTACAAATAACATTATATAAGTAATCTCATTTGATTCTCACAACATCCCTATGAGTTAAGTGCTGTTATTACTGTCACTTCACAAATGAGAAAACTGAAGCTGAGAGTGGTTAAGTCAATAAGCAACAAACATTTATTAAGCACCCACTGTGTGTCAGGAACTGGGGATATAAATAGTGAGAAAAAAACACAGTGCCTGATCCCAAGGAGCTTGCAATCTGTTGGTTTAAGAAAATATATGGAAGGAAGCATTTTAACAAGGGCATGACTGCTAGAGGGTTCCCTAGTCCAGGAATCACACTGATCATGGAGTCAAAACCAAGCAGAGCAGTTGGTGGGAAATGAAGAATTGGACATTTTAAGCCCCCTACTAAGGGAGGCTTTGGTAGGAGATTTTTTGCTCTAATCTCTAGCCCTTTAATTAGAGAAGGAATGTGAATGAGGAGACTGAAGAGGTGTTGAATAGCAAAGGTGAGGCAATTTCCATCCTGGTATTTCTGGTGATGAGCTTTATCCTGGGAGAAGCATGACATTGGAGGAGATGAAACCAAACAGAGAAGCTGGTGGGAGAATTCTGAGGGGCTTGTTGTCCTGTCTTTTTAGTTGGGGCTGACTCTTCATGACCCCATTTGAGGTTTTCTTGGCAGATATACTGATGTGTTTTGACATTTCCTTCTCTAGCTCATTTTACAGATGAGAGAACTGAGGTAAACAGAGTTAAGTGATTTGCCCAGGATCACAGAACTAGTAAGTGTCTGAGATGAGATTTGTACTTAGATCTTCCTGACTCCAGGATGGGTGTTCTATCCACTGAGTCACCTAGCTGCCTCATTCTGAAGCTCATAGGCTTGTTAAAGTACTAGGTATCAAGCATCTGAGGTTTTCTAAAGAGGGAGACCTAGGGGCCTAGAGGCCATTTCATAGATTTGGTTGAAATAAATGGGCAGAAGAAAAGACTTAAGGGGTATATAGTAATTGTCTTCAAGTATATGAAGAGCTGTGATGTGGAAAAAAGATTAGATTTGGTCGATTTCACCCCAGAGGACAGAAGATGGAGCAATGAGCAGAAGTTTAAGAGGAGCCTATTTAGGCTTCACCCAAGGGAGAACTCCCTAACAATTGAACGCAATGGGCTCTCCCAGGGGGCACAGGGTTTCCCTTTCCCTGGAGCTCTTCGAGTAGAACCTGATGACTGTTTGTTAGGATGGCACAGAGGAGATTCCTGTTTAGGTATGGGCAGGACCAGATAACCTCTGATGTCCCATCCCACAATCCTTTAGCCATCAGACAGACAAATAAAATCCAGCTAGAGTTAATGACCAGACACTTCAACTCCAAACTGATTTTTGCTCTTCTGTAGTAATTATAATAGTAACTTATAGTTCCAGGGTGCATTCAAGCTTATGAAGCCCTTTCTCTCAACAACTCTGTGAGAGGAGTGTCCTTATTATACAGGGTATGCCAAAACTCATAGCACAGTTTTAATTATTAAAGCTTAAAACTTTTGGGACATCCTGAAATGATATAATAATAGCTAGTATTTCTATACAGCTTTAAGGTTTGTGAAGTACTCTGTAAATATTAACTCATTTGATCCTTACAACAATCCTTCAAGGTAGGTGCTATTATTATCCCTATTTTCTAAATGAGGAAACTGAGGCAGATAGCACATAATTGATTTGCCCAGGGTCATAAGCCAGTTAATATCTATGATTTGAATTCAAGTCTTCCTGACTCCAAGCACAGTGCTCTATCCACTGTACCACCTAGACTATTCCCATGGTTGTACAACTGGTAAGTGTTAGAGTTGGGAATTGATACTAGGACACCTAAGTTCATGTCTGCTGCCCTTTCAATTCCATCATGGCACCTATACGCTTGGATTTATTTTTTATCTTATTCTTCTAGGTGCCAAACACATTTATATTAGCATTATGATGAAGACCAGAACTATGTAAAATGTGGAGTTATACCTCCCTAAGTGGTGATCTCTCACCACCCTCAGCCTGGCTATACTAAAACCTCAAAATCTTTCTCTCAGCAATTAGAAAAAAAGCCTCTTTTATGTTTACCAAGGGACCTATCACTTCAAAGCCATTTATTTGAAATTCCTGATTCTAAAGCATGCATTCACAGAGGATTATTTTGAAACCAATAAAAAAATTGTATCTTCAAACTGGTAGGTGCCCAAAGCTTCTTTCTGGTTCCTGCTCTTCTCTTACCACACACACTCCCTGACACTTATGGTATGTAATTTCCTGGGAGTTTATATAGCATGAAAGGAGAAGATGTGATAAAATATGCAGCTTAATTACAAAAACTGAGAGCTAATCTCACTAATGTGTTAGATTAAGACAGTCACATAAGAGGGTGCGAAGTGGTTAAGCTGATTTAGAACAAATTGGGCTCCCCAATTTCTCTGCCCTGCAGCCATATTTTATCCTGCCCAGACATTTCAGCTTATTCCATTTTATTTTTTGATTTATGATCTAAGTGCAATAATGTTACATTGGACTGTATGTTATTTAAAATAATTTCATCTCGTCCTGAACTGTATGAATTGCTCAGGTATATATCCTGAGAATGTCCATGCACCTTCTTCAGAATTTCTCTACTTACGTGATTCCCAATCTCTTACCTTTTTGAATGGATGATCCCTTTTAATGTAAAAAAAGTCATGAAAATGTCCCATTACAAGACCCTTTTTATTCACTACAGCTGCTATTACAATGAGTAATATCAAAGTATTAATTCATAATAAATTAGCCAACAAGTAATAACAACCATAATAGTAATTATTATCTTTTATATGGACTTGTCTATGTGTGAGGCACTGTGGTAAATCCTTTACAAATATTATCTCTTTTGATCTTTATAAAAACTGTGGGAGATAGGTCCTATTATTATCATTCCCATTTTATAGTCAAGGAAACTGAGACAAATAGAAGCTAATTGACCTGATCATGGTCACACAGCTAGTAAGTATTTGAGGTTAGATTTGAACTGAGGTCTTCCTAATTCCAGGCCCAGTGTTACATCTACTGTGCAATCTATCTGCTTATATATGTATATGAAAAAAATATATATATATACACAAGTTGTCTGTCTGTCTGTCTATCTATCTATCTATCTATCTATGTTTACTTCTTTGTAAAATGAGGGACTAGGACTAGATAAGAGTTTTCCAATTGCTTTGAGTATGAGGAAATCATTTTCATATAAAATTTTTCACAGACTTCCACTTGACAGTTATGACATTTGTGTTAAGAAAATGCATAATTATCAAAAATTATTATGAATTCAGTCATTCTTTTAAGTGAATTTCTCCTTTATTACTCATGGCAAAACCATGGTATAGTGGGTAGGGTTCTGAATTTGAAACCTAGGGGATCTTGGTTCCAGTCCTGCCCTTAATGCTAACTAATCTTGGGATACATACAAATCAATCAATCTCTCTGAGCCCTAAGATTTATCTACTAGATTATATATGGGCTATGTTCTATGTGGGTAAAGAGGTTGCCACCACCAATGAAAACACAAAGCCTAGATGTATTGACTTAATCAATAGCATCTGTCTACATTTGAAAAATAGTGACAAATACATATATGAGGTATTTCATTCAGTCTATGGAAGGGATTTACTTATCTTTTAAAATGCTGAATCATTTAATCTGATAACTAGAGTGCACATGTATTCATGAATCCCTTGCTATAGTAACACTAACTTTCTCTCCCTTTTCTTTCTTCCATCCTAACTCTCATACCAAATGGTCATATAGATTTGGGAATCACTGATCTACATATGTTTGACAAGCCCTCTTTGCACTTCTGACTTATCTGTCCATCTATCACTGAATTTCCTTCTGGTAGCTGAAAAAGAAGAAGACAAGAACTTCCAACTTGTGCCTGGGTGATGTAGAGGTCAGAGGTCTGGATTTTAAGTCAGAGGATGTGGGTTTTGAATCCTGGATCTGGCCCTGTCACAAGCTATATTGCCTTGAATATTTCTGGAGTACTTTAATCTTTATAAAACTCTTCCTTCACATTCACTCTGTGTGATAGATAAAAGCAGGAATTACAATCTTCATTTTCTAGATGCATAAAATTTAAGCTTGAGGTGGTAAAGTGACTTTCCCAGAGAATATCAGATGGGGTTTAAACCAAAACCGGTGTTCTCTCCACTATATCATCCTGCTTTCTATTTACTTTAAACCCTTTGAGCCTGATTCCTCATCTATATAACCCTTAAAGTTGTTGAAAAGCTTTTATTGTCCTTTTACCTTGGTTTACCCATCTTAGAAAAGACAGCAGTTAGTATTTTGAGACTACAATTTTAGTGCTACATTTTGTGCTTTCAGAGAAGTTGAAATTTGATTGAAGCAGACAATTATAACAGTTTCCATTCCAGCATATCTGCCTTGTCAGAAGAATGGAGAGAGATTGAATAGGGTTGGGGGAGGAGCAGGGATTTTACTGGGGCGGAAGAAGACTCCTTCATAGGATGAATCACCCAGGGCTTGAGAAGGGTATTATATGTTCTACAGTGAGATTCCCAATCCTTGGGCATCTTTAAGAAGAAGTTGGACTACCATTTCTTGGAAACAGGATAATTGTATTTAATTTAATTTTGGTTTGGACTGGATGAGCTCATGAGACCCCTACAACCTTCAAATTTTATGACTCTATATTGAGAAGGATGTTTGGGATGAGGGTGGATTCCATGCAGTAGCATAGAGTTCATCATCAGGAGCATTAAAAACACTAGAAAGAAACACAGCAAATGTAATGTGAAAGAGCCTTGGACCTGAAGGTAAGAGCCTTGGGTTTAAATCATTTCTCTTACACTTAATGGTGGTTTGACCTAGGTGGATCATCTACTTGGATAATGAGTTCCTTTATCTGAAAAATGGGTTTAATGATGTTTGCACAAGCTACCTAGCAGTTTTCTTAGAAAATACTTTATTAACAGTAAAAGGTTATAGAAATGCATTCTACTTTGATTGATATAGGCATGGGTTGAGGTTGAGTGGTAACTATCATTTTCCTTTGGCAGCTTTTATGTGTGAGGGGCATGCATTGCTCTCTGTAGGCTTTGCCTTTCCTAGTCATATCCCAGAGAGGAAAGAGGAGGCTGGGGATAATTTGATGTTATAGAAAGAGAACTATACTTAAAGACAGAAGAACTATGGATAACATCTAGAAGCCTAGTCACCCAATGTGGTGTGGAGAAAAGTTGTCTAGGTATCATATCCCTTTCTTCATTTGACTTAACAACAATGAAGTCAATAGACTTTAATTTTTTTTCTCAAGATGAAGGCTTAGTAAAGAAGGAACAGGGAGTGAGGTTCAAGAGAGAAGTAAATCACTAGTACCCCTTTAAATATATTTATGGATATCTTTTGCTCTTATATCACCTACTTTTCTTCTTGTATTCCTCCTCTTCTTTCTCCCTGTCCCCATGAATCATTCTTTGTAGCATTTTCTAAAGGAGAAGGAAGAGAAAACAAATTCAGCAAAGTCAATCAGAGTATCAAAAATGATGTCATATGTTATATGTCATATGTTCCTCGTGCTTGGAGCTTGCCTCTTCAAAGGAGTAAAAGGAGATGTCTTTTGATATATTCTCCTTACAGCCAAGCTTGGCCATTATAATTTCATGATATTCAGTTTTGATTTTATTATGGTTGTTCTTTTCACGTATATTTTTTAAAAAACCTTTTCACTTGAAAAAAATAAATGTGAAAAAATAGGCACAACATAAATCAGGCAATATCTTGTAGTGTAAGAACATTGGAATATCAGGATATGACTCTGCCTTTAGTTGACTGTGTGAATTTGAGCAAATAGCTACCCTTCCATGGGTTTAAATTTCCTCTTCTGTAATCAAAGACTCTACTACTCAGTTCTCTAGGGCTTCGCAGTGTAAAAAAGGCTCTATTATCTTCCTTTTGAAGATGGAAAAACAGGGTTAGAGAGGTTAAATGAATAGCTAATAAGTATCAGAACCCAAGCCTCTTGACTCTAGGTCCAACATTTGAAGAATTATGGGATCATGACATTGCATTATTTTCAAGCCGGAAGGGACCTCAGTGGCCCTATATCTCAACATCTAACCAAAAGGAATCTCCAGTATAATATAACTGACTATTCTTTCCTTTGGTCCTTTATCCTTCTCTTTTTCCTATTTTCAAATATAAGCTCCCTGAAGGCAGAGACTCCCTTTCTTTTTGCTTGTATTTTTATTCTTAGCATAGAGTAAGTATTTAATGAATACTCATTGCCTGGCATATACTAAGTGTTTAAAAATATTTGTTGATTGACTTCCTTTCCTGCACACCATATAGCATCTTTAAGGCACTCCCCACCTTCACCCCTCGATCCTTCCTTCTTTCTCTCCTTCCCCAACCCCAATCTGGACCTGTGATTTCATTGTAATAGGGACATCCCAGTATGGAAACTCTATTTACCAATGCAGATCAATAACTCTTCTGTCAATTATAGTCTTAATTTACTGGGAGTCCTGAGAGTTTCCTATGGTCACAAAGCTAGTATACATCAGAGTTAGGTCCTGCTGACTCCAAGGCTGGCTGTCTATCCATCATGCCATGCTCTTTTTCTAAGGTCCCTTCAATTCTAATATTCTAGCATCTAATGTTCTATGAGTCAAATGACCTGGATTCTAGGCCTGGTTCTGTTACTAATTCATTTATTGTCCTCAGGCAACTCACTTCTCTCTGGCTCAGTTTTCCTATCTGCAGAATGAGGAGGTTGAATTGGGTGGTCTCTAACATATCCCTTCTAATTCGAATGTTCTTGGTCTGAGAACATTTTCCTGGTCACTTTCAATCAGTGTCTTCCATAGAGTGTTTGGTGCAGCTCATCCCATACCCCTGTAAAGAGGAGGTGACTCCCCTCTCCTACCTGCCCCTCCCCACACCTTCTCTTATATAGTTGGCTCTTTGCCGTACTTCCACATGTTCCACCACCTCATTTGGGAAGTGGCAGAGTGCTTCGGGAATTAATAGAGGCCATTTTTACCTCCATTTTCCCTCTTCTTACAAAGTTCACATATTGCATTTTGACATTATGTAAATTAAAAATCACCATGCCATTACTTGAAGTAAACTATTATATCATTCTTTTCACACTGCTCTCGTTAAGATACAGTCAGCACTTTCCATTACTGCCCTTTATTTTCAGAAGTTTAAGGCTCAGCAGGAGAGGAAAAAAAATCTATTCAGATGGAAACTTGTCACAAATTCCTCTGGGAAGGGCATTTCTCAGCCATAGTCCCCTCACTTTACTATCTCCAGCCCCCAAGGCGTCTGACCTGAAATCTGGCTAAGCTATGGACAGCAGGACATCTCAGAGACAAGTCTGTAAGCTGGGGAAAGAGATAGGAGTAGGACTTTGAGCTGTAAAAAACCTTAGAGATCCTTACTCCAACACTTTCATTTTACAAAGGAGGAAACTGAGGCTTAGGGACTTACCTATTGTCATGTAGTAAATGACAGAACCAGGAGATGAGCACAAGATCTTGGATCCCAAATCCAGACCTTTTTCCATTGTGCCAAACTAACTACTCAACTGGAAAGGATTAGAGTATAAACCAAGAGATGGTCTATGTCACTGACATCCAAGGACTAGTCTAGGTAAGTGTGGGTGGAATATAATTGAAGGTCAGGCATTAAGTAATGAGCATTTTTCAAGTACAGAAATCCATGAATATGATCTCCTGAGATAAGAAGAGGTTACAATCTGCTTTGGTGCAAGGAGAACCCAAACCCATGAAATCACAAATCTTTGAAGCATTGTGCTCTTGTATGCCACTCACTCTATGTTTCTATGTGTATTTTATTCCATACCTGTATATGTATGAATACATATGTTATTTTATTCCATAGGGGTATGTGTATGTACAAGCACATACACACAAATATATGTGTGTGTATTTTATTTCATAGCTATTTCATCAGTAAAGCAATTTCATCAATATATTCCCAGAATCAAACCTTCTTCTATGAAAGTAGATTATCAGCTTCTCTATAATATATAATTTTACATAGTGGCCAGGAACATTCAGTGGTTTAGTGACTTGTCGGCTAAGATCACATAACTAGTGTCTGCCTAAGGCAAACTTTGAATCCAGATCTTCCTGATTCCAAGGTCAAATCTTTATCCACAAAGACAAAATGCCTCTCGTTGCCATGTATGGTCACGAATTGTATATGAGATTTTTCATATGTTAAAAAAGGGCTGAGTTTTCATGGCAAGTTTTTTTCTTACACCTGCCACTGGGTACTTACTGTTTGTTTATTAGGATTGGAAAAGTACCAGTTAAAATTACATTGGGCACAGATATCTGAGAAAATTATGGGACCCTAGAATCATTTTGAGAAGGTTTTAAATTCAAGGAGCAGAAGGCATTTTGAACCAGAGACTTAATGTTGGGTTCTTATATGTGAGTTCTCAGAATTTGTTCTTTGGATGATTGGGTAGAATCTCAGAACTAAGGGACTATTAGAAATGCAGTCAAACATATCTTTGATAGGCTCTGTCATCACAGATTTGGGCCTTACCAGAATGTTGGCTACGTGGGATGGTGTCAAGTACTACCATGATACACCAGATACTAAGGGAGGGGCTGATGGGTACACACTGTTTCCCCTCATAGCTTCCATAACAGTTACTATCTTGTGAATGATTCCCACATTAGGGAAGTTTCTTACTGGGAAACCCATACAATAGACTGATATTCCTTTGACATATTGGAGGCTCATATGGGTCCTTTTCTTGATCTGCAACTCTCCGCTGACCCCAAACAAAAAAATGAGCCAATGAATAAAATCAGCTAGCCCCAGTAATCGTCCTTCCTCTTCTTTAAATATCCCACATAGCTCTGTTCTCTCACTCCCCCATCAATGTTATATGCTGTCACAGTGGTGTAATGATATTTAGATGCCAGTGATTCACTACTATCTGTTGCCTCCTTGTGGAAGTATCCCTCCATACTCAGCTTCATCACAGCTGCTGTCTATGGTTCTGAAACACCTCTACTATTTTGACACAGGTTAACTGTCTTGAAAGGAGTAAGTGGGGAAGTGGATATTGTCAAGCTAAAACAGGCAATCAATGCTAAATAAACCAATAGGGGAGAAAAGTAGGTATAATCCTTACAGGACAAAGATACCTTGAAGCAAAGATAGCTTCTGATTCAGAGGTCTTTAATTTTTTCACTCGAAGGAGTCATTGTCAATTTTTCCAGGGTAAACCCAACCCTCAGGCTATAAGTTGGCAACCAAAAAAAAATCACCTTGTAGATCCCCAAATCTCAGATTGATACTTTCTTAATATTGTGGATAACAGTCAGTGGTGATGGCGGCGGTGGCGCGGCGGCGGGGTGTGTGTGTGTGTGTGTGTGTGTGTGTGTGTGTGTGTACGTGAGAGAGAGAGAGACAGAGAGACAGAGAGACAGAGAGAGGGAGAGAGAGAGAGAAAGAGAGAGAGAATTGGTAGATAAGAAAGGTAGCTCAGGAAACGGAAAGAAGATTGAGCTTAGAATTATGAGACTTGGTTCAGAGGTCTTTGTTCCACTAGTAACTCACTTTGTGACCTTGGGCTAAGGCCAAGGCTTTCTCATAGGGAAAATGAAAAATCCCTGGAAAAATGTTTTTGGAGTTGTCAATGCCCCCTCAATCCCAATTCCCTTTGAAGTTTATATTTGTCTTTTTCATTTGTCTTGTGGAATTTCCTAAGTTTCTTCAGGCAGAGTCTGCGTCCATTTATAGGAATTTACATGTGTGAGCACAGGGGATACCATGCATAGAGTTATCTCTGAGGACAATCTCAGGCTATTTTGGAGCCCTAATGATAGCAACAGCATTCCTGAACCTTCTGAAGTGCTACCTAGCACAGCGAATGTCACGTGGTAGCCATCCAATAAATATTTGTTGAAATGAATAGTAAGATGTTTGTTGAGTCAGGAAAATAAATGTTACTGGTATTGATTCTCCATTTTGTTCTCCACAGACTGTACCTGGCATTTTCTTCTGTCTTCCAGTCCCAACTGAAACTTAACAAAGGAGACAAATTCCAACCTCACAAGAAGACTGAAGCCTTCTGAAAGGATTTCTTACAACTCCTCTCCTCAAAACCTCTTATAATCATTCCCTTTGGTTGCAGAATAAAAGGATACTTTCTAACTGATTTCTTGATCCCATCCCCCCTGCTTTGTCTTCCAGGAATTTGCTCAAGAGTTTCTTTCCATGTTTTCATTTGTGATCAATTTCTCTTTCTTCAATGGATGCTTCTTAACTTTTCAGATCAACCCAATTCTTAAAAAACCTCCTTCACTGACCCTTCTTTTTTCAAGCATTGTCCTATCTCTATTATCAATTTTATTTCCAAATTACTGAGAAAAAAAGCCATTGATACTTCTACTTCATCACTATCTACTTAGTCCTCAATCTGTTGCAATCAGGCTTCTGTCTCCATGCCTTATGAAAACTGTTCTCTCAAAGGTCATATCCTAATCACCAAACCTAATGACATTTTCTAGTCTGTATCCTCCTTCATCTTTCTGTAGCATTTGATAGGTTTATCACGGCTTCCTCCTGGAAACACTTTTTTCTCTTGTCTTCAGAGACATAACTAATTCTTTGGTCCTCATCCAAGTGTTCAAATTACTTCTTCATCTCTTTTGTTCACTCTTCACCTTCTTTTGGACTCTTTAATACAACTCTTACCCTCTGTCACCTGTTGAATTACTACTTATCTATTAAAAACAAACTCAGATTCCATCTCTTTAAAGAGTTCTTCCTGATACACTCTGATAGTAATTATCTCCTCTCTTGGACCTTATAATACACTTTGTTTTGAGTATCTTTAATGTATTTGTCATATAAAATTGTGTATTATAGTAATCCATGTATGTGTCTTATTCCTATACATGAAGGCCATAACCCTGTCTTTTCTCCCTTTCCTATATGATGGACATGGGACACTATGATCAATAAGTGTTTCATAAATGTTTGTTGAATTGAACTAAATAAAGCTCTGTTCAGAATGGAATTGAGTCAAGGTGCTAGTTCAGTCAGGACCAATAGCTTGTCATTTTCTCCCTGTGGTGAAATGCTGTGTTCTGGAGACCATTCTAGGGTATCAAACAATGTGTGCATCAGGTGAAACATCCCACTTCTTTCCCTTTCAGATGACTGATACTAAAGAAAACACATTGCATTTTCAGGGCCCCCATATTGACAAAAGCATTCCACTGTGATCTGAGTTAATTACAGCATGTGCCACTTGGGGTTTTTGACACTGTTTCTATTCAGGAAGGCAAAGTTTAGCATTGGATGAGTCTGATAGGAATTACTAATAAAGACAGAGAAGCTGTCATCTAGCCCAATTATGCCAAAAACTAATGAAGAGCTCTTTAGGTCTCTCGTCAACATAAGCTAGCCAGCCAGCACAAAGCAGTGAAAAGACTATAATATTTGGAAACAGAATATGTGAGTTCAAATCCCAGCTCCACCTCTTAGTATTTGTGTGACCTTCAACATACTACAAGTTCTTTGAGACTCCATTGCCTTGTCTATAAAATGTTGTAGCTTTACTAGATGAATTTTGGGGTTTCTTACAATCTGAAATTCTATGATAAGTTGCTGATTTTCATTTTTTAAGCTTGAACAGTAACATAAAAATCAGCTTCTACTGTTATAATTATGGTCCATTTGGCCCAGCACTCCATTTCTGATGAGACTCCAGGGGTAATGTTAGAAAAGCATGGCTATCCTCCTCCTTGTCAATTTAAATCACTTCAATAAATCTTTATTAATCTATGGCTCAGTGGAAAGAGCACGGGGGTCAGAATCAGGTAGATTCATTCTCATGAGTTCAAATCAGGTCTCAGACTCTTGCTAGCTTGTGACCATGGGCAAGTCACTCAACTCTGTTTGCCTCAATTTTTTTCATCTCTAAGATTAATTGGAGAAGGAAATTCAAACAACTCCTCTATCTTTGCCAAGAAAACCCCAAATGGGGTCATGGACAGTCAGACAAGACTGAACAACAACAGTACTGCAATCAAGGTTCTATGCTAGAAGTTGACAGTATAAAGATGGAGAAAATATAATCTTTATCCCCAAGGATTTTATGATCTGCTTAGACCTCGGTCTCTAGTTTCTTTTCTGTTCAGTGTTCTCAGCTGCCAGATAGCTATTTTTATTATGGATTTAAGTAATCATTAAATGCAAACATTTCCATATACAAAGAAGACTGGAAAACAGGATTGTTCATGAAACGATGAATGTCTGTCATATAGTTTGTATTTTTAAATGCTCAAATGAGAAAAATATGATAGCAATACAATTTCCCTCTTTGTATCCTCTTATGAACTTTTTTTGTTCCCTTCTGTATTATTTTTAGTATTTTATTGATCTTATTCTTGTCCCCCCTCCTTCTTTGCATGCCTCTCAGTACCCATCAACTCTTCCCTTTCACCCCAGAAAGAAAAGCTCTCTCTTATAACAAATAAACATAATCAAGCAAAAGGAATCAATGCATTGGCTATGCCATCGGCTATAGGTTCATTCTAAACTTATAGTCCATCACTGCTCTCTGTCAAGAGATTTGAGGCATTCTCTATCACCTGCCTTTTGAAGTCATGATTGATTACTGCATTGAAAAAAGGCCTAAAAGTCTTTTAAAGTTGTATTCCCATAAATTATTATAGTTATTGCTCTACTGAAAATTCTGCTAATTTTCCTCTGCATCAGTTAATTTGTCTTCTCAAATTCCTCTGAATTGCTCATATTCACCATTTCTTACACCATAAAGCATTCAATTGCATCTACATAGCCTCATTTGTTTAGCCTTTGTTCCAATTGGTAGGCACTCACTTTGTTTCTAATTTTTTGCTGTAGCAAAAAGTGCATCTATTAATTATTTTTGTACATATACATCCCCTATCTTTGATCTCTAGGGGTGTTTACCTAATAATTATATCACAGGTCAAATGATAGGTAAAATTTAATGACTTTTTGATTATAGCTCCACATTATTTTTTGGAATAAGAAGACCACTTCCATTTCACCCACTAGTGTGCCTGTCTTCCTATAGCTTCTCCAACAATGATCATTCTTCTCTTTTGTCATCATTTAGTCTCATGAATATGGGGTAATACTTCAGAATTTTTTAAAAATTGCATTTTTCTTATTGATAGAAATTTGGAGTAGTCTTAGAGATGTCAAATGTTTGCACTTCTTAACTTGAAAACTGTCTATATCCTTTGACTACTTATATGCTGATAAATATCTCATACTTATATATTTGTATCCATTTCCTACATATCTTGGATACTGTCTAGGAAGATTTTTTTCCCTCTAGCTACCTGCTCCTCTCTCTTTTTAAAAGTATAATATTCAATTTTTACCCAGGTACATATAAAGACAATTTTAAACACTCATTTTAAAAAATTGTGTTCCAAATTTTCTCCCTCCTCCTTCACCCCTCCGAGACAATGAGCAATTTGATATAGCTTATACATGTTCAATCATGCAAAACATATTATCATATTAGTCATGTTGTGAAAGAAGACACAGACCCAAAGGGGAAAATCCCATAAAAACCGCAGAAAATGAAAAATAGCATGCTTTGATCAACTGCTTTTCTTTTGATTCTAACTGGATTCATTTTGCTTGTGCAAGTTTTTAAATTCCATGTAAGTAATTTTTTTCCATTTTGTTTTATATAACATTTATCACTTAATTCCAAATTGATATTCTTAAAGCCTATGGCTGACCATGCCATTCTTCTGCTTAGGAAACTTCAAGAGAACTTTTTTACTTATACGATCAAGTATAAACTTCTTTGTTCAGTACTTAAAGTCCTTCATAGTGTGTTTCCAAATGATCTTTTTTGAAAAGATGTAATTGTATTATTTTTTCCATTTAATAAGCATTTAATTTCTCCCCCACCCCAACTGAACAAAAAAGGAAACTTTTATAACACATATGTGAGCATCAAGTGAAGCATATTCCTTCATTGTTCTTGTCTATACATCTGTGTTTCATTCTGAGTTCTGAGTCTATCACTTCTCTGCAAGGGGCTAGGAAGCAAGTTCATTGCATTAATGGAGTTCCAGAGTCTTTCAAAAATGCTTTTCTTTAAAATGTGGTTGTATAAATTGTTCTGGTTCTACTCACTTGACACTGCATCAGTTCATACAGTTTCCTCTAAAACCATCCATTTTGTCATTTCTTATTGTACAATAATATTCCAGTATATTTATATACCATAATTTATTTATAGAATTAATATTTATGATATTAATGTTAATATTTTGTAGATACAAACTTTTCTATTTTTCTTTGATTTCTTCAGGATATAGGTCCAAGAAAAGGTATAAAATGTTACACAGTTTAGTGACCTTTTTATGCATATTTCCAAAATTCTTTCCAGAATGTCTAGACTAATTCACAGCTCAACAACAGTGTGATAGTGTATGTATTTTCCCATA
The DNA here is from genome assembly GCA_028646575.1 of Pseudocheirus occidentalis. NCBI lineage: Eukaryota > Metazoa > Chordata > Mammalia > Diprotodontia > Pseudocheiridae > Pseudocheirus > Pseudocheirus occidentalis. The sequence continues at coordinate 72,676,713 of CM053595.1, read as the reverse complement.
GTCCCTTCAACATTTTTCATTTTCCCTTTTTTGTTACTTTTGCCAATCTGGTAGATATGAAGTGGAACCTCAGAACTGATTTAATGTACATTTACTTAATTATTCGTTATTTGGGACATTTTTATATGGGTTCTGATAGCTTAAATTTCTCAATTTGACATGTGCCTGTTTATATACTTTGACCATTTTTCTATCAGGGAATGTCTCTTACTCTCATGAATTTGAATTATTGCTTTAAATATTTTAGATATGAGATTATTTATCAGAGAAAATTGATGCAAAGATTTTCTCCCATAGCTATGTCTTTCCCTTCTAGTTTTAATTGCATTAGTTTTATTTGTGCAAAACCTTTTAAATTTTATTTAATGAAATCATCCATTTTATCTTCTATGATCTTCTCTAATCCTTGTTTAGTCATTAATGCTTCCTCTCTCCATAGATCTAAACATTAATTTCTTCTTTTCTCCTGTAATTTGCTTATGATGTCACATTTTATGTCTAAGTCATGTATCCGTTTGGAGTTTATCTTGGAATATGTTGCAAGATGTTGACCTATAACTAATTTCTGTCAGATTCCTTTCTAGTTTTCCTGGCAGTTTTTGGCAAAGACTGAATCCTTACTTCAGTAATCTGGGTCTTTGAACACTATGTTACTGTATTTGTTTGCCTCTGTACCTAATCTTTTCCACTAGCAACCTGGTTTGGGTTTCAAGACTATATTTGATTCTGTTCCTTCTTTTGCAAAAACTTTATGTGATATTTGAATTAATTTTTCTTTCAATGTTTGACAGTCAATATGTGGATTGCCGATTTTTTCTAATATTAAACTATCTAAACAGTCTATCTCTTCATTTGTTAATTTGGATATTTTATATTTTTAAAGTATGTATCTGTTTCCTACAAATTAATAATGGTTAAAACTAAAATTTATATAGTACTTGATGCACACCAGGCACTTTCCTGAACATTTTATAGTCAGTATATCATTTGATGCTCACAACAATCCTGCCAGGTAGGTGCTATTGTTATTCCAATTTACATGCAGAAACTGAGGAAAATGGAGGTTGAGGGACTTGCCCAAGTCACACAGCCAGTAAGTGTTAGGGGCTGGATTTGCACTTTGGTCTTGACTCCAGGTGTGGTGCTTGTGAATATACAATTGGCAAGTAGTTTCTTATAATTTCCTTTAATTCCTTTTTAATTTTGAATTTTCTTTAAAATTTTTTTATATGAACAATTTGGTTTTCTTCTCCATTTAAAAAATTCATTTGATCTATTTATCTATTTTATTTGGTTTTTTTAAAAAAAACTTCTACTTTTACTTTTCAATTAATTATATTTCTTGCTTTCAATTTTGTTAATCTCTTCTCCAATTTTCATAATTTTTATTTTACTGTTTAGTTGGAGGTTTTTTATTTGTTGTTTTTCTGAGTATTTTTTTAGTTACATGCCCAATTCATTGATTTGTTATTTGTTTCTTTTGTTGATGAAAGCACTTACAGACAGAAGAGTTTCCCCTCAGGACTGCTTTAGCTGCATACCATAAGCTTTGGCATTTTTCCTCATTATTTTCATTTTCTTTGATGTCTTTTTATCATTTCTATAATTTATTCTTTGACATATCAGTCCTTTAGGATTAAGTTATTTATTCTCCAATTAATTTCTTCAAAGGCTTATTGAATTAAGATTTAGTGCATTTTCATGAATAAAATATGTATTTAGTATTTCTGAAAATTATTGGTGAGATTTTTACGTCTCAATACATTGCTAATTATTGTAAAGGTGCTATCCACAAGTGAGAAGTATGTAAATTCATTTCTGTTCCCATCCAGTAATCATTAGGTCTTAGTCATTTCTAATTTTTTCTTAAGTTCTCTTTCCATCCTTAAATTCTTTTTATTTTTGATTGTCCAGATCTGAAGGGGATATATTGAAATTCTCCACTATTATACTTTTATTGCCTATTACTCCCAACAATTTAATTAGTTTTACTTTCATCCATTTTAATGTTTTGTGTTTAAATATTAAGCCTTGGTATTTATTAGCTATGATGCCTTTTGGCATTATATAGTTTTCTTGTTTATTTCTTTTTATCAATTGTATATTTATTGTAGTCTTATCTGAAATCATTACTATTACCCTTCCTTTTTTTTAGTTCAACTGAAACATGACAGATTATACTCCTGTCCCTCATTCCAACTCTATGTGAATTTTTATATTTCAAGTGTGTTTCTGCTTTCAAATTCATTCTGTTTTCATCTTCCATTTTATTGAACTTATCCCATTCATATTAATTGTTACAACTATTAATTCTGTATTTCTCTTGATCCTGTCCTCTAATACTTTTTCCTCTTTTTGCTCTACCCCCTCTTCGCAGATAAGAATAAAGTAGTAAAAGACAGGAGTTTGCCTAATGTTAATGATCCATTTTTGCTGAAATGGTCTGTTTCTCTTCCATTGCACTTCTTTTCTCCTTGCCTCACATGATCCCTGTTTTTTTTTTTTTTAGCATTTCTTCATTTCTGTTAAATTTCCCTTTCATACTATTTATTCTAGCATTAGAGTTTGTTTATGACCATTTCTTTATCTATTTATACTTTCTTTTGTGCTCCCCTTTTCACTTCCTCTTTCTCTGTCTCCTCCTATTTCCCTATTGAGTTTAATGTATTTCTATACAACAATCTGTATGTGGTTGCATGTATGTGTTTATATGTGTAATTGCATTTCACCTTCCTTTTTTCAGTTCAGATGAAAGTAAGGTTCATGGAATGTCTATTCCTCCTCATTCTCCTCCCACCCATTTCTCCATGTTTGATTATTCATTCTTATGGATTTTTATTACTTGAATTTCTATACTATTATCCTTTCCTCTCAAACATAGCGGTCTATTACTCCCATTTCTGTCTTCTCTTGATGTGCTTGAAATGGAACAAAACCACCTCCAGGTCGTTTATCTAATTTTTATTTTTTTTGTGACCTTTGAAGATATTGGGGTTCTAAGAAGTCATTTGCTTCTCTCCCATTGGAATGTAAATAATCCATCCCCACATAGTTCTTTCCAAACAAACAAAATATATGTAGCTATCTATGTTTTTCTTTATTCCCATATTTCTACTTCAAAGTATCTTCTTGGGGCTGGACTTTTAATCAGGAATCTTTGGAAACATTCTCTCATTAAAGGTTCATTTTTCACCCAGAAGGATTATGCTTAGTTTTGATTAGTAAGTTATTCTTTGCTGTTAATCTTTATCTTTGCCTTTTAGAATTTCATATTCTTAGGTTTCTCTGTCCCGAGTGCTAAGGGGCTATGATTGGTCCTGAGAATAGTGATTGAGCCTGGGCCCAATCTTCTAAATGACTTATTTATCTTGGTCTCCTGTTATGGATTAAACCAGGATGTATGGATGATAAATTGTACTGGGACTGCCTGGATGCTGATTTGGATCTTTTTTCTTCTGTAGCCAGGGATTAAGATAATTCTGCTACCAGGGCTTTTCACCTGTTTCTTTTGGGCCCTGGACAATTCATCTGGGCTCTACTTAGAACCTTTTTCTCACTGCGTGGTAGGGCTGCAGAGTCACCTGAAGCTGGGATCTGCTCAGGCTTCTATCCTGTTGTAGTGGGACTTCATTATGGTTGTTCAGTCAATCAGTTGTGTCCACTCCTTGTGACTCTGTGGACTATGCTGTCCATGGGGTTTTCTTGGCAAAGATACTGGAGTGGTTTGCCATTTACTCCTCCAGTAGTTTAAGGCAAACAGAGGTTAAGTGACTTACCCAGGGTCATAGTTTATAGTCTATTATTTTTCTTTTTTATAGCTTTGCTGAAGTGTTTGTTCAGGATCACAGACCCTCTAAATCCTAATGCACCTTTATCTTCCTACAATCCCCTCCAATCTCTCTTTCTAGGCTGACACACATGGGTTATGTGACTCTGGCTAAGTCCCTCAACACATCAGTCCTCTTAAGACTGTAAAGCTGCAGAATGGGAGTCTAGTTACATTGACAGAGGGAATTTCCTTATTCAAGAGTTGCTCCCTGTGTCAGTGGAATCACAGAGATAGTTCATAGCCGTATCTTTTGCCAACATGGTGGAACATAGACAAGAGGAGAACAGGTAGGTAGACACATATTGTCACTTCATCATTCAAGGGGTCTTTCCAAACTGATGAGATAACAAATTTATTTGAATATGTCAAAATTATAAGGGTTTCTATTAATACAGAATTGGACCTATAGTTTCATTATTGTCTGATAAGAAACTTTATCCATCAAAGCTGATTAGCACTTATTCTGCTACTAAAAATCTTAGAGTGTTGCCTGGGCCACCGAAAAAGTTAAATGACTTATCCAGGGCAGCCTAGTTATTATCTGTAAGAGATAGACTTAAACATGTATCTTCCCTAGCTTAAGGCTATCTCTCTATCTATTATACCATGCTCCCTCTTGTATTAATATCCATACACACATAAACACACAAATATGTGTTTATGTGTGTACATAAACATACATGTATACAGGTATGTGTATCTGTGTATGAGTGGATTAAATATGGCACAATATGAATGTATATGTTGTATATTGCAGCATATGAGACCATATATACATGCACATATGTATCTAAATTTTTAGTTTAACATACATGACCTATTTAATTTGATTTCTATATAGGCTATAACATATTATTCATATATCAAGTATACTATATCTATATATACTATAATACATTAATATATTAGATGATATATAATATGCTGACATGAGAGGTAGGATGGTGTAGTGGCTACAGAGTGCTGACCACAAAGCTAGAAAAGGTGAGTTCAAATCCTTCTTCCATATCCTTTCCTAACATGCCATGATCAGGACTGCACAGATTAAGCAGCTACCACTCTGAAGGAGCAGAAAACTTGGAATTATATTCCAGGAAGCAATGGATATAGAATTAAAGCCGTGAATAATTTACTCAGAAAAACTAAGTATATTTCTAGGGCAGAAAAATGAACTTTCAATGACAAAGAGAACTTCCAAACATTCCTGATGAAAAGACCACATCTGGTAGAAACTTTAAATTTCAAATGTGGAAGTGAAGAGAAACATTTAAAAAGGGTATACACGAATGGATACTGATAAAGGATGAATAGAGGATGATAAAGGACAAGAGAATTAACTGTTTACATTCAAATATAAGGAGATGATACGTCTGAACCCTGATGTCATCAGGGTCATAGAAGGTATCCAATTAGAGAAGTTCTAAGGGCAGTTCTGTTGTAGCCTGATGATATTAAGAGAAGAATGGAAAAATAGGGGAGGGGAGGAAAGGAAAGGAAGGTTAGACAAAATTATCTCACTTATTCAGGGTGTGCAAATAATTATCAGTATAATCAAGGAAGAGGGAGTGGAAGCAATGTCTGACCTTTGAACCTTACTCTCTTCTGAACTGGCCAAAATAAGGAAGAATACACATGTAGAGCTGAGTGCGGAATATGTTTCATCCAATAGGGAAATACTGGGGAAAGAGAAGAAGGAAGAAGGAGGAGTTGGAAAATAGATTAAGGGGAGGGGTATTAGTCCTAAGCAAAACCAACTCTAAGGATGCACAAACATATCTAAAACTCTTTTTAAAGTGACAGAGAATGAGAATCTAAGGGGATGCCTATACATTGAGCAATGGATGAAGAGGTTATAGTCTGCAAATGTTTTGAAATACCATTGTAATGAACTCTTATTGGTATAATGGCCAACCATGGATCCAGAGGACTAATAGTAAAACATGTTGCCCATCTCCTGATAGAGGTGAAAGACTTGAACACAGAATGAAAGAAATATTTTCTTTTAGACATGGCCAGTGTAGAAATTAGTTTTGATTGGTTATACATGTTAGGTATGGGTTTTGTTTTTTTTGTATTCTCAATTGGAAGGAGGCTGAGAAGACAGATTTTGACTCTTTAAAACAAAATATTTTTAAAAATAAATATATTAAAATTTTAAAAATTAGAATCTCTAGTTTCCTTCAAAGCTAGTTCAAGATCTTTATTTATTACTGTAGTTGTTGGTGCCTCTGCAAAGTACTTTGCTTTTATTTTGTTCATATTTTGTATCAAGTGATTTTTTATACAAGTGTTTTCCTCTCCTTGCACTGCACCCTGATGTTAGAATGCAAGCTCCTTGAGGGAAGGAGCTGTTTTGTTTTTGAGCTTGTATCTCCTTCCTGCCCACCCAGCACCTAGCATGTAGCCTTTCACATTATGGAAGCTTAATGAATGGATGACTGATTACTAAGTGACTGATGATTTATAACATTTACACAGATAAATATGAGACACAGTGAAATATTACAGGGACAAAGGAAAGCTACAGTTGATACTCTCCAGAAAAAAAAGAATTTGAAGAGGAAGAACACTTTTTAGCTAGGAAATGTCAAGAAAGGTTTCATGGAGGAGACTGAACATAAGCTAGGACTTGAAAAAAGAGATGTCTTCCAAGGGTTGGAGAGGGGAAAAAATAATACTCCAGGAATAGGGAAAGGTCTGGTATATTGATATAGGGAGATAGGAGAGGACATGAATGAGGGGACTGGACAATATGGGAGAGTTGAAAACAATGAGTTATATTTTTTTACTCCCTTCCCCTCTTTTGGGGAGAACTGAGTTGGAGCTAAAATCTAAGCCTCAATTTGTTCTTGGAGTAGAAGGGTGGAAGTTAACAATCTGAACAGAGTAGAAAAGGGAGCCTAGACCCTTCCTCTCATTAGAGGCCAGGTTCTCCCAGAACAGAACCTATTACAGATTGTATGCATAGATCCAGAAGAGAAAAGTCACTTAGTGGAAAGGGTTAAGTTGAGAAGAGGCCGATTTTGGCTCAGTTCTATAAAAGCTTCCTAAGAATCAGTGCTGTCTGGAAGTGGAACCACACGTGTAAAAAGGTTGACAGGTCCCTACTGCTGAAGAGCTTTGCGTGTAGGCTGGAGGACCACCTGCCAGTCTGTGCTTGGGGGATAGGTGAGGTCCTGATTCGCAATGGAGGGAACTAGATGTCTCCTGAGAGTCCTTCTAACAGGGATATTTTGTGATTCTCTGACCTAGGCAGAACCCAAGGATTTTTCATTTTTTATTAAAAGCAAATTAAAAAAAAGATATTGTTTAAAATGGGATTAAGGACATTATCATGGGGAAGGACATTATCATGGGCAACTTGTGAATGACGAAACTCCCTTTACCAACACAGATTTGCACGTTCTTTGCAATTTATACTTTTTATCACCTATAACAGTCAGAGGCTAAGTCATTTCTCCAGAGCCACATACTTTTCAGAGGCCAAACTTGAACCTAGATCTTCCTGACTCTGAGCCTTGCTTTCCCTTCTCTGTGCTTCACCATGTGTAAGAAAAACAAATACATATTGATTGGGTGAACTGGTTTGAATCAGATATCAAGCTATGCATTTTAGGACAGCTGAATTATAAACCCCCCAGAACATCCAGTGTTATCTGAACTGAACCTAAATTGGGCTATTCTTTTGCTTGCTTCCCTCACCACTCCCACCCCCTTTCAGGGCTTTGCGGCCATCCCCAGACATCAGGACACGCAGAGAGCCTTTGGCTTTCTAGCCGCACTATTGCAGCCTCATGCTCTTACAACAGCAAACACGTTAATCCCAGCCAAGCACAACTTTCTGGTTTTGGAGGAGAGAGGATTTGAAAGGCTTAGTCAGAAGATATCACATCACTCCTAGAGAAACACATTTTAAAAAAGCCAACAACAAACAAGCCTGACTGGGGGCTTGGGGGAGGACAGGGATGAGGTCAGAGAGGAGAATGTGTCACGAGCAGGGCTGGCTGTAGGCTTAGATAGAATGGGTTATTCTCTACAATACTTGGTGGGCACTGAGAGAGGCTGCCAGCAGCCTTCTCTACTCTATGATGTCTCCTCAATGCCTGTCATTGTGCCAGAAATTTCACTGCTGCAGTTTCCTTTGAGGCTTTTCTATATTATAGATTTTCTTTTCCGCCACTGACAGACTTCATAGGACATAGGATGCCATAGCTAGACTGGACTTTCAGGGATAGAATATGGCAGAACACAACATGTCACAATAGCTTAGAATATAGAATGTTTGAGCTGGAAGGACCATAGGTATTATCTAGTCCCACCCTCTCATTTGACAGACATCCAATAAAATGCAGACCACACCTGTACCTGTGCCTGAATTTCCACCAATTGAGATTTGATCCTTGAAAGCTTTTCTGACTCCAACTGCAGGGTTCTTTCCACTGTGTCACTGTTTTCCAAAATGGGCTTCCTTTAACGCAAATGTGTCCTGTGGTAGGGGTGACCCAGTACAGTAGAGGTGTGGTGTCCCTGAAACTCCTTTCCACTGTTTTCTAGGGCACTTGTGGGGAGGTGATATTCCAGAATGGCCTAAAACCCTGGATTTCTTGTCCATTGTTTGGAGTTATCTGAACTCTCTGTGTCACTTCGGAACTGCCACCGAGTAGTCCGTGTCACCGACAGATGGAACGTTTGTTGACGGTTCTGTGACAGCTTGAAAACTTGTCTCCTACCCCTGAGTTGAGGCCGTTCTGCCTCGTCCTCCATCTGCCATCTCATTTTAAAACTAGCAGAACAACTCGAGTGAAGCAATTTCGACTTTTTCCATCTGTGCAGAGTTAATTAAGAGGGTAATGAGAGCTCCGAATGAACAAGCCCTGCATTAATTCAAGATATGATTAAGAGAAACATTTCCAAAATCTATCTATATATGTTATATGTGTGTGTGTAGAGTATGTGTACTATATGTGTGTGTATGTGTAAGTGTGCATGTGAGACAAGGTCTTTCCGTTGTGTGTAAAGAAATGGAGACCTGGCTAATGGCTGCAATGGATTCCAGGAAATATGGCAGGGGGAAGCCAGTCCCTCTTTTACCATGTAGCAAATATATGTAACAAGCTTAGAGAGAAGGGTGTCAAAGCCATGGTATGGGTGGATTCTTTCTACACACTGCCAATGTTTGTTTGTTATTGTTGCTGTTCAGTTAAATCTGAGTCTTTGTGACCCCATTTGAGGTTTTCTTGGCTGAGATACTGGAGTGGTTTACCATTTCCTTCTTCAACTCATTTTACAGATCAGGGAACTGAGGCAAACAGGGTTAAGTGACTTGTCCAAGGTCATACAGTTAACAGTATCTGAGGTCAGATTCAAATTCAGGAAGATGAGTCTTCCTGATTCCATGCACAGTGCTCTATCCATTGTGCCACCTAAATGATGAAGTAGAGGGGACAAAATAGCAAGTTTGGGCAGGCTAGTAGCTGTGACAAAGGGCTTTGGTGAAAGTTATTTTGGGGTTGAGTGGCTGATAAACTGAAGGGATCCAGGGGGTCACTTGGGTAATTACTCTCCACCTGTGAAGATACTTGATTTCTGACTACTAGGATCCTCAAATCTCCTGAGCAGGCACGTCTGAGAGAATAGAAGAGGACTCAGGAACTACTGTCAAAGATTCAGCTCTTGTTATCCATATGACCCTGGGTCAGCACTTTCTAACCCTTTATTGTTATTTGGGTTTAACATCTCCAGCAGCTTGGGAGAAATCACTTCACATGATCCCAGGGACACAGACTCACAGTAATGGAATGGCAAATACTAGTATAGAGTAAGCCTTCTAAGTGACTCCCCAGAGTCACACTGCTCTATCACACAGAGGTCTCAACAACTTTTCTTTCACTTTCTCTCCAGGGAGAATAGTCTAAGTTGGTTCTGCAGTCTAAAGGCTAACAAAAGAAATGCTGACCTACAAGCATGGGTCTGTTGCCCTTATAAGGCTTTAATGAAGCCTTAAAACGGTGTCCTCATCAGGGTTATTGGCAACATCTGCTGCCTTCCTGCCCTAAGAATCAGTTGCCCTGTCTTCTTGACCTTGGTTAACACCAGCCAGTCCAGTCCACTTATATTGTTTCTTCAGTTTTACTTGGCAAGAGCCTCAAGGAATGACTAGACTACTTCCTTTGGAATGTTCCAAAGAACCTTTGAGTGTGCTGAAGTACAGGATAATGGTGTTATTTGATTCTAGTTCTATATGGACAGCTTAGTTGTGAAGGAATAGATTATAATACCTTTTGGTCCCCTGGGTTTAACACAATACCTTGAACATAGTAAAGACTTAATACCTGTTTGTTGATTGACCTGCCAGCTTATGCATATGAAATATACATAAAACATGGATCTCAATGGGCCTAACTCATAGGCTGGGACCAGGGGTGGAGTGAAGATTGTTTTCCATAATGGACTCCAATTCCATTCAACATAGTTGAATAAACCTTTGTGAAGCACCTACTATGTGCAAGGTCCAATGCTGCCTGTTACAGAGATAGAAAATTCTAGTCCTTTCCCCAAGAAGAGTCCAATGTACTAGAGGGCATTACAAATAGATGCTTCCATATTTCAGGGACTGGTAGTTTAATCAGTGGTGATTCTCCTCCCACCAGTGAAATGTGAAACCCATTTACAATTTAATAGACTGTTTTTCTGAGTTGCAATGACTAAAAACATTATGAACCTATGGGTGATTAGCCTCTCCAATCTTTAGCTAGGCTGGTCCTTAAATGATAGCCATACAGGATATCACTGTACCCATAACTGATACCTTTCCAGCTTGGCAGGTTCTGCCAGACTTTTTACCTTTGAGGACCCAAGGTCACTTTCTGCACCAGAGCAAGCATCCTCTTAGGACCTTAGTGTATAATTGTGTTGCTGTGGAAAGAGCACCAAACTTGAATTGACAGAATGAGAGTCCTTATCCTATATCTCTGCCTCTTACTATCTATGATCTTGGGCAAGTCCCCTGACTTCTCTGAGCTTCAGTTTCCTCATCTGCAAAATGAGGGATTTGATCAAGGTAATGAGATGCATAAATGAGTAGGTGATAGAGGCAGAAGAAATAGGGCAGACAAAATGCTCTAAGAAAATTAGAGGGGAACAACAGTTTCAGATGGAGGAGATAAAGGAAGGCTTCATAGAAGAGATGGTATTTGAGTGGAGCCTTGAATGAATAAGATTTTTATGGGTGGAGATGAGGAAGAAATACATTGCAAGTATAGTTGATACCCTGTGTGAATGCATGGATGTGAGAGATAGCATTTTGAGTTCAGAGAATGACTATTAGTTCAATTTGGGACATGAATGAAAGTATAGGGAAAGGAAGCTGGAAAGGTAGGGATCTGAGGTGGAATTTGAATCCAGGGCCTTCTACTCCAGAGTCAATGTTCTTTCCATAGTACTGCATCATAGGTCTAGATAGTCACACATCATAGGTCTAGATTATGGAAGGCCTCTTAAATATCAGGCTAAATAACTTGTAATTTATTCAGGGATCAATAGCAAACCCCAAAGATTTTTGAGGAGGGGAGTAACATGGTCAGACTTGTACATTAAGAGTATTTTTGCACCTCTGTGAAGAATGGACTAGATGGAGATGGTGGGGTGGAAGGTCAGGAGATTCTTGAGGCAGAGAGACCAGGTAGGAGGCTATACCAAGTGATGAGACCTGGACTAGGCTGGTGCCAACAGAGAGGAGGTACAAGATGGAAGAGATATTGAAGAGACAGAAGATGACAGGACTCAGCCACTGGCTGTATGTGGAGGCTGAGGAAGAGGGAAGAATCAGAGATGACTGAGGTTTGGAGAATGGTGGTGTCATCAAAAGGAATAGGGGAGAGAGAAAAACTGGGAAGAGATCCAGATTGGGGGTGGGAGGGTGATGAGCTCAGTTTTGGATGTGTGGGATCTGCGATGGTAATGGTGCACATTTATAAAGCATTTTGGAGCCATTTTATCGGCAACAACCCTGTGAAGTAGGTGCTACCATCATTCTCATTTTATAGATAGGGAAACTGAGGCTTAGTGAGGTTATATGAGTTTTCTAGGGTCACACAGCTAGAAAATATCTGATGCAGAAATTGGAACCAGGTCACACAGGCAGCTATACCCATTGGATAGAGTGCTGGGCCTGGAGTCATCAAGACCCGAGTTCCAATCCAGCCTCACTGGCTTCATGATAATAAATAACAATAAATAGCATTTATATGGTAGTTACTTTATGCCAGGGACCATTCTAAGCATTTTACAACCATTGTATTTGATCCCCATTTTACATATGAGGAAGCTAAGGCAAACAGTTTAATTGACTTGCCTAGGGTCACAGAACTAGTAAGTGTCAGTCTGGATTTGAACTCAGATCTTCCAAACTTCAGGCCCAGTGATCTATGTACTGTGTCCTTCTAACTTACATCTTTGACTGTTCCCACATATGGTCACTTCAGTTCAGTCAAATAGGCCCCTTCACTGTGTCTCCAACATGTTTTGTACTTTCTAATCTTTGTGCCTTTGTTCATTTTGGGGGCCCAAGGTAGGCCACTACACCTTTCTAAACTTCAGTTTCCTCACCTGTAAAATGGGCATAAGAATATTTCTGCTACCTCCTTCCACAGGATTATTATCAAGGAAGCTTGTTATAAATGGAAATGACCATGTAAATAGGAGCTCTGATATCATATGTCATCTCAGTCCTGACCCTGGCTTGTTCCCTGCCTGTTCCAAGGAAGAATGTTGGTGGCTCATCAGAATTTCTTTCATCAGAATACTGTCTTGCAGAGATGCTTTTACCTCTAGGAACCCATTGATTCACCATTCTAAATGACTGTAATTACCACAAATGATAAAATAGCAGCTTTCCCAGTTTTCTTTATCCTTGCCAATTTGCATATGTAAATGTACTAACATCCCAGATCAACTCTGGGCTGGCTCCCCAAGATGTTTTCTTTGATATTTACCCAGTTTCCTCTTACTACAACCAATGGATAGTCTCAGCATCAGGATGGGTCTGGATACTGCTGACTGTCTGACTCCAGAATAGTTTGAGTTATTTGAGGAGATGTAAAGTACAGATACTTCGTAGGCATGCTTAATCTATTGGACCGGTATGTGGGTATCCCTTTTTTACTTAGATTCTTAGAGAAACCTATAATCTCATTGATGCGGATAGTTTCTTGATGGTATATATTTTGACCCTTCCTTTGTTCTTTGCCTCCTGTTCTTTGCCATTTTCATGCTTCTTCTCCCATAAAGCCTGGGCCTTTTATTGCTGACAAATACTTTGATGGCTCTGTGATCTCACTTGATGTCAGCAGTGCTTCCAAAGGTATAGATCAAAATTCAAACCTATCTTTTCATCTAGTTTGACTCTTGCCCAAGTCCTCCCATAAATCTTCCACATGGGGTCTGCTCAATAGGCCTGGGTGGTGGTGGTCTTAGAACATTAGCATGGGAAGGGAATTTGGAGAATCTCTAGTCCAACCCTTTTATTCCATAAGAGGAGTAAAGTGAGACCTAGAGAGGAAGGAAGTGTGATTTGCCCAAGAACTCAGGCATTCTGACTTTCCAATCTAGTGCCCTTCTTCTCTTCCCCAACTCATGCTCCCTCTTTCAGTGGCAACTTCACAATTCACATTCCCCTAGGATCCAATACAAATTCTCCCCACCCATATCTCGCTTCCTTTTTATTTTAAAATGAGATCTGCTGACCCAGCCTGGAAATGTTTTAAGCATGGCTCCCCAATCAAAGTTCAAAGCCTCTCTGTTCCTGCTTGTGTGTTATCTTCAAAAGGCCCTTTCCCATTGGCACTGCCCTGGCAGGTTCTATGCTGTCCCTTAAATAGAAATTGCCAGGCCAGCTAAATGCTGCCTTTCAACTATTACAATAAATATCTGACAGAGGAGAAAATAAGGAAAGAAGCAGTCGAGGACTGATCCTCCTCGTCATCTGTTATAGCCTCGGCACCAGGGACTCCGTCAGTCCATTAGCTGTTGTTAATTTCCTTGTTCTCCATGGCAAAAGAGAGCCATAATTGGCAGAGTTGCTAGAAATATCATATAAATGGGGTGATTCACACTCAAAGCTGTCAGAGTGATGTGAGTCCATTTAGAAAGCATCTTCTCAAACCACCCAGCGAAAGAAGAGAGATTCCACAACCATCTTTCCAATCTCTATTCCCTGCCATCAGCTGGGAGTACACAACTGTCCATCTCCCTTGGCCAGCTATAATTTCAGAGGAATGGGGGAGCCTGATGGTCTATAATCTGCTCAAACACAATTGGCTATTTCCTTCCCCCTCCCTCCCTGAAACTTCAACAGGCCAGGCTTGTACCAAGGAGACAGACAGAGATAAATACAAAATGAGTATAAAGATGCTCCCGATTTGTAGATCATTATGGGGGCAGCAGGAGAAACATACACACTCAAAATTGATCACATTCCAGTTCTTCCCCATAAAGAGAAAAAAAGAATAAAATAAAGGTTTGGGTGGCAACTTTATAGGGCCCTGTTGCCTATGCTGGTCTATAAATGCTGTGAGCTAGGAGATGAAGGAAGAATGTTGGATTTGGAGTCAGGAAAGACCTGGGTTCAAACCCTTGTTCAGACAATTACTAGTGTTATTACAATAGGCAAGCCATATAATCTCTTTGAGCCACAGTTTATTCATCTGTAGAATGGGGATAATAATGTTTTAAATACTAATTTCACAGTGTTTTAAGGAAATTTTATTGTAAACTTTAAAGCACTGCAGATATGGAAGCTATCATTTTTATTTGTTTAGTGATGGGGGGGGAATACCAGAGAGAGGGGAAGATACTTGTAATTTCCTTAGCATTATAGGATTCTGAGCTAGAAGGAAATCATTTAGTCCAACCCCTTCCGTATGTATGCCCAAATGGTCTCTCCACCTACATTCTTTCCTGGATCAAATCCATCCTTCACGCAGTGCCAGAATAGTTTTCCTAAAGTACTGTCATGTTATTCTTGAACTCACAAATCTTCAGATAGCTCCCTGTCGCCTACAGGATAAAGTTCAAGATTCTTAGCTTGGCATTTGAGGCCTTCAAAAACATGAGCCCACCTTACCTTCTTTCTTCCTTTCCCTGAATATAAAACAATCTTATCACTTATTCACATATATTATGCTCCATTTTTTTGGGGGGGGGGACTACATTTTTTATTAAGTTATAACTGTGTTTCCCAATCTAGTCTAATAAAATAAGTATTTATTTATTTAAATACATGCTATTTACAAGACTCTCAAAATCCAAGAGCAAAATGAAAATCAGTCTCAGCTTTCAAAAACCTTACATTTATTCTGGGGCAAAACTATTGAGGATTACCAGCTAAAGGGGTCAGGAAAGGCTGCCTAGAGAAGAAGGAACTGGCCCTTGAACTGAGTCCCCTAGAAGTCCCCAGATTTTAAGAAGTGGATCTAAGGAGCGAGTACATTCCAGACATGTGGGACAGCCCATACATAGATGCAGAGGTGGAGATGGAATACTGGATTTGGGGAATAGCAAATCGACCAGTTTGGCTAGATTGTAGGATATGTGAAGGAGAATGATATGAAATAAGTCTCAAAAAATAAACTAGAGCCAGACTGTGAGGGCTTTAAATGCCAAGTCAAAGAGTTTGCATAAATTCTAGAGCAGGTCTTTTTAACCTGGGGTCCACGGATGCTGAAATGGAATAATTTCAGAGGGTTCTACAACCTAGAATGGGAAAAATTACCTACCTATCAGATTACTATTTTTTGCATACTATTTTAATATAATTTGTTCCCTTTGTAATTATGTATAATATATATAATATAAAAATAAATATACATTTTATGCATTTAAAGAAAATTCTTCTGAGCAAGGGTGTATAGACTTCACCAGACTGTCAAAGCAATCTCTGATATTAAAAAGGTTGAGAATCCCTATACTCTTTACTCTTTTTGTCCAACTCAAGTCTCCCTTAATCGTCACATCCAAAGGATTCTTCTTTTGTGGCAACCACTCCAACTTCCCCATCCTACCTAAATGCCCCCTCCCCTCCAGCTGCCACAACTACTTAAAATCCAGAAAAGAAAGTTCTCACCACCAAAATCCTTGGCACTTTCAAATGTCAGTAACAAATGTGGTGGTTTTGTCAATGGCAATGACTCCAAAGAAGATGCATTACCATCTGTTTTACTGCCACACCCTAAAAACCACTGGGTCTTTCCATCTGACTTGTAGCTGAAACCTCTTATATATGTAGGGTTACCCTATTAGAATGTGAGCTTCTTAACAGAAGGAGCTATCTATCTGTCTACCTAGTGCTTTGTACATAGTAAATGTTTAATAATACTTTTTCATTCATTCAATTATTTGTTTCCAGCTTCTAAAGCAACTCTTGTGCTATATACATGCAATTTAGGATTTAATTGTTCTCTAACCCCTCTTAATTCCTGTGCTGTCCCTCTGTTAATTATTCCTTTTATTCTGTAGATAGCTTGCTTTGTATATATTTGTTTGCATGTTATCTCCCCATTAGATTGTAAGTTCCTTGAGGCTAGGTCTTTTGTTTCTTTTTGTATCCCCAACACTTAACACAGTCTCTAGTGCATAGTAGGCACTTAATAAATGGTTACTCTTTGATTTTTCAATGTTTTCAGTTGGCATGCCTTGTTGTACTGGCCATACTATTTCATTTTTATTTTTTATTTGTACTTGAACATAACAATGGCAGTGCACTCTTGTAGAGCGAGTACCTTCTAGTTTATCAAGAGCTTTCCAAAAAAAATCATCCTGCAAATTGAGTAATACAACTATTATTATTCTCATTTTACCAATGAAAGTGACTGAGGATTAAGGTAAAGTGACTTGTCATTGGATAAACAAATACTAAGTGATGCAGTCAGGTTCTGAACCCTGGCGTTTTGTCTTCAAGTCCATTCTCTTCCCACTCCCCCATGTGGGAACTGAGTGAATCACACCGACTTCATATTGTGATTCAATTCTGAATCTAGCTCAGTTCCCTTTCTACACAATTATGGGTGTAGTCCAATTTCTGTCCTGTCAGAAAATTGTATTCAATTATGAGAAAACTTTATTGCATTGTTTGAATCTAGCGCTAAATGATTGGGAAGCTGGACCCCCTCTACCCATGACTTAGAGACCTTTAACTAAGGACCCAGTCAGATCCAAAAAATGACACAAAGAGTTTTCTCACTATTAGACATCTCAAGTAACCCATATGTCTCATCGGAAAACTGGCTGTGTACCAGTCAATCAATTATTGTTTCCATGTTCCTCCGACTGAATAGAGACACTTGAGGAGAAGAGAAAAACCTCTTTTTCTGATTTCAGGGTAATGTGACTATTTACTCTTTCCTTCCTAGCTTGGAAAATCCCTAATCTTTTCTCCAAGTAGAGATCAGATTACCTAATTTTGTATCCTGGTTAACTCTCATTTGATTAATTGCTTTAAATACATAAAAAATCTGTCTTACTCTGTATCAGGGTCTTTGGACTGATTGGGGAGTTCATTGACCTGTTTATTGTTTTGTTAATCAATTATATAGCTTAGCTTGTTTTGTTAATTAATTTATAACTCAGTTTGCTTTCTCAGTTATTATTAATTATCTGCCGTATCCAGAGAAGTAAAATGATATTTAGTAATTATAAAACTTTGCAAATGGTGAATCACATTTTCAAAACTGTGCAGCCCTTTCAGTGAATATTTGAAAATGTTGCACAATCTTTTAAACATTCTGCTTATATTTTTAACACTAATAATCTCTTAGTGGGTATTTTGTGGCCCTGAGTCATGGAACACCTTGATCTCAGTAGAATTAAACTTGCAAGTGATCCAAAAAGTGATGGACAGATGCATGGGGGTGTTAACAGACTGCAGTATGTGACCAATAATGATTTGCATGCAAGACATGATATATAAAAGAAAACAACGAAGACATATATGGTGGGGAAAAGCAGTGGGCCAGTCATGCAGAGAGAGTGGGGGCATCACAGATGGGCAGCCTTAGTGCTGCCTTTGAAGGCAGCTTCAAGGGTCTACGGCATTTCCAGAGGGAGTATTCCTTTGACCAATAGAGATGTAATACTTCTATATGTTACTAAGATATATCTTACAGCTGAAAATTTTAGCACCCCATTGTCAGTCTGGTGTTGAACCTCTTGATATATCACTAAATTTCTTTTTGCATACAGATCACATAATCCATAATTGGGACATCAGAGTAATACTATAACATTAAAGAAACAGAGAAGGGTTTCTGGAGCACTGGGTAGGCAGATCCTCTATGGAGGGTCTATGGAAAGGAGTGTGTGTGTATGTGTGTGTGTGTGTGTGTGTGTGTGTGTGTATGTGTGTGTATATGACATGTATGCCACAATGGCCAAGAACATATGGAGGCTTGAAAGTAGAGCCTAGAGTCCATGGCCTTAGATCAGAGTCCTAGAGCCAGGACATTGAAAGTAACCCTTGAAACAAGTAGGCAGAACCAGGAAGGCGTTGGATCCTTTGGTGCCTCCCTCAGACCCCTGCGAAAGGGAATGAACGAGGCAGAGGAACCTCGGCAGAAGTCAATGACCAGCAGATGGAACATCATTAAGGAAAAGCACTAAGGAAAGCCAGATCAAGGTCATGTGTGTTGAAGTCAAGCAAAGGGGAATGACAGGTGCTCTCCTCCCATGTCTGGAATCCCCATCTAACCTTTGACTCTTGGAATCCCAAGTTTCTTTTCTTTTAAAACAGCTCAGGTTCCGACTTATGTTGTTGTTTCGTTCTTTTCAGCTGTGTGTGACTCTTCATGACCATACATAGTGTTTTCTTGGCAAAGATACTGGAGTGGTTTGCCATTTCTTCTCCAGCTCATTTTACAGAAAAAGAAACTGAGGCAAATAGGGTTAAGTGACTTGCTCAGGGGGTCACACAACTAGCAAATGTTTGAGGCTATATTTGAACCCAGGAAAGTGAGTCTTCCTGACTCCAGTATATCCGCTGAGCTACCTAGCTACCCCTTCCAACTCCCACATGAGGCCTTTTTGCTAACATTCTCTTCCTCCAGAAATCTCTTAGCATTACTGCACCTATACTGTGTACCTATGTATCTGTTGCCCCAATATGTTGTGTTGCCCCAATAAATGTAATCCCCATGAGGGCAGGGATTTTTTTTTCATTGTCTACCACATCTGGTATATAGAAAGTACTTAATAAATTGCTGTTGAATTGAATTGAATGATATATTGAGGTCCTGAAATAAGTATAAATGGTTATACCACACTTACAAATCACCTTCATCTGCCTTTTCTCATTAGTTTCTCCCCAAACCTCAAGGAAGATGTAAAGGAGGCATTATTCTTCCCACTTGACAGGCTGATGTCTAGAGGTCAAGTTAGCAAAAAAAAATTAAGCCAACATAATTTTAGGTTTCTTTAATAGAGGCAGTTCCAAAATAAGGTCTGTGATAACCTTATTTCCCTCTCTTTTCCCTGTCTGTAATATATTGCTCAGTTCTGGGTGCCATATTTTAGGAAGTACATTGATGTATCATACAGCACCTAGAAGAGGTCAAGCAGAATGACAAGGGGTCTAAAGATCATGCCCTTCCACAGGAGGAATTGGGGGTGTTTAGACTAGAGGGGAAAAAGACTCTAGAGATGTGATAGCTGTCTTCAAGTATTTGAAAATCTGTCATGTGGAAGAAAAATTAGATTTGTTCTGTTGGGCCCCAAAGGGCAGAAGTATAAGCATTGGGTGAAAGATGAAGAGAAGCAGATTTGATATTAATATATGGAAACATTTCTTAACAGAGTTTTCTCCAAATGAAATGGTCTGCCTCAGGAACCTGTGGTCTCCTTACACTAGGGTTCTTCTAATGGAGGCTGGATGACCACCTGATATATTGTAGTAGGGATTCTGGTTTAGGCACAGGGTGTGCTGGGTAATAATGGCTCTCAATTATGTACTACTAAAAGAAAGGTTTGCAAAGTACTTAACATACATTTTCTTCACTTCAGCTTCACAACAAGCTTGTGAAGGAGATACTATTATCTTCATTTTTCACATAAAGACTCAGGGAGGTTGTGACTTGCATGGGGTCAAATATCCAATAAATTTGTGAGTTGAGGTTTCAATTCAGCTCTTCTTGACTTCATTCCAATGCTCTTTCCCACTCCATCACATGGCCTCCCGGACAGACAGCTCTTCCAACTCTAAGACTGTGTGATTCACCAAACATTATGCCATGAGTGAGTAGCACAGCCCTCACGAGTACACAGGACTCCTAATTCCCAGGCCTTCAGCCTTTTCATTGGTGCACATTCCTTTGTCTCTGTAAACATTCTATCATTCAGACACTTCAGGATTTCAGGATGGCCTTCCCTGCCCTCTGCTGTTGTTCTGGGGGTTACAGGCCAATAACATCCAAGCCTGGCCTGTCATGGCCAGCTGTGATGTCTGTCTTTAGGTCGGTCCATACCCGAGGGGGTGATGACTCAAGCTTGCTATTCCTGTCCTCTTCACTCCCAAGGTTTAGTCATCATGCCGCCAGCTAAGTATTTTAATTGATGTTATATTTCACTGTGCTCACTCCCTTAGGCTACAAGAGTGAAGGGCACAATTTGGAGACGGAAAAAAAAAGTCTGAGAAAGTAATAACACAGCCTCTTCCAAGTTGCTATTTATTAAGCCTCTCCCTGAGCCACTTGGGAGTCACTGGGGAATTTTAGGTGAACGGCACACAAACAGTTCCAAAGCATGTTGATGCTGCTTGGGGATTCTTTTGCATCAGTTTTTCTTTTCCTCTGGCTATGAGTTCAAAAGTGATTTCAACTGGTCTTTGAAGGCCAACTCATATCTGACCCCTTTTCTTGTTTGTTCAATTCAATTTTCTATAGAGTTATAGACTGTTAGAACAGGAAGGAGCCTTAGAAAATACAATGTTAGAGCACAGAATTCTAGACTTAGATTTGGAAAGAACTTAAGAGAACAATTTCTCCAATCCCCTCCTTATACTGACAAGATGAGTGGGTTAGAGTAAGGGAGGGAAGCATGGATAGGGCTGGGGATATTGTGCCAGTGGTATAATGGTAAATATTGAACAAATGACTCTGAAAACAAATGTGCATACAGACACATTTTAAAGTTTAAATTACATTATTAAAATTTTCTCAATCATTTTATTAAGTCTAGACAAACAACAAAACAATAAACCAAATCCTGATTTGTAGGGTTTTTTAAAACTGGTAACTAAGGTGCAAATACTCACATTGAAACTTTATTTATTTATTTATCTATTTATTTATTCATTCATCTATTCATTCATTCATTTATTTATCTACTTATTTATTTATTTATACTTATTTATTTCCCCCCAATAGCTCATTTTATTTTATTTTTAAAAATAAATAAATTAATATATTTTCTTGTTTACATCATTCATTTCCATGAGATTTTGAGTTACAAATTTTCTCCCCATTTTTCCCCTACCTACCTCCTCAAAAACAACCATCCCACTGTATAACCTCTCTCCCAATCTGCTCTCTCCTATGTCCTCTGACTTTCCAGTAGGGCAAGATGGATCTCCCTACCCCGGTGCCTGTATATCTTAATTTCCAGTTACATTTAGTTAATAATAATAATAATAATAATTATATATATGTTTAAACATAAATATATATTTTAAACATTTGATTACAGAACTTTAAATTCTAGATTCTTTCCCTTCCTCCCTTGTCACTCACCCCCACTGGAAGGACAAGCAATTAAATACAGGCTGTACATGTGTAATAACGCAGAACATCTCCACAATGGACATACTGTGAGAGACTGATTATATGTCCCTCCTTCCTATCCCGCCCCCCCATTCTATTCTCTACCCTGTCACTTTACAGAAGTGTGTACTTCCAGCAACCCTTCACCCCACTCTCCCCTCCCCTCCATCATCCCACCTTTCATCCCCACCCCCCTACTCTCCTGTGTGGCAAGATATCCAGTTTAGAGTTTAGGTCATTCCTTCCCTAAGCCAAGATCAATGAGAGTAAGATTGACCCTTTCCCTTTTGCCTTCCTGTTCTTCCCCTCCATTGTAACAGTTATCTCTTGCCTCTTCTATATGAGATCATTAACCCCATTCTATCTCTCTCTGTCTCCTCTCATTCTATTCCTCTCCCACCTCAGAATTTCACCTTTTTTAGAGTATTGTCCTATCATATTCAATTGATCCTGTGTCCTCTATGTACATACTCAGATATGTGTTCATATACATATATAAACCCTCCTTATATAGACATATGTGTATGTATACGTATATATACATTTGTATTCTGCTGTATTTGTACACGGCTCTAAGTGTGCTGCGATGATCTCTTTCCTGCTGAGCTGCCTTCAACAGGGGATGTATTTTTCTGTATTTTTATGAGTTTTGGAGCCCTAAAATTTGTTTAGAGTCATATTTTATGGGGTATTTGAGGTGGCTATGTGGGAGCTGTGGAACTTTGTTGCTTCTATACCACCATCTTGGCTCTGCCCCCTCACATTGAAGATTTAACAATCATATCTCTTGAGTTAGTTAAAGCTGACTCCAGCACACACATCTCTGGTTGGGGGCAGGAGATGTGGCTAGAGTCTGGTTCCTCGTTCCCCTTTCCTCCTTCTGTTCCTCCTTCAAGATCCAACAGAGATCCCAGTTACTTCATTAGCTTTCTTTAACAACTCATGTTTGTGCCTTCCTCAAGTACTGATTGGGCACATTTTGTAGGAAAGTTATAATGGATTACATACAGCATAGGCATCAGGAAGACCTGGATCTTCCTCCCTCAGGTAGATTATAACTGTGTCATCTTGGGTACATCATTTAAACTCAGTGCCTTAGACAATGTGCTGCCTGGGATCACATAGTGATTAAGGGTCATATGTAAACCTAGCTCTTCCTGATTCCAGGTCCAGTGTTCTGTCCACTGTGCCTCTAGCTGCTCCTTTTCTCTGTGTATGTTTCTGTCTCTTGCTACCTTTGTCCCTCTCTCTTTCCCTCTCATCCCTTTCCTTATATTGCCTTATATTGAGTTATTTTCATATATATATACATATACATATATTTCATATATAGGTATATATGTGTATATACATACATACATATACACATAAACATATATATCTATATCTATATCTATATATTTATATATACACATACACACAAATACCCACACACATTCTATCTCCCTATCTAGATTTTCAACTCCTTGAGGGTAAAGGTTATATTATTTAATCTTTGCATGTTCTCTCAGTGCCTAGCACAGGGCCGAGCACATTGCTGTGTCAAAGAAGTAGTTATCAACTGTTGCGATCAAAGTTAGGCCAGTGTGAACAGGGTTTGTGGGTGGGTGGGGGGGACCAATCTCTATTCCCTATCCTTCCATCTCCAGTCCAATTTTTGAGATAGCTTTCCATTTTTAGCCCAATTTGATTAAACAAACATTCCAAGTGAGAAGGTTTCCAATTTTTAGAGGTTAGGCAGTTTCTGATAAACCTCCTGTAATCAGAGGAGGCCAAAGAATAATAAGATTTAGAGCAAGAAGAGATTTAGTGATAACGTAGTTCAACTTTCTCATTTTATAGAGGTTTCTAGACGTCAGGTGATTTACCTTGAATTGTTTGAAAGGTGACAGGATATAGTGGAAGAAACAACTGGATAGGCAGTTAGATAGCACAGTGGATAAAGCACTGGACTTGGAATCAGGAAGAAGATATGAGTTCAAATCCTGTCTCAGGTACATACTAGCTTTATGACCCTAGGTAAGACACTTGAATGTCTGCCTTCTTGAGTTTTCTTAAGGATGATAATAGCACCTACCTCCCTGTAAGAATAAAATGAGTTTATATTTGCAAAAATATTTTACAAAATGTATTTTAAGCTTTGCAAACTGTAAAGTATTATAAAAATGTGAGTTTTGGAGTCAGAGGACCTGTGTTCAAATCCCATTTCTGTAACTTACTGTGTGTTTGACCTTGGGCAAATCATGTAATTGTTCTGGGCCTCACTTGTCTTATTTGTAAAATGAAGGGTTTGGATTAAATGACCCCTATGGTCCTTTAAAACTCTTGAGCTGATGACCCCAAGGTCAGAGTCAATAGTATTACTATAACTTAAACTCAGACTCTAAATAGAGCATTCTTGCCATTCCATTACACTTGCCTTGCTGAGCCAAGGGGCTGTGGCTGCCATGTTCCCAGTGCTGATGGCCCACAGCCACTGGGACACACAATTGTTCAGCTCTGGCAGAGCATTGGGCAAGCATTTGCTTGGCTAGGACTTTAGGCTGAAGATGGAGAGCAGCTGAAGACCATTTGGACATCTGGGACAGTGGCCCTGCCCTTCCCTTCCTATGTAAACATTATCCTTGGAACCAAGCTTGCTGAGCAGCTCCTATCAACTAAATAGATGCTTGGGTGTCTGCATGCCAGCCCTACCCTTTTGGCACTTGAACCCTGATGCATCATCTGTCAGAATGCTTCTCCCAAGTACTGAGGGGACCTCCACAGCCACCTGCCTCTGTCAGACACCAGACCCCTCAAACATACAGACCATTCCAGGAATTCTCGGTAGATCCTCCAGGGTGTGAGGGCTGAACTCCAAAGGGGTCTATCCCTTTATGCTTCTCCCTTTGTCTACCTGGTCTGCAATTGTCTATGAGTTGGGATTGGTATCTTCCTCCTCTGTGTTCTTCCCAGGATACTTCTCCTAACTCCCTCCTTCCCCAGAGGATGAGGTTGTCAGAAAATTCTGCACCTGCATTTCCTAAAACATTGATAGAATCATAAAGTCTTAAAGCTGGAAGGGGCCTTAGAGGCCATCCACATTAGGGGTAGCCAGCCACCAGTCCATGAATGTGCACCAGCATGTAAATTTTTGGCCCGTTGATGAGGTTTTTATTGCCAAAGGTTCTACGTTCTTAAGATTGGTAACTTCAAAGACAAATTCCTCATTTTCTTTCTCTCCATGTCTTGCTCCTTAACCTCTTCTTTCTCACTGGTTCACTTTTAGCCAATGGGCAGAGGCTCTGGGTAGCTGAGCAATCTCTTGTAGAGAATTGAGATATTTTGTCGATCTACACTAATCATATTCAAGCCCTCACTTGAAAGATGACGACATTGAGGTCTAGAAAGGGGAAATAACCTACTGAACATCAAATAGCCCTTAAATAGCAGAGCTGGAATTCTGACCTTAGTTATCAAACTCTGAATCTAGTCTCCTTTCTGATTCGCTATGCAAAGTGGCTAAGTCTGTCCCTACTTATCCTTCCCAGGGCCAGATTTCCATAGAACATGAGTGCCCATGAGGCAGGCAGAGGTGTTATCACAGCCCCCACAAACCCCCAAAGGTGTCAGACTTGTGCAATTAGGCCTCTGATCTTAGGTGACCTGATGTGCAGAGAAAAGGAAAGAGGATGAGGAAGCACATGGTCACCTCTCTGAACCCCACATTCAGGGGGTGCTGCTACGGGCTCCAACTGGCTGCTGAGAGAACCTATTATTAAATTTTCTTTATGAGCATTTACACCTTGGAAATCATAGAATGGCTGCAAATTAAGACTTGATTGATTGTTTTGTTGGTTGTCTGGATTCAAGAAATGGTGGAGAAGTTAATAATAGATTAGACTTAACAGTGTGTCTCTATGTACATTTTGTTTTCAGTGATCCTGTTGTTAAATACTGACCACCCTTCAGTGTCTACACCTCAGCCCAGATACGGCACCTTCATTTCTACCATTTGGCTAAGTTCAAAGGTTCACAAATTAACAAATCTATGTCTGTTCCCTAAAGCCCTTCCACAACATGCTTATTCAAATGTAGTTCTGATGCTGATGGCCTGTTATAGGATCATAGAATGTTAGAAACAGAAGGAAATTTAGGGCATGATGTCACAACAAAGATAAAATGTCAATGAAAGACAGGTCTTAGAACTTGGAACGTTAGAAGAGGGACTATAGGAGGTTAGAATTAGAAGGAATATTAGAACATAAAATGGTAGACCTGGAAGGGGTCTAAGAAAATGAAATTCACCAGAGTTAAATGTAAAATATTCCACCTGGGTTCAAAAAACATTTTAAAAATACAAAATGAGGAAGACACAGCTTCTCCAAGGTCACAGAAGTTAGTGTTATATCTGGGACTATAACACAAGTATCCTAAGGCAGGACCAGGACTCAGTAGGACATTCCCTGCTATTCTCTCATAAAATGTCTAAACCAGAATGGGGTTTAAGACACATACTGTTAGAATAGAGAAGACAGAATGTAAGGGAAGGGGAAAAAGCAAGAAAAGGTAGATGAATGATCCTTAGAGAACGGTTTTTCTTTCAGCAAACGCTAGCCACATTGCTCTGGTGTTGAGCTAGAGAATAAGGTTTAGAGCTGAAAGATATTTTCATGTCTACCCCAAGTGTGTGAAGACTTTCCCTGGTGGAATGGGTGGATGAGAACAATTTGTCCCAAAGGCTATGAAGGTGGCTGAAGCAGGTGCTGTGGAGCACTTAGAGCTTGGTCAGACAGCTAAGATGTGAAGTACATCCACTGCATCTGGGGGCCACTTGTCTTGACTTTTATCCTGCCATTGCTCTTTGATCATTCGGGAAGAGAGAGTGAGACTGACGACTTTGTACAGCTCTGCCTCACTTAAATCCAGTTCATGAGTAAGTCAAGACCCATAGGTTGCCTTTGAAAATGAAAGACAAGCAACAACAACAGTTGAGTCCTGTGCTCTCTTCTGCACACTGAGTAGGCTGTATGACTTGGTCTCTGCTGAGGTCTTCAGTGAAGCTGGTAGCATTAGTCCTAGGGCTATCTCCTCTCAATTTTTCTCTTTTGAAAGTGAAGGAATTTGATTCTCTTTTAAATACCCTGAAAACTAACTTGCATAGAGGATACTTTAAGCAAATACAATATCTGAGCTCACCAGACCAACAAGTAAAGAGGTGATAATTTGCATTACAAAGAGCATATTTGCTCAAACAAAAGAAGGAAGGAGGCCAAAAATCCTATAATCTTAGAGCAGGATGTGACCTCAAGACATGCCTAGTCCAAGTTTCTAACCAGCACAGCAATTTTCCTCAGCGGTTTCCTTAAAATATGATATTATTATTAATAAACAAATGGTAATCAATGATAATATATAAATACAATAATGGCTCATATTTATGTAGAGCTTACCATGTGACAGGCACTGCGCTAAACTCTTTCACACTTGTCATCTCATTTGTTCCTCACAAAAACCACAGGAGGGAGGTGTTATTTTCACCCCAATTTTGTCAATGCCGGTACTTCTGCTTGAATATTTTTCACACTGAAAATCAAGATTATGTCCTTTCATTTGTCAAAGGTTTTCTGTTTTCATTAAGCTTACTGTAGAATAACTGTATTATGGTTGTGATGGGGTGCTTGGGTGCCTGTTCTTGGACCCCAATTCCAAGATCACATTTCTCCCTAGCCCCAAAACATTCCTGGCAGTTTCTTCCCTGCCCAAGGACACTGTGCTTAGCAATTACTCATGAGTGGGCCCCAGCAAAACATCTATCTTTCTCCTTGGTATAGTTGCAAAATACACCTGTAGGAATTATTAGTTTGAACTGGCTTTGTACTGACTCATAAAGATATTTGGTACCCACTAGACTATCTATACCAACTCCCTACCTCAATACATGTATCCTGGACTCCTCATTATGTGTATCCAAGATTTTAGTCATATGTACACTCTCTACATCTTGTCAAACAAGACATTGATTGGTGGCAGACTGGGCAATCCTCAGTTGGCCCTGACTGCTAATTAACTTAGTGATGTAGAAGACTTAAAAACCACACCTCTCTGTGGCCCCTCCTTGGGATTTTCCTGAGGAACTCTGGGTAAAATGCTTGTGCAGTAGATATAAAAAGCACATGTTCCTTTAAGAACTGACCATTCCTTAACCACTCCCAAAACCCTCCCCACATCACCTAGTTAGTATATTTGGCATATGTTTTACTATAGTTCATCCTATATAAACTTTAACTGTACTAAGGTCATAGGTTCCTTAAGAATTTTTGCCCACTGAAAAGTGGAAAAAGAAATCTTTACTACCTTGACTTAAAGAATGCTTGAGAATGTGAATTCATTCCAGACAACCCTGTCTTGCCCTCCAGGACACTCCCTGAACTCTCCTCAAACCAAATCAGTTTGTAAGATGCTAACCCTCTCTCTGGCCCATAGCCAAACTCAACAGAATTGCAAGATCATAGAATTTCACGGTTGGAAACGATCTTAGTGGCCATCTAGTTCAAGTGAGACTCAAAATAGACCCCCATTATAACATATCAGACAAAGGTTCATCTAGTTTTTGCTCAAAACCCCAAAAGAAGTGGAATTCACCACAACCTTATATGATCCATTCCTCTTTGGGACGGTTCTAATTGTGAGGACATTTTTGCTTATATTAAACTGAAAGTTGTCTCTTTGCAGCTTTCATTTGTTATCCCTGAGACTGAAGGGGACAAGTCTAATCCCTTTTCAATGGGAGAACCTTTAAATACTTAAAGACAATAGTTATGTGCTCACTAAATATTTTCTTCACCAGGCTAAATATCCCCAGTTCTTTCAGTTTAAAACCATGCTACATGTACTCTTCACACTTCATGTCAGAGTTGCTTCCACTAAAATGCTTCTGATTATTCACATCTTCGTTAAAATGTGATTAAAAAAACAAGTTACTTTTATTGGGTGGAGGGGGGAACATGGCACATAATCACAATTGAAAGGGAAGATAGGGAAGATGGGAAAATGTAGGATCCAGTTGAGGTTCCTGGAAGAAGGTGGCCCCAAATTGGTATAACTTGATGAGTTTTTTTAAAAATAGGATTCTTATATGGGTAAAGGAGATCCACAAAGACCTATTAGGATTTTTTATGTAGGTTAAAATTCAGGGTGTGCTAATCCATGCTGGAGCAGGGGTTAGGGAGAAGAGTGATGCCTGGAGAATTCATAGGTAGTTGTAAATTGCTTTGTAACTCTTAAAAAAATTAATAGTTTCCAACATTCATTTCCACAAGATTTTGAGTTCCAAATTTTTTCACCATCTCTCCCCTCTACCACCCCCAAGACAGCATGCAGTCTGATTACCCTCTGCCCTCCCTTCTCTCTCTCTCTCTCTCTCTCTCTCTCTCTCTCTCTCTCTCTCTCTCTCACACACACACACACACACACACACACACACACACACACACCTTAATCTCTTTCTCCTTATTTTCTTGTAGGGCAAGATAGATTTCTCTACCCTATTGCCTGCACATCTTATTTCCAGGTTTTACGTAAAAACAATTTTTAACATTTGTTTTCGAAATTTTGAGTTCCAAATTCTTCTTCCTTCCCCATCCATCCTCGTTGAGAAGACAAGCAATTCCAATATAGGTTATACATGTGTACTTATGCAAAACACTTCCATAATAATCATGTTGTAAAAGAGTATATTTCACTCCATCCTATCCAGCTTGGTCCTTATTCTCTTTTCTCCTCTGACCCTGTCCCTGTTAAAAAGTGTTTGCTTCTGACTGCTCCTTCCACCAATGCCCTCCCTTCTATCAACTCTCCTTATTTCCTTCCCACCTTATTTTCATTCATTCATTGTAAGATACCCAATTGAGTGTGTATGTTATTCCCTCCTTAAGCCAAATCCGATGAGAGTAAGATTCAGCCATTCCCTCTCACCTACCCCCTCTTCCCCTCCACTGTGAAACCTTTTTCTTGCCTCTTTTATGTGAGATAATTTACCACATTCTATCTCAGCCTTTCTCCTTCTCCTAATATATTCCTCTCTCACCCCTTAATTTTAGTTTTTAGATGTCAGCCCTTCATGTTCAACTCACCCTTTGCCATTTACCTACCTGCCTGCCTGCCTGCCTGCCTGCCTGTCTGTCTGTCTATCTATCTATCTATCTATCTATCTATCTATCTATCTATCTATCTATCTATCTATCTATCTATCATCTATTTCCTCCAACTACCCTAATACTGAGAAAGATCTCATGAGTTACAAATATCATCTTTCCATGTAGAAATGTAGAGTTCAACTTTAATAAATCCCTTATGCTTTCTCTTCCCTGTTTATCTTTTCATGCTTCTCTTGAGTCTTGTATTTTAAAGTCAAATTTTCTAATCAGCTCTGGTCTTTTCATTGAGAATGCTTGAAAGTCCTCTTTTTCATCGAAAATCCATTTTTTCCCTGACGTATTATACTCAGTTTTGCTGGGTAGGTGATTCTTGGTTTTAATCTTAGCTCCTCTGACCTCTGGAATATCATATTCCAATCCTTCCAAGATCTAGCAACTTGTACATTAAGGGAAATCCTTTAATGTACAAATTGCTAGATCTTGTGCCATCCTGATTGTATTTCTATAATACCTGAGTTATTTCTTTCTGGCTGCTTGCAGTATTTTCTCCTTGACCTAGGAACTCTGGAAGTTGGTTACAATATTTCTAGGAGTTTTCCTTTTTGGATCTCTTTCAAGAGGCAGTTAGTGGATTCTTTCCATTTATATTTTTCCCTCTGGTTCTAGAATATCATAGCAGTTTTCCTTGGTAAGTTCTTTTTTATTTTTAATAAATTTATTTATTTATTCATTTATTAGTTTTCAACATTCATTTGCACAAGGTTTCAAGTTACAAACTTTCTCCTTATCTCTCCTCTACCACCATCCCAAGATAGCAAGCATACTGAATACTCTTTCCCCCAATCGGTTCTCTCTTATGTCCTCCCCCATTCCTCCCCCTCTCCCACTTACTTTCTTGTACAGCAAGATGGATTTCTATATTCAATTACTTGTATATCTTATTTCATAGTTGCATGTAAAAACAAATTTTTTTTTTGCTTTTTGGAGGGGGAAAGGGAGGGCATTTGGGGTAAAGTGAATTGCCCAAGGTCACATTGCTAGTATTGTGTTAAATGTCTGAGGTCAGATTTGAACTCAGATCCTCCTGACTCCAGGGCTGGTGCTCTATTCAGCTACGCCACCTAGCTGCCCCTAAAAATTATTTTTAACATAAAAAAAAACCTTTGATTTCCAGATTCTCTCCCTTCCTCCCTCCTTATCTACCCCCACTGGAAAGACAAACAATTCAATATAGGTTGTACATGTGTAGTTATGGAAAACATATCCATAGTAGTTATATTGTGAAAGACTAACTGTATTTTCCACCATTCTATCCTGTCTCCCATTTATTCTGTTTTCTTCTTTGACCCTGTCCCTTTTCAAAAGTGTTTGCTTCTAACTACCCTCTCCCCCAATTTGCCCTTCCTTCTATCAACCCCCCCTTATTCCTGTCCCCCCTACTTTTTGGTAGGGTAAAATACCCAATTTTGTTTGTATGTTAGTTCCTCCTTAAGCCAAACCCAATGATAGTAAGGTTGACTCATTCCCTTTCACCTTTCTGCTCTTCCCCTCCATTGTAACAGTTTTCTTTTGCCTCTTTTAAGTGAGATAATTTACCCTATTTTATCTCTCCCTTTCTTTGTCTTCCAAT
>CM053595.1:72623705-72644815 GCA_028646575.1 Pseudocheirus occidentalis | reverse complement strand
ATTTGTTAACTAGGTGCTGATGAATGACTGATGCCAGACAATATCCCAAATGGAGGGTTAACAGAGCATGATTTGTATGATGAAAAATCTCTAATCAGTTCCTTCTTGAGGGGCAGGGAAGCCTGTTTGTAATCTGAGGGGAAATATTATTTCACATGAAGGAGGAAGGCTTAATCTAGTGGAAGCCCTTCTCTTGCCTAATACTTCAGATGTGGTGGCCCTAAAGGTACAGAGGTCACTTAGAGATCCTAACTCATCAGGAATTAAGAATTCTTAACCTAGGGCCCATCAATTTTAAATATGTATATGCATATATACACATATGTATTTTTAAATAAAATTTAATATTTAGTATTTCTATCTAAAGTTAAATATTGATTTAAATAACATATTACATATAACTTTCATGTTATTAATTTCCTTTGTAATCCTATGTATTTTATCTTACACATTTAAAAATATTGCTCTCAGAAGATATCTAGAGATTTCTACTAGATTGTCAGAAGGTATCCACCAGATTACCAAAGAAGTTTATGACAAACAAAAAAAAAATAAGAATCCTGGCTAGAAATAGCATGGGTTTAGGATTGAGATGGCAAACCAGTGAGTCTGAGTTTATGTGTGCTAAATGGAGAGCAAATCACTACAAAAGCTAAGATTGCATAGTCAATAACAAGGTTAATATATGCTGTCCTAGTATAATGTTAATGTGAGTTGCAGATCTTCTGCACCCATTTATAGGCCACAGGTGGAGCCCAATAGGAGAAGCTTGATTAGGGGAGGCTTGTTTTTCAAAAAGGCCCACATCTTTTGTTACTTTGTAAGCAAGCAGTGGGTCGCGAGGTTAGCATTTTGCTTTGGGGCTCACTCATTTGAAGAGTGTTTGTGTGATCTGGCCAGATGAGACTCTGGGTAGACATTAAGGAGCCCACCAGCTTTGAAAACACAGATGGTGCTTCTCTCTCTGGTAACTATGTATGCAATGGCCAGACAGGTGTATCTGCCTGTTGATCTGTGATGTATGTATTATTTGGTCAGACAGTTTAGAAGCCCTGTTTGTTGGTCGTTATGCTATTACTTCTGCTTGTAATTTCTGTTTATAATTTCTGTTTGTATTTTCTCTTAAGTTCAGAGTGCTGACTTTTTCTCCTGAACTAAGTAAATGATATATATGTCTGATTAACATAAGATTGTTGACCCTTTTTGAGTTGCTTTCCTTTAGAAAAGCAAACCAGCTTCCCCTTTTCTCCCCTTCCTTGTCCCCTTCTCCTTTCCCCTCTCTCTTCCCCTCCTTCCTCTCTCATCCCCATCCTTCCCTCCTTCCTTTTTCCTTTCTTACTTCCCCAGCCTAGACAATGCCATGGTGGAGATAACCAAGGAGGCCATGGAGCCCATGGAGCCCACTGGGGAAGATATCACGAGGCTGTGCCAGGATATGTTCTCCAAAATGGCCGTGTACCTGATGGGCAAGCTGACAGCCACCAGTGAAGATTATAAACTTCTGGAAAATATGAACAAACTGACAAGCTTGAAGTATCTAGAAATGAAAGATATTGCAGTAGAAACCCAAAGGACTTAAACCAGAAATATGCAGCACTTCAGCCTTAATCTGGATCAGATCACTTTAATTGAGGAGTAAGTAGCAGCTATTGAGCAGGCAGCTTACAAGTTAGATGCATATTCAAAGGAACTAGAAGCAAAGTACAAGAAGTTAGAGAGGCGATGAAAGAATTCTTTAGCACAAAGACTTTAACTACAAGAATGTTTTATAAGAAATATGTGGGATGGAGCTTATCATTAGGTTTCAGTTACTAAAAGGAAGCAGTGCTGCCGATCCAAGGAGAATCCCAGCCCCCACTTCTGGCTGGATGTGTAACTCTGGCCACCCCTGTGTTTTCCTCAACCTGTACCCTTGGAACCTCATCTTCTTGTGTGCTTCCTTGTGTGCCCTGGACCAAGGCTCTGAAATCAGGATCAACCTCGTCTAGAGCATACACAGATGAGAGGCTCTTGTCACCCTGTGTCCTCCCTTGCCCCCCAACCCCCTCATAATCTGTTATTCAACTTAAATAATAAGTGCTAATGTATGACTGTAAAAAAAATAAAAGAAAAAAAGAAATCAAAGGACCTGTGCTATCAGCTTTCTGGAATGCTGATGTTATTGGTCTTATACCCCTACAGCAACTGCAAATAGCATTGCTGTTACACCTAGGGGTAGTGGAAAAAGTTACATATGTAACCAGATATACATTAGTAGAATGCAATGTATAATTCATATTTAACCTTAAAATGTGATTTCATATGTTTCATGTGACTTATGCATTTGAAATAGTTGCCTGTGGATTCTCAAGAAGAATGAGAACTAGAAAAAAGGCCTCAATTCAAGTATACAGTCAAATGCATGCATGTTTGTTCAATTCAACTAAACAAGCATTCATTAAATACACTTTGGGATTATCAAAGATCATCATGAGATCATAAGCAGAGCTGGAAGGGACTTTGAAGGTCCAGACACTCTAAATCCCCTCATTTTATAGATGAGAAAAGTGGAGCCAGAGAAGGTAAGTGAATATTTATGATGTGTGTCCACAAATGTACATCCTGTGTGATTTTTTTAAATGTGACTTTTTAAAGTGGAGAGGAGTATGTAATAAGAGTGAATTATCTTTGCTCTTAATGACAACTCTTCATTGTGGCTTCAAGTGCCCATATTAGTAAGGCCAGGAGATTGCTATTTATTTTAAGAAACTCCAGGATGTCAGAATCACATTTGACTTAGTGTCTAGAGGCAAGACTTGTGTCAGGAGATGCAGACTTGGAAAAGAGATGAAAAAGATGGAGTGGTATGTGGAAATAGGAATCCTTGGGTATTCTTGGGCAACTGTAAGAGTAGAACTGAATTGAAACAGTGTGACATTGGGGCTCTAGACTGCTGAGAAATAGTTGCTGATGCTGCAGCTACATTCAAAGTATAGGAAACCGCATTGATGTTGACCCATAGTCAGAGTCAATGTTAATCTAATAACACTGAACTACATATGATAGGTGTCCATGCTAGCTACTGACAGCATACTGAGACAATATGAGAAATGTTAAGACCAGAGTTTTCTCAATCCCTTGTGAAATTTATATCTTATCCATCACCTCAGAATAGTTTGTGGATTGCATTATTTGTATTTGAGTATATCTTTCTATTGGACTTTACTATGCTCTTCTATATCATGCTTATTTTTGTTCATGTTTTCACTTCAAGAAGGATTTATTGAATACCTATTGAGTACTAGGAACTGTACGATTTCTGGGAATACAAAGATAAAATAGTTTTTGACCTTAAAGATCTTAAATATACCAAGAAGAAATAACATGCCCACTTATAAGTAAAGAGAAAACAAAAGCAAATTACAGTAATTTGTGGGAGGAGACACTAATGATTGAAAGAATCAGAAAAGACTTCTGTTAGGAAGTGGTACTTGAGGTGAGCTGGGAAAGGACATGGTAATTCCAAGAAGATGGGAGGAAACAGGAGAACATTGTGCACGTGATGGGCAGACTGTGCAAAGGTGAGAGATGGAACACCATATACAAAGAACAGCAAGTGAGACATTTTGAATAGAATGGGGTATATATGAGAGGTAGAAATGTGAGAGCAGCATGGAAAGATAGGTTAGTAGTCAGAGTGAAAAGGCCTTTTTAAGGTCAGACAGAGGAGCTTGTATTTTATTCCAGATGCAATAGGGAGTCATCAAAGCTACTTGAGCAGACTTATCTTTTAGTAATATAAATTTTAAAATTGTGTGGAGGAATGAATGGAGGGTAGAGAGACTGGGAGTAATGGGAACCAATAAGAGATTATTGCAGTAGATTAGGCAAGAAGTGGTGCTCTGGGGCAGGGGTAGTGAACCTGTGACTTTAAGGCCACATGTGGCCTTCTAGGTCCTTAAGTGCAGCCTTTTGATTGAATCCACATTTTGCAGAACAAATCCTTCTCAGCAACCGGAACAATGTTCTGCAATTGTATCTTGAAAGAGAGAAATGGTATTCTTGCTCTGCTTTGCTCTGGTTAGATCACGTTGGGAGAGCTGTGTTTAGTTCTGATGACATATTGTAGATTGGCAAGTTGGCACACATGTAAAGATATATGGGCTGTATGGTGAGGGGGAGTGTTGACTATGCCATATAAGGACTGGTTGAAAGCATTGGGGATTCTCAGCATAGAGAAGACTGAGGAGAGGGAGGTGCATTATACATACATGAAAGCTGTCTCTGAGTATTTCAACCTCAGGAAGCAGGACTAGGAACATGGGGTAGAAATTACAGAGAGGAATATTTAGGCTTGTTTTAGGAAGAATACAAAATCCTAGAATTTAGAACTGTCTAAAAGTGGAATATAGTTTGTCGTTGGAGGTGATGAGCTCCTTATGGCTAGAGGTCTTCGGTCAAAGGCTAAATGACCATCTGTCAGGCCTATTGAAGAGGTGATTCCTCCTTAGGTATACATTAGACTGGATGCCTTTTGAGTTCCTTTGGTATTTATACTTAACTTTGTATTTTTTGTCCATCTTTCAAATAAATGTTTGTTGCATTAATGAATGATACAACAGCCCCACAGAGCTGGGTAGATATATCAAGAATTGGTGAGGTTCAGAGTTCAACTTCCTTGGCTATCTCAATTCAAATTGAATAATTTCTACTTATTTGTCTGACTCTTTTCTGGGTTTCATGGGAGATAGTGAAGGAAAAGAGATTTCATTAAGAAAATAAAAGTTTAGTTGGTGATATGACATACCTGTGAAACAATTAGAAAATAAATCAATATAGTAGCTAGTGCAAAAGTGGTTTGATTTTTTAAACTTGAATATTCATATTTCAAAGAAGAGAGAGGATGCAGGGAAGGGCAGGGGTGTTATTCAGGGAATTCATCCTGGAGAAAGTGAGACTTGAGCTGGGATTGGTAGACTGGTGGAGAGATGGAGATGGCATTTTAGGATTCAGGGGTAGTGATAGGGAGAGCACCATGACCAAAGTTTCATTCCCAGCAATCAACCTGGGTTGTATGGAAAAATGAGACCACCTACCCTTAAGTGTCTAGACTGTGTTATGAAGCAGTGATTCCCACAGAGATGAAAGCACTTTCTGATAATAGTTCCTGTTTGCATTGTATTTTAAAGTGCTTTACAAAGCACTTTTTTTACAGCTACCCTGTGAGGAAAGTAAAGTGTGTATTATTAGCCTAGTTTTACAGATGAGGCTAACTGAAACACAATGATGTTCCTGAAGACTCCCATCTAGTAAATATTGGGGCTGGGACTTGAATCCAGATCTTGCATCCAGTTTTATTCTCATTGTGCCATAATGCTTTCTAGTGTCTCCCCTTAATCTCTGGAGAAGAGCAAGCCTTCTTTCCATAGCCTGATTTTACCACAAGCCACAATGAATGATGAACCTAGAGCAGATGCTGGCATTTTGTCTCTGCTTTGTTGTTTACCCCATGTAAGATACATTCACGCCTCCCCTGGTTAGGGCAGCGGGATACTTTTATGAATGGTGATTTATAAAAAAGAGGATTATGGTTATTGCTACTGTAGATACCAAATGTAAATATTACTTAATAGGCTAGTATATAAACAGCAAAATGCATGTGGGCCATTGCCCCAAGGTTAATAACCCTCAGACACAAGGTTTATAACTCTCGTACCCAGGTCCTTGGGACACTCTCTCTTCAGCTTGAGCTGTGGAAGCTATAAAAGCTAATTGTAGTGTAATTACTGGGCTGTATATTCTGCTCTGGCAGAGTTTGAGGGCTCTAGGAAAATTCTACAGGCATGAGCAAGGCCATCAGAGAGATTGGAGTCAGTATGAATTAAGATCATGGAATCAGTATGTTAGTTCTAGAAAGGACATTGGGGATAATTTAACTCATTCTATTTTACAAAGGAGGATAGTGAGTATGAGTGAAAGAAGTGACTTCACTCAGTTGCCACAGATAGTTACTGGCAAAAATGGGACATAAAAGCTCAGGTCTTAATTTAATACCTTGCTCTTGTCTCTAGAAACTAGGGCCAGTGAGTGGTCCTGGGAATTATATTATTTTTATTGATTGTCAGAAAAGCTCAGTAATTCCCAATATACTGACTCTCCAGTAGAGTTTGAACTCCTATGGCTGAAGTCTAAGGTCCTTCAGCATTTGGTGCCACCTTAGCATTCTAAGCTTTGTCTATCTCCTATTCTCCTGTCCAGGTACCCCAAGATTTCATCAAACTAGACTGCTCTCAATCCTGTGAACATGCATGGTATTCTTTGTCATCTGGGCCTTTGTTCATCCTTTTCCCTACTGCTGGAATATTTTTCCACTTTCCTTTAGCTCACTAAATTCCTTATTGTTATTCACTTGTTTTGAATTGTGCCTGACTCTTCACTACCCCATTCAGGGTTTTCTTGGCAAAGATACAAAGTGGTTTTCCATTTCCTTTTCCAGGTCATTTTACAGGCATAATGCTTAAGTGACTTGCCCAGGGTCACAAACTAGTCTGTATCTAAGACCAGATTTGAACTTAGGAAGATGACCTTTCCTGACTCCAGGCCTGGTGCTCTATCCATTGTGCCATCTAGCTATCCAACCTTTAAAGTCCAACTCAAATCCCATCTCTTCTAGTATAGCTTCCTTAATCTTTACTCTTGTGCCTCAGCTGCTGTTTTACCCTGGAAATTCCCTTCTGCCCAAGGCCTTATCAAACTAATATTTCTCTAACTTTCTTTATCCCATTCATGAGTTTCTTCTTGGGCCTCCATTTTGGGTAAGGTCCTAGACTGGTAAGACTTTATTACCTTCTAGCCTCAGTTTCTGACTTTTTGGACTTTTACACTATGACCTGTTGTGGATACTTGCCTCCCTCTCTTACCTACCAGTCTCCTAATTTTTCTACTCCCTCCCTCAATTAGAATGTTAGAAAATTGAGGTCAGGCGCTGTCTTTCTTTTTTGTAGCCTCAGTTTAGCACAGCACCTGGTTCATAGTAAGCATTTAATAGATAGCTTGTTATCTTGTCTTGGAGACTTTCACGTAGCACATAGTTTTGCAACTGAATGAGACTCTTTTCATGCATTGTTGTATAATATAGCAATCTCTATGGATGTATTACTGTCCCTACTAGGTGAGATCCATGATATAGTTCATGAGACTCTCTTTTCTAAACTTTTGTATCTCCTCCAGTGCCCTACATAATGTTATGTACCTGCTAAAGTACACTTAAACATTTTTAATGAAAGGACGAATGAGCTTTAGTATTTAAAAATTTTAGTGGATCTGAAATCTCATCAATGTGGGTACTCACTTAAAAATGTAGATTATATCCCATCCACATCTTTTTGCCGTATGTGACTTTTGTCCATGTTATCACATAAATCCTCTGCAAGAGGTCAAGTCTACTTTCTAGTGGTTTTCCTCCTGATATCTTGACATTATGTAGATAAAAACATAACAGGCAGGTTATCTATCTATCTATCTATCTATCTATCTATCTATCTATCTATCTATCTATCTATCTATCTATCTACCTGTCTGTCTGTCTGCCTATCTATTCATCTATCATCTCCTACTCAACATACAAATGAGCTGTTTTGTTTATGCATTGTTGATGATGCATCATAGTACTCAATTCTACCATGAAACTCACTATCATCCTCTGCATGACCTACAGTTTTGCGTCCTCAAATATTGTGCTATTCCATCATTTATAACCAAATAGACTAATCAGAAAACTATTGGCATTCAAAGTAACATTTTGTTCCAAGGAGAAGTTTGGAGTTGCTGAAAGTATGACAATTTCCCAAATGCAACTTAGCCCGTTCTACTTGCCATATTTAATTTTGGTGCCAGTTCTAAAGACTGTCTAAGATATACATACTGACCTGCTCTATGGGATGTTCAATCAGATGTACAACAGAGTCTAAAAATTAGGCATTCTCTAACTACTTTAGCTTTTTATCCATGATTTTTTGTCCAAATTCTTTTGGGTAATTATGGACACCATTTAGGAGGCTCTGTAGTATTCTGGGGTTTTATAAACTCAGCACAATATTATACAGAAACAGGAACTTATGAAGAAAGCATTGTCTATAAGGAATCTCTCTCCTTCCCTCATGCTGTGAGATTATTTCCAATTCATTCTGTCTATATCTTATTTGTATATAGTGGCTTGTATGTTTTCTCCCCCATTCGACTGTGACCACTCTGAGAGCAAGGACAAATCTTTTTGCCTTTCTTTGTATCCCCAGTACTTAGCATCTGGCACATAATGATATTTAAATATTTGTTTTAATAAAATATATTAATATATAATATATTTAAATATTTACTTATTTTATATATATATAAATGCTTGTTGACTGACTGTATACTATACATCCTCCATGTAAGTAGTAAATATTTTGGGTGATAACATCTTCCTGGTTTATGCCTCATTTGATATTAATAATCAGAAGATCATAACAGCCTTAGTTTTGTTGTTTACGATATTAAGGAATTTTGTTCCATGTCAGCCTATACATGGAAGATACCTTTTTGAAAGGGAGTCTTAAAGTGACACTTTACTGAATCAAATGCTTTTTATTGTCAACAAACAATTAGTACAGTGGGCTCTTGCATTCTCTGAATCTTTTAGTCAATTTTTGTGATTGTGAAGATACAGTCTATTATGGGATATAATTTGTGAAAATCTGCCTATGTTCTTCTCAAACTTTCATTATAACATCCCTCAAATATACCCTTGACAGTGTGCAGATTATTCTCATAGATTTTGGAGTAATAAGAAAGTAGGCAGATGGGTCAGTAGTTATTGACCTCCATGTTATTTCCCTTGTTGGGTCATAATAGCATCCGTGATTTATTTTTCCTAATTATTCAATATCTTCCCTCCTTCATATACCTGTAGTATCAACTCCTCCGTGTCTTCAAAATTACATTTAATCCAAGACAAAATTGTCTTGTTCAGATTTTCTTCCAACTTTTGTTTAAATCTGGCCTCAAACACTTTCTAGTTTTATGATTCTGGACCAATCACTTAACCTCTCTCTGCTTCAGTTTCTTCAACTTTGAAAAAGGGATAGTAATGGGATCTTCCTCACAGGGTTGTTGTGATAATATTTGTAAAAAAAAAACCTGTTTAGCAGAGTATCTAGTATGTGGTAGGTAGGTGCTTAATAAATGCATGTTCTCTCCCTTGTTTCCCTCTTTCGTTTTCACTATGGAGATCTGATGTTAGAATATAAATGTGCTGGTTCTACTTGGTGTCTTTCATGGAGAAATCTTGCCATTTAAAATCTACTGTTCTGGTCATTTCATCCTTAAAGACACCTGAGATGATATTACTTAATAGGATCACAAGTTTGTTTAACCCTCACAGTAGTCCTGATGTGGGGAAGACATTACTATCTCGATTTGGTAAATGAGGCAACATAGGCCTGGAGAAGTTATGTGACTTGCCTAAAGTCATATAGTAATCAGACCCAGATTGAAACCCTGATCTCTTGACTCTTGGTGTGGTATTTTTTCTGTTACAGTTGTGACAGAAAAATTGGAATAATTTCAAATTTATCACTTGGTTCTTCTCCAAGTAAGAGAAATAGCTCCAAGAGGTAGATATCCTTCTGTCATTAGTTCTTAGATAAGTGTTAGAAAGCCAAGCTATGCTCCAAGTGCAAATTAATTGTCCATGGAGAAAGTCGAGAGCACCATGGTTCTGTAAGTCTCTCCCCCATACACATTGGGTTCACCTCTAGGGGGTAGACTAGATGACTTCTAAACTCCCTTCCAGCTCTAAACCTGTGGTCTTATGGTCATATTATCTGCCAAGAGAAGATAATTATGGCAAGGATCAGGGAGATACGTGCCAGGGAGCTGGCACAATTTGTGCATGGTATCTCTAAGAGTTTTTTAAGAGGAAAAACATCCATGTGTACAACAATATGTATATTAGCTCTTTTCTTATCATCAGAAACAGCAACAGCCCTGGAAACTAAGGTGGTCACCATGCTCAGAGAATGGATAAACTAAGTATGGTATATAGCCGTACTTAAATATTGAGCCACAAGA
This sequence comes from Pseudocheirus occidentalis, assembly GCA_028646575.1. Taxonomy (NCBI): domain Eukaryota; kingdom Metazoa; phylum Chordata; class Mammalia; order Diprotodontia; family Pseudocheiridae; genus Pseudocheirus; species Pseudocheirus occidentalis. The sequence continues at coordinate 72,634,726 of CM053595.1, read as the reverse complement.
ATGGCATTAAATGAATGCTTTGGGAAGAAACTTGGAAGATCTATATATAAACTTATTAAAAGTGAAGTGAACTAGGAGAGCAATTTATATAATGAGCACATTAATAAGAAAAATAACTTTGAGGGGAGGCTAGGTGATGTAGTGAATAGAGCACCAACCCTGGAGTCAGGAGGACCTGAGTTCAAATGTGACCTCAGGCACTTAACACTTACTAGCCCTGTGACCTTGGGCAAATCACTTAACCCCAATTTCCCTGCCTTCCCCCTCCAAAAAGCCAAAAAAAAAAAAGAACTTTGAAAGTCTCTAGAAATCTTAACAATGCAAAGATAAACCACAAATCTAGACTGAAGATAAACTATGTGACCCATTTGACAGAGGGGAAGGACTCAGAATTCAGAATGGGACAAATATTTTCAGACATAGTCAAAGAGGGAATTTGCTTTTCTTGTCAATGCATATTTATTGTGAGGTTTCCTTTTTTGATTGTCCTAAAATGTGGAGAGAGGGAGGTAGAGAAGATATGTGCTTATTAACTGAGAAAATAACAAAGTAAAATTTTAAAAGTTTCTTTTCACCCCCTGACCTTCCTTCAGCTTCCAATTCATATTTCACATAGGAACAAATTACCTTCCTAAAACATCACTTTTGTCATAATAATGGCAGCTCACATTTATCTAGCTTTTAAAGTTTTACAAATCATTTTCCTCCTGACAAGCCAGTGAGGAAAGGAGTAAATATGATTATTCCCATTTTATAGACGAGGGAGTTAAAACTTAGGCAGGGGAATTGACTTTCTCAGGGATGTGGATAGTTAGGTGTTAGAAACATGATTCAAAACAAAATCCCCTGTTCCCAACATTGCGCTCTTTCCATTCTACCATGAAGTCTCTCCAGTGCCCTGGAACCTGCAATGGATTTTCTTTGGACTATGTCAAAATTTGAAGCCCTCTAATGGTTGGAGGTTGAAGAAAGTGGGGATATGTTTAGCTTGGAAAAGATAAGATTTATGGAGGACATGGTAGCTACCTTTAGGTATTAGAAGGACTATCATGTGCAAGAGGGTGTTAGATTTGTTTCATTTGTCTCCAGAAGTCAGAACTAGAAACGATAAGTGACAGTTATATAGGTGAATATTTCATCTCCTTTTAAGGAAAAATATTCTTAACACCCAGAATTATCTAAAAGTGGAATAAGTTTTCCTGGGAGGTAGTGAGCCACTTATCCATGGAGTTCTTCACGGGGAATTTGAATGTATTAGAGATACTGAAGAGGGTATGGTAGAGGCAGCTAGATGGCTCTGTAGATAGTGCACTGGGCTTGGAGTCAAGAAGACCTGAATTCAAATCTGGCCTGAGGCACTTACCAGCTATGTGACCCTGGGCAAGTCACTTAATCTCTGTCTTAATCCACGGGAGAAGGAAATGGCAAACCCCGTGGTCAATATGGAGATGCTATGGGTCAGAAGAATAGAATATGACAATGCCTGAACCATAACAACACTACCACACCTGTTCTGGTGTGGTTTGGACTATAGTTCCAGAGATGAATTCACTGTATATTGTTCCAGTTCTGAGCGTCTCTGACATAGTCTAATACCACATCCTACCCCCTGTTAACACAGACTGTATGCTCCGTTCTGCTGACCTCCTTCTCCCTGTCTCCTGAACTAATCTTTCTCATTTCTGCTCTTGATTATACTTCTGCCATGCCTCAAATGCCCTCTTTCCTCAGTTCTTTCTACAAGACAAATTCTAACCTATCCCTGAAGGCCCAGCTCAAGCCCCACATCTTCCATGAAGTCTTTCCTTTCTCCTCTAGTCTGCAAGATCTCTTAATTCTCTGAAAGCATGTGATGCTATATTAAAGTAGAAACAGAGACTGCTAATCCATACTAAAGGAGACCTGCTGGATGTGCATTGACTTAGTTTTAAAAGGTGCTATTTTCCATGTTTTATTTATTTTGTTAAGTATTTTAATCTGGTTCTGGATGCACTTAAGATTGTTGTGGACTGCACATAGACCTCAGGCCACATGTTTGACACAACTGGTCTAAGCTATACCATAAGATTCTTGATCACGAATTACTTTGCATTCTTCTCTAATTGCCTTAGATGCATTCATCTTGGCTCTCTCAACCAGACCTTTCAATGGAATAGACTGTATTCTTCATTTGTACCTCATATAATACTCTTCAGAAGAGCAAAGGAGTAGTGAATACTCGGCAGAATTTGTCAGACTCATGTTCTAAATTCTGTGGCTCCCAGTGACAATAAAATTATGGAGAAACTTGCTGATGAGAGAATGGGATTTCTCCAGAGAGGGCAGGATTGTCCCTATTGACTTTTGTGCTGGGCAGTTATGAGACTGATACCCCAAGAAGTAGGAAGAAAGGTTAGAACAGAAGGGAGGATTCCCAGTAAAGAAAGAAGAGTACTGCATAAAAAGTCAAGGGCCATACTCTGCCATAAACCTTTTCTCTCTGAGTCAATTTCTTCATCAGTAAAATGAGAGGCTAGACATAAAGATTTCTAAAGCATTTTCCAGCTTTCCAATTCTAGCTCTATGTTCTAACATTCTAAGCTTCCTCTAGCTTTTAATTTTCTATGTTCTAACGTCTCTTATAGCTCTGTGTCTTGTGTACTAGCATTTTATATTCTGAAGTATCTGGTCCTCAGTAGGTGCTAAATAAATGCTTCTTCATTAATAAGATAGCTTCATTGATAAGATAGCTTCTGTCTCTAAAATTCTATGATTAGGCAGGGGAGGGGATACCAAGCAGACCAATTTACAGGAAGAGAAAAGAGTGTGTCAAAGTGAAAATGTGCCGGCCATCCTATAAGCATAACAAAAGCAAAAAAATCACAGGTAACATTATTTTACTCCAAATACCACTTTTTTTCCCTCTTTAATGCATTTGGAATTAGAAAGAAAACTGAAAGGTATCAGCGGGGACTGCTAAAAGCCTGCAGAAATGACAGAGAAGATTACACAGCTGGAAAGGGTTTAAGTCTCAGTTTTAACAGTTTTCATGACTTAAGGAAAAAAAATAAAACTCCCAATGCAAGAATATGCTAGGAAGGGATAGAGACCTCATGAGGGCAGATTGCAGGCACTGATAGCTGGTACAGCGTGTGAAGGTGTGTGTGTGTGTGTGTGTGTGTGTGTGTGTGTGTATTTATGTGCATATTACAGAAGATGTAGATGAGTAAAATGTGGAGAAAGGAAGTCTAGATATAGGTGCATTATGGACATGGGAACATAGGCCTTATGGACAGAGACACAGACACATGTAGCATACACATGCACACGCAAATATAGAGGCTTCCAAAGACAAAGGGGTAGGGTTTATTCAGAAGAATTTATCTTCTTTTCTGTAGCTTGGCCAGTGGTGGATTTAATGAAACTTTACTCATTCTACTGTCATGTAAGTCCCAATGCCAGTGGGACTTGGAGGGAGTTCAGCCCTGGGAAAATAGCAGTAGTGGCAGTAATCAGCCCAGTTCTTCAATTTGCTACAGTGCATTTGGCATATGATAAATTTAGAACCTGATAACCTGGCTTCATATCCTAACTTTACTACTTATCTTTGTGACCTTGGGTAAGTCACAATGTCTCTGGGCCTGTTTCCTCACCTGTAAAAAGAGGGGATTGGGCAAGGTGACCTCTAAGGTACTATCTAGCTCCAGATCCTATGATCCTTTGGGTTAGTAATTAGCCATCACCAACATTCTCAGGAAAAATGTATCTTTTACATTCTCAGTCCTTGTCTTCTTGGACCTTTGATTAGCATCTAACTCTCTCTTGAGTTGACTTAGGAAGCTCTCCTTTTAATTTGTTGTCGTCTACCTTCTTCCTCTGTCTCTGTTCTTTGTTTCTCTATATTCTTTTCTATTGCTATATCTCAAACAATAGTCTAGGATTCAAGATACCTGGGGTCTAGCTATTGACTGAGACTGAGAGAAGTCATTGAATTTCTAAGGGTCTTTGTTAGTCATCTCTAAAATGAGGAGATAATTTTTATGTTTCATTTCAGATTTTCTCTTTCTATGAGGCAAGGATTTTCTCTCTCAGTCTCTCTCTCTCTCTCTGTCTCTGTCTCTCTCTGTCTCTCTGTCTCTGTCTCTCTCTGTCTCTCTCTGTCTCTCTCTCTCTCTCTCTCTCTCTCTCACTCTCTCTCCCTCTGTCTGTCTTTGTCTCTCCTTTCCCTCTCCCCACTTCTGTCTCTCAGGGTCATCACAGTAATTTCCCCAGGAACACTTCCTTAGAGTAGATTCTCTGGAATATTAAGGATGGAAAAATACAAAGTTATGTGAATTTTCAATCTTAATTAGCCCCAAGAAAGTTGGGGATTTGAGTATCATGAGGAAGGGGAAACATTTGGCAGCAACTTGTGTTATTTTCCAGAGAGAGCAGGCACATCCATGGCTCTGTGATAAAGGAGGTGCATTTGTGAGAAGAAATCATTAGATTCTTTTGAATACAAGGCAACTGCTCCCTTCAGCTTCCGTGTCTCATCCTGAAGGATGTACGTTGCTTATTATAGTGAAAGGAGTCCTGGTCTTGGGTTAGATGATCTGGATTTGGGACCTGATTCTAACCTGTTTCTTGTTGTGTGACCTTGAGCAAGTTTTTAAACCTTTCTGGGCCCTAATTTACCCATCCATACTATGGTCAGTATGATACATACACAATATACTTCAGTGAATGATTTGAGGAAAGCACTTTATAAGTCTTAAAGTACTATAAAAATATGAGTTACTATGTATGATTATTCTAATTCACAGATAGCAGACAGAATAACAGAGCTGGCCTTGGAGTGAGTAAGTTGGAGGTGAAGTTCTACCTTTGACACTCTGGCCATGAGTTCCTGGGTTAGCCACTTACCTTTGTATTACCCCAGGCAACTTTTTAATAATGTAAATTACAGATAAATTGCTGATCTGTATTGTTTGAGAGCATAAAGGACAGTAGTTCTCACCCTTCCTAATGCCACAACCCTTTAACACTTGTACATGGGCATATCTGCATGTGGGCAGACCCGCCTGGAGATAGAGGAGTGGTTCCTAAGACCATCGGAAATATGTGTTTTCCACTGGTCTTAGGCGACCCCCAAAGGGGTCGTGACCCACAGGTTGAGAACTGCTGATGCAGGATTCCCTATATCAATGAAATAGTATGACTACAATGAACAGATGATAGATCTTATTGCTTATAATTATCATTATCATTTTAATAAATTACCAAACCATCAAAATCCTCAACATCTTCTTCATCATTCCTGTATTCAAGCTTAGGTCCGTATACAAAATGCCACTCAATTGAAAATGCTTAGTGGGGGTGATACTAATGGTGCTTCTCTACATTATAAGGGAATTGTGATTCTGACTAAAGAAGCTTCTGTTTATGTACACTACATATAGCACTGATCACATTCATTTCCACCTTCACACTTTTGGTCGCCCTATTAATCCTGCTAAGAATGTTTTGACCTCTTTATCAATATTCTTACTCTCCTCCTTCCAGACCCAGCTCATATCCAATTGCTTTAGAAAGTCTTGTCTCCCCAATCTCCCTCAAGATCAGATTTAACTTCATACATTCTGGTAGTCTATAAAGGGCTAAAGGTTTTATTTTTTGACTTCTCTTGTCAGGTAGGGTGAAATAGTTGATCTACCTATAAAAAGAATCATATATGCCTTTAGTTTTCATTTTCCTCAGCCTGCATGATCTGTTTCCTTTTGCAAAATCTTGTAGTAGACATGATCTATGCCATTTATTTCAATAATTGATTATTTACCATTTGTTATTCTGTAATTACTTTGTGTTGTTTAATCTTCTTTCCTCAACATGATTATAAATTCTTTCAGGGCAAGGATCTTCTGCTTTGAATCACATGATTATATAATGAATCTTAAAATGCTAGCATTTGAAGAGTACTTAGAGATCATTTACTTTCTAAATTTTACAAATGAGGAAAGTTAAGTCCAGAGCAAGGAAGTGACTTGTCTAAGGTCATGTAGCAAGTTAGTGGCAGTTAAGGATTTCTTGACTACTAGTCTAGAGATCTTCCCTTATATCTAAACTTCAAGGAATAAATGCATTTATGAATTGCTTACTTTACTGCACTGTGATAAGCATTGTAGACACACACAATCTAGCAATACAGTTCCTACCTCCAAGGAGCTTTTAATAGTGGAAGGTCATAAATAGATTTGGTGGTAGTGGAAGGCTTGGAAATGGATAGGGAGTGCATGGCACCCTGGGTTTTGCTCAAGATAAGGCAAGAGCTCATCTATCAGAGCCCAGGGTCTGGTGGACAGAGTCCAACTTCCAGCCAGAGAAGGGCGAGGAGGATGTCTATATGGAAATGTTAGCCCCCCTCTAAATTCAGTAATGGAAGATACTGGCATTTGGCGGCCTGAAAACAGTGTAAGCAGACATTCTCTTGCCCTATCTAGATATGAGGCTGACCTTTTATATTTTAGTGGAGGGGAAAACGAATTCCCTTTTCTTAGACTCAGTTTCTTTCTCTATAAAATAACCGAGTTGAACTAGATCAGCTTTATAGCTGCTTCCATCTCTGTTGTATGTTCTATATTTAAACACTTTATTTTAAACACTATGTTCTTTGTCCTAACATTTTATGTTTTAAAGCCTGTCCTAGCCCTGACTTATTATGTTCTATGGTTCTATAAAGCACTAAGCACTTTGAGTTCTTTGAGTACAGCTTCCTGGTAAGTTTTGTAGGTAATAAAAATCAGAGGGCAGCTAGATAGAGGGCACCATGGATAGAGCGTTGGGCCTGAAGTCAAGAAGTTGGGCCTGAGTTTAAATATGGCCGCAGACACTTAGTAGCTATTTTGACCCTGGGCAAGTCACTTAACCTCTGTATGCCTGCTTCTTCAGCTGTAGAAGGGGGATAATAACATCCATCTCCAAGGGTTGTTGTGAGAATCAAATGTACAATATATATGTGAAGAGCTCGACATGGTGTCTGGCCCGTATTAGGTGCTATGTAAACACTAGTTGTTGTTGTTATCAGTATAGGAGGTACAGGTGAACTACCTGAACAAAGAATAGCAATTGCCTATACTTTTTTTCTTTCAGTTTTCTTAGCATAAAATTGTTGCAAATCCAGATGAGGCCACCACCACTATTTCTCCTGGGAGTTTCTCCCCAATTTTAGACCTGGCAGTTTATTATTGGAAAGAGAAAATTCAAATGTGGATAAAACACTAGTCTGCCTATGAACAGAAACACTCATCTCTAGCGTCTCTCCCTGGTTCTTTGTCAGGGAGTTCAGTTCAAATCCAAAGTGATGGCTCCCATACCTCTTCATAGCCTACTTGCTGAAAGTGAACGAAGTTTGTGGGCCTCTTTTTTTCCTACAAAGCACTAATGTCACGGACAAGGGGCAAACTCATTACAACTGGGTTCTCTATCTGCCTTTACCAGATGCATGTGCAAAAATATGAGAAGGCAAAAGCCGTTTGGTTCCAATGGCTGGTTTCCAGGCCAGTTTATTCTGTGACTAATGTATATTACACACACACACACACACACACACACACACACACACGCACACACACACACACACACACACACACACACACACACACACACACACACTCTCCCATCTCCCTGGATCTGGACAACAGTGTGACAGTTGCCTCTTGCAACTAAAAATTGAATTCAGTCATGCTGAATCTGAGTCTGGAGAAGCCACCCCATCTCTGTTTAGGCTTATTTGTTGGGATCTCAAAAATCACCAAAGAGCCAGTTTTTGAGTCCTGGCTCTGCCACTAGCTCAGTATATGACTTTGGAAAGTTACTTCTTTTTCAATCTATTTTTCAATTTACAAAATATGCACGTGAGACTAATAATAAAAGCTAGCATTTATTTGCTGGAGAAGGAAGAGTCAGATGTGACTGAAAATGTGTGAAAGGTAACAAAAGCATTTATACTGTGGTTTAAGGTTTGCTAAGTGCTTTACAAATATTAACTCTTTTTATCCTCATAACAATGCTGGGGAGGTAGGCGGCATTATTATTCCCATTTTGTAGATGAGGGAACTGAAGTTAAGTGACTCATCCAAAGTCACAAAGCTAGTTCAGTGTTCAGGGCTTTATCTATGGGGCCACCTAGAGATGTTTAAGGTTCTTTCCAGTTTTTACATTCTATGACATTTTTTGAGCAGTGCTGAGAATAAGGGGAGTTTGGTTATCCTTTCTGTTAAGCAGAACTCTTTTTTTATTATGGTGAAGTTCAGCTGGTTAGAACTAGGTGCTAATCAAGTGAAGACCATGGATTTGAAGCCCATTCAAATCATTTCACCTCCACTTATTCAGTAGCTCAAGGCAGCCCTTTTAACCTTGCCAGGCTTCAGATCTGGACACCAGCTAGAGCAAGTCCAGTGTAAGAATAAAGAAGAAAATGAGAAGAATAAAACTGTATTCACCCAAAGATTAGTTGAAGGTATTGGGGGTATTTAGCTCATGGAAGAAAGGATTTTGTTAGGGAAGGAGAAGTAATTAATTCACAGTCCTGAAATATCTGAAGCACTCCTATTTCCTCTGCTATTTCTTCCCTCTTTTCCCCAGTGGAGTCTGTCAATGACATGTATCCCAATGTCACAGGGACTTTCAAAATGATAGACTACAGATCTTTTCCCTACTGTAGATTACATGTTTATGTGGAGCTACATGCTTCCAGAGTGATTCCTAGCAATGATCTCAACTGCTTCACAGAACAGTATTGTAAGGTAGGGAAGGTAAGAGTCTTTAGCCCCATTTTACAGAGAGAATTGAGACATATGGGGAGAGAAAAGTGACTTACCCAAGGTCAACAAAAGTTCTATCACTTACTAAATCAAGTTTATTAGGTATTAGAGCTTGGTTTCAAAGCCAGTCCTTCTGATTCCAAGCCCCAGGCTCTTTACTTTTCATTATCCTATTTTTTTTTCCAAAATTAATTTTCTGGTGACTTCCTTCCATGGATCAAGTTTACTTTTTGATATAGTTAGGTGACTATGAATGACCAGACATGTATTATTATTAATAATTATTAATCTATTAAAGAAGGATTATTTAAAAACCCAACAAGTTTTAGATTAGATGAAATAACTGGGAACTAAATGGTTTGCATCTTTCACTTTTATAGAATGACCTTGGTTAAGTTGCTTTCTTGGTGCCTCAGTTGCTTTCTGCAAATATCAACTTATATTTATTTAGGCCTTTTTCATTTATAAAATGATTTACCCACAATCCCTGTTAAGGTAGGTAGAGCAGATATTCTCATTATCATTTCACAGAGGAGGACAGTTGTGTAGGAGACATGAAATGGCTCACCTAAGGTCACATAACTAATGATAGTCAGAATTCAGATCCAGGTCTCCTGATTCCAAGCCCAAAGTAATTTTTAGGGTTTGATTTACATATTTACTTAAGGCATTGGTTCTCAACCTGTGGGTTATGTTCTATTTGTAACAATGAAAATACATCCTGCATATCAGATATTTACATTACGATCCATAACAGTAGCAAAATTACAGTTATGAAGTAGTAATAAAAAATTTTATGGTTGGGGGTTACCACAACATGAGGAACTGTATTAAAGGGTCATGGCATTAGGAAGGTTGAAAACCACTGACTTAAGGCAATTGTGGAAAGTCCAGAATGATTCACAGAATCACTGAAATTTTAAATTGTAATGGATCTCAGAGGTCATCAAATGAGAATCAACTACTGATTAGGAATCTCTTCTAAAGCATTCCTGGAAAGTTAGCATTGAAGATTTCTGGCAATGGGCACTGGTGAGTTAGCGTGATGTCTACCCCAAGCACATGAAGACTTTCCCTTGCAGAATGGGCAGATGAGAACAGTTTATTCCACTGGTCATGAAGGCAGCTGAAGCAGGTGCTGTGGAGCTCTTAGAGCCTGGTCAGGCATTAAAGCTATCAAGGTCATCCAATGCATCCAGGGCCATCACCAGTCATCTAGATTTTTGTCTTACCATTGGACTTAGATGACTCAGGAAGAGAAAGTGAGACTGACAAATTTGAGCAACTCTATCTCTCTTAAATCCGGTTCATGTCCAAGTCAAGGTATCACTCATATGAGTCATTGGTCCTTTTTGAAAAATAAGGATGAACAACAAAAGCCTCTAAAGAGAGTTCATTCCACTTTGGGAGAGATCTTATTTTTAGATTTTTTTTTTTTTACTATACCAATCAGAACTCTTCATAAACACTTCTGTGCCCTGAAGGGCTTTCTAAAAGAGCTAAAAGAAATAAATGGGAGAAAACTAGTGGTATGATACTCTGCAACATTTTTCTAATACTGCAGTGAATCTCTGAGCTTAGATATAGTCACTTCCCCAGTGAAGGCAACAATCTAACCATACGTGTCTATGCTGCATGATTCAAATCCACTGTAGTGGGTCTCTTCCACTTGCTAGGGGCCTTCCCTCTTTCTCTTGACACTATGTAGATAACAATGGAATGAATGAGTTCATGTAAATGTATTTATTAAGCTTTTATTATGTGTGGAGTATAAGCATATAGGCTGTTCATCAGACAACTCACCCTCACTAATGGATAATCCACTCTGTCCATACAGTTCTTTGATTATATCCTTTATATGTTTTCTGAATAATTTCTCATTTGTAAGATGCTGCAGTCTGTTTGTGTCCTCCATACACCTTTTTGGTAGCCCTCAATGCAAATTCTTTGGCGATTATAGTATTTTATGCATCGTAACGGTACAAATTCACCAGAACAGTAATATTGAAAAGATTGGTATTTTTATTAATCATAGTAATCTCATATATCGAATTTATTTTCAATGGAGTTCAGATAGAAGTAGTCCTGGGGCAAGTTACTATCCTGCTATTATTCTTTTGTAGTTAATGTTCTATGTGTTATTGTACATTAATTTAACTACTTTTTGAAACTGAATCAGAGTTGGGATGTAAACTTTTCCTTTGTAGGCTCATTGAAAATAGTGTTGAAACACTATGATAT
>CM053595.1:72575640-72614011 GCA_028646575.1 Pseudocheirus occidentalis | reverse complement strand
TGACCCTCTTTGGGTACCCTCTTCATTTTTATTTTCATTTTCACAATTTATATTTCTATTCCTCTATTCCCTACTTCCCAAGCCTTCTGCTTCATGAGTGATGGAAATAGTGGTACTTTACCTGCCCAAAGACAAGAGGCTGGATCAGATGAAATTCTAGAAATATAATATAGCTCAAAGTTCCATACCTCCATGGAGTCCATTAGACATGTACAGGTAAAGCCAGCCACATAGATAAACTGTGGTCCCTAAGGTCCAGGGCATCTATGGATGAAATCAGACCTTGGTCCGTATTCGAATCGGGTAGAAATGTAAAATACTCATTCTCTCACTTCTTTATCCTTTATCTAATTATGATTTAAAAAATAGAGTCTTGGAGTTAGTCTGTAGGGAATGGGATAGATTAAGTGTTTCCTTAGACAAGTTACTTTACATCCTTCATTTCTTCATCTGTAAAATATGGATAATGGTATCCTCCTTCATCAAAGCTGAGACCTTGCTGAAAATGTACTTGCTCCCTGCAGTACCCTATTCAGTCAGTGTGTGCTCGCTCCTCCTTGCCCACAGCCACAGTCCAGGGTCACTTCTGGTCAGCACACCTAGGATGACCTCCAGAAACAATGAGATGGAGAGGAGAGGTTCTTCAACATTCCTGAGAGAAAGTTAGTAATGTAAAAATTCCTGAGGTGATGAGGTAAAAGCTCATGAGCTGAAATTTCTTGAGGCTTGAGTGAGGTCAAAGTTGAAGTGAAATTTCCAGAGGCCTAGTTGGCTTCCCAAAGTGTTTGTTCATTCAGTAGGGTTTTCTTCCCTTTACTCGTGCCAGACTTCAGCCCCTGGAGGAGCTATCTTTCCTGAGGTCCTCTCAAGTTGTCTTAGGAAGGCACCTGCTTTGACATTTTATTTTATTTTTAAATTTAATTTAATTTAATTTATTTATTTTATTCTATTCATTCATTCATTCATTTATTTTGCTTTTTGGAAGGCAATTGGGGTTAAGTGACTTGCCCAAGGCCACACGGCTAGTTTTTCTGTTAAGTTTCTGAGGTCAGATTTGAACTCAGGTTCTCCTAACTCCAGGGCCAGTGCTCTATTTACTGGGCCACTTAGAAGCCCCTGCCATTTTATTTTTACTGCTCTATGTTCATTTCATGGTGATTTTCTGTTTGTGGAGGAAATCTGGAGAGCCTGGTAACATGTGACCTACTCTGCTATATTCCCAGGATGCTCCCATCTCTAGAGTGGGGTGGAAGGAAAAGAAGAAAAAAAGGGAAAAAACAAATGAAAGAAAACAAAAGTGAGGCTTTACAACAAAGAGTATTTAATGAAGTAGAAGATATGCACACACTTTATAAACTCAAAAGTGTTATACAAATTTGAAGGCTCATTATTAGTTTTATTGCTTAGGGTTGGAGGTCCATGATGTCACATACACAAACTAGCTTTGCTTGTCCAATGGCAAATGAAGACGGTATCTGGAAACCAGTTTTCAATGGTGGAAGCCTTTCCAGAGGGAGAGCATGCCACTTAATGGGAAGAACTCTCGCCTGGGGTTCTGGAGAACCTGTTTCAAATCTGTCGTTTACTACACGATCCTGGACAAATCACTTGATGTCTCTTGACCTCAGTTTCCTCACTGGTCGAAGGAATATCCCTTTTAGAAAGAACACACTATGCTCTAAGGTCCCTTCCCTCCTTAAAATTTTAGGCTACAGCAACCTGCAGTCTATAGTTGAGTGCTTTATAAAGAGATTGACATGTTTCTAACACTATAGTATTGTTTGCTCATTCAGCACTTTACATAAATGATCTCATTTAGGCCCCACCTTAGCCTTGTGAGGTAGGAGCTTTATTATTCTCATTTTTCAGATGGGAAAATAGAAGCTCAGAGATATTAAGTGACTTGCCCAAGGTCACACAGCTAGTAAGTGTCAGAAGCAGGATTTGAACTCAGGTCTCTCTTGATTCTAAGTCTAGTGTTCTTTCCACTATACTATGTTGCCCTCCAGGCTAAAATTTATGAGCTGGCTGTATGCCTTATAGCATATCAATGAAACTAGAAGCTCCTAGAAGGCAGTGACTGTTTCTGTTTACATCCTAGAATTCCTGATGCTGAATCCAGGGACTTACACACAGTAGGTGCTTAATAAATAGTTGAGCTGTGGAATTGAATTGCATCCTCAAGGGCAGAGCTTAGATTTTGTGCTTCTTGATGCCCTAGTCACTGTTGTGATGGCATCATGTCCTCATAAGGACATTCTGAGTAAACATCAGGCCTGCTTTCTTGGATATGTTGTGTCTTTGCCAAGTGCTTCTGTCTCTACATTTTCCTACATGCCTTTAACAAGCAGAGAAAATGGCATTCCATGTAAAACGTGATAAGCAGTAATAAAAACCTTGGAGGGTTTCATTAGCTTTTCAGCATCTGCTTTTTGTCTAATTGTTTGATTGAGTGTTAGTGTTTGGCATTTGTGTTAGATATGGAGTTGGCAAGAGGATCTCTTTGGGTGGGCTTTCCTAGTGATATAGTCCTGGTCTGGGGGCAGAATGACCTGGGCTCGCATCTTGGCTCTGTCACTTACTGTATGTGACCCTGGACCAGTCACTTCCCCTCTGTTAACCTCTTTATCTAATGATCTTTAAGTCCCCTTTAGCTCTAAGGTTTACATTGTTTATAAATCTGAATATTTTAATGCCTTGCCTTAGGGTAGTCTTTAAGCTTTCCCTCAGGACATTAGAAGATTGGTTAAGAACCTCACTGAAGAGCAGCCTGAAAAATAAACATAGTAAGTTTTCCTGCTTCTTAGATTTGGGTAATATGTGGGCAGTGGAAAGAAGGCTAGACTGGAAGCCAGGAGACTTGAAATCCAATTATGGATCTGCAGTTATTTTGCTTAACATCTCAGGCCTCGGTCTTATTATTTGCAAAAAGAGAAAAATGAACGAGATGACTTCTCAGGTGCTATATTCCCATGGGGAAATGGTATCTGCTGGTGACTAGGGAAAGTCTGGGTGTGGGAGAAGAAGAGGGGTTGTGTCTGAATCAGGGCATCTAAACCCCAAAGCAGAGCCTCTGGAATGCAGTTTCAGGTCATAAAGGAAGAAGATAAAAGCAGGAATCTAATTGTAGATGGAGAGATTTCTGCTCTGAGGGGACAGCAATGAAAAAAGGCAAGGATCTGACTGTGTGTCTCAGTCTGCTCCCCAGACACAGTGGTCTGGTGCATTTTCCACTCCTGCCGTGCCTCTGCATACAATGCTGTGCCATGACAATTTAATCAGCATCAGGGTCTGACATGCCCTTCTTGAACCAGGCATGTCAGTTAAGCCAGGGATATGGAGAGATGTTCCCTTCCTTTCCTAACACTGAATGGTCTTTCATATGCCCCACACATTGCCTAAGACAGTTACTCAATCAATATTGTTGCCTGATTTCATGGTGGAATCATTCCTCCACCAGCTGGAGGGAGAGATATTAGTATCAGGGAAAAAAAATTTGTCCTTCAGACATCACAAGTGATGAAAGGATTCCTTCAACAGAATGCCACCCATTTCTCATTGGGGAATGGCTTGTTTTCCTCACCACAGCCTTGCTCTAATCTCTGACGAAGATATGGATGTTAATGATATTAAGGCAATATCCACAGGGTAGATGATGATTTATCTGGTTACTGTCCTTTTTCAATAGTCCTCAGATGTCCCAAGGGGGGGATTTATCTTCCAGATAAATGACACCTCTGCCCTTTCAGCCATGGAAGCTTCAAACCATGACCTTGAAGAGATTCTGGTGCTTGTGCAGTGACAGGTGTCAGAGATGCTAGACATATTGGGTTAAAAATCAACAAATAACCTCTTTATAGATGTGGGTTGGCTCATAGGGTGTCTGAATATCATTGTAAGTGGACGCCATTTTAAGAAAAAGTGACATCTAGAAATATGAACAAACAGATCTAATAAATTGCAGATACGGAATCATGGTGGGGGTGAGGGGAAGTTGCCTTCATTGAAGAATAAAAATGACTCATCACTTTGCTAAGCATTTACCACGGGGTACTTTAAATAGCAACCTCTCCTAGGGCACTTCATATAAGTTTCGATTTACAAAAAAATCTGATTTGCATGTGCCTTTTCAGAAGCAGGTCTCCTTTGCTAAGTGATGCATTTAGAATGGGAGAATGTCAAAACAGGCATTAGCCATCTTGCTCAAAGTTCAGAGAAGGGGAGTAGTTTGCTCAGGGTCTCATAGTGAGTGAATTGCTGAGGTGGGGCAGGAATTCAGAAGACATTGCCAGCTGAAGACTCCTTTCACTGCACCAGGCTGCCTCAATGTTGTACTTACCTTACTGGCCAGTGAGGTTGTTGCTATTGTCCACCCAAACCACTTTGTGATGTCTGGGCCATGTATCCTTGGCCAGTATCAGTGCTAGAAGAGAATTAGCCATGTAAGGTGGTGAGGGATGGGGTGGTGAGAAACAGAGTCAGAAGAACTGAGTGGAAGCCTTTGGTTTAGTCATTTACCATTTGACCATTGACAAGTCATTTCAAAGTTCTGAACTTTGACCTCAGTTTCCTCACTGTTCAAAGGAAGACTTAAGATCCGTTTTAGAAAGAACTCACCATGCTTTAAGGTCCCTTCCTATCTTAAAGTTTTAGGTTATAACAATCTGTAATCTATGGTTGCATGCTTATAAAGAGATAACATCTTTATCTCATCTGTAAAATGGGAAATAATATTGATTGTATGACTAACTTCACAGGAAGTGTGAGGAAAGTAGGAAGGAAGGAAAGATGGAAAAGGAAGAAAGAAAAGAAATATAGAAAGAAGGAAAGATGGAAGAAAGAAGAAAAGAAAGATAGAAAGTAAAAAAGAAAAAATATGGAAAGATTGAAAATAATAAAGAAAAAAAAGAAAGGAAGGGAAAGGAAGCAAATATTTGTTAAGCCAGGTACATTTGTTGTGATAAGCACCATGCTAAGTGCTTATTTTAAATACTATCTCATTTGACCTTCATGACAATCCTGGAATTAGGCATTATTATTATTCCCAGAAATCTGAGAGGTTAAATGACTTTGCTGGGGTCATCTAGTTTGTAGGTGTCTAAGGATGGATTTGAACTCAGGTCTTCTTTATTTTAGGTAGTACTGCAGATATGTGACTTATTATTGCTATTGCTCTTATTATATAGGGGTCAAAGTACTCAGACCTTAAACCCTGTTGAGAAGCTGAGCTGAGGTGTTCTGAACAATGTCAGCTTTATTATTCAGGGACAGTTTATCCGGCTCATGAGTTATCTATAACCTTTTCCTCCTCTGCCAACTTGAGGTCATTTTGTGAAACACTAGCTCAAACCAGAAGACTAATTCTTGACTTTAATTTAGGGATCTAAAAGATCTTGTTTCCTGACCAATATCTACGTTGTGAACTCGAGCCACCTTTCAAAAGATGTGGTTGCACCTTTGGACACAGAGCGAATCATGTAGAAAGTCTAAGTGTCTCAGTGTAGCCTGCCCTGACTACTGGGGATGCAATTCACATCCAGTGCCCTGTTGATGGTAGGTCAGTTGCATTACCTTCACATTTGAAAGATGGCCTACTAATCATTAAATTAGAAAGGCCTCTAAAGGGAATGGTGGTTAATTGCAAATCAAGTCAATCTGGCCGCCTATTAGTAGGTCATTTAAAGGTTGGGTTATGGGGCATATCGATTAGTATGGAGTGATGTGCATATTATGCCCTCCATAAATATTTGTTGAGGCTTATGATGACAAGGAGGTTGAAGTCAATAGTTGCAAGGAGGACCCTAACAAAGAGCAGGTATCTCATTGTCAATTCTTCTTCTTTGTCATGGCCACAAAGACTTGGCTAGGATCTCCTGTTTACTCGTTCCATAGGTCCCTGATTATCTGGGATGAAAGGGAATCTATAATTTGTGTGTTGTAGATGAGAACCTTGATGTAAAAAAGGCAAAAGTGTGAGAACATACATGCTTGCTTTGAATGAAAGATCCTTCACTAAGGTGCTTCTTCATTCCTCATGAGGGTATGGGAATGACCCTGAGCTCTTGAAAGCTTTGCTAGCAGTAAATAATCTCTACTGGATTCTATCAAGCTAGAAAAGATCCCAACAATATAGTTCAAGGCCTGGAAATAGGCTATTACACAAGACCCCAACTTTGAAAAGGCAAAAATACTCATCACGGAATTGGCCACCAAGTAGTGAATGATCTGGTGACAGTAATTTCTGAAGCCATCTATTAAGGCGTGGAAAGGCAACAATCTGTGTCAGGGAAGGAAGACTCATTGTTGCAATCAAAGCCTTTGTGCTACTGAAATGCCTTCTATACCTAAGTTTAAATGGAAGTTGATGGAAAAATCTGATCCAGTACACAGAATTAAATAACCCTATAGAGGTTGCAAGGGATCTTTGAAACTATATGTATAGTTTCATGAACACACATAGTATAGGTACATATATACATATACACATACACATACACATACACATATACATATATAATATAGGTATTTATATCTATACATTTAGAGATGTAAAGGGGTCATGAAAGGGATCTTAGAGATAATATATATCGGATCATAGATACAGACATAGAAGGGACCACAGGAACACAGAACCATAGGACCACAGAGCTAGAATTAAGGAACTTAAAGGCCATCATCTAACTCCTTCATTTTAGGTTGGAAAATGAGCCGCAGTGAGGTTAAGTGAATTGCTTAGAGTCACCCAGGTACTGCGTAGCAGAGGTGGTCACTCCCAGTCTGGCACAATTTCCACTGTACCTGCTATTTATTGCTTTAAGATTTATCAAGTTCTTTGCAGAGGCTATTGATCCTAACAATATTCCTGTGAGGTGAGTACTGCAATTATATTTTTTTCTTACTTTACAAATGAAAAACAAAGCTAAGAGGGGATAATTGTCTTGTCCATGGTTATATAGCTAGAGAGTATTGGAACCAGGATTCAACACCAAGGTCTCTTTTAATACCAAAATCTAGAACTCTTCCTACCTACTATTGTGCTAGCTAGTTCAGCTTCTCCATTTTACAAAAGAGGAAACTGAGGCCAGGAAAGGGGAAGTGACTTGTCCTAGGTAATATTGGCAGCATGTAGCAAGAGCAGGGACTTGAAACCAGGTCCTCTGACTCCTTGTGTCAAATATTATTATTTCTCTATGTAGCTAACATATTAGAAACACATCTATTCTGTAAAGCAAGTCACAAATACACAGAAACACACAGACGCATGAGGCATCCAGGTAGTGAATTGGGCAAGTGTGCTAGATTTAGAGTCAGGAAGACCTGAATTCAAACCTAACTACAGACATTTCCTAGTTGTGTGAGTCTTGGCAAATCATTTAAACTTCTATTTGCCCAGGTTGTTTTTATCTGTAAAAATGTGGTCAATAATAGTGCTTATCCCTCAGTATTGTAAAGATCAAATGAGCTAATATTTGTGAAATGTAAAACCTAAAATTTTATATAAATTATATCTCTTTATTATTATTAAATTAAATTAAATGAGAAGTTAAAGAACCTGGGGTCTAGTCATCACTCTGCCACTAACTTGCTACATCATCTTGAATAAATAAATCATTTACCATCAGCGCCCTCATCTGCCAAATGAGGAGCTGTAGATTTGAAGACTTTGAAGGTCCCTTGCAGGTCTAGTACCACCTAATCCTGTGAAGTGCACATGGGCCTTCTTCTCAGTCCAGACCTCTTACTTCTACCCATTTCAGTGACCTGGGATGTCAGATAAGACTTCTAATAAGGAGCTGGCAGTCATCACAGCACAATCTCCCATCTCCTGTTAATATTTGCTCATTTGAACTTAAAACCACACAAAAGACAGAGTTTCCATTCAATTTTTGGAGTTTCAGATCTGAAGAGAGTTCAGACTCATCTGCTCAGCATTCAAGATTCTCCCAAATAGGCTGCCACTTTTTGTTTCCAGTCTTATTTCATAGTTTTACCTTGCACATTCTCTGTGCTCCAGCCAAACAGGTCTACTATGCCCCTACTTCTAAAAGCCCTATGGTCTCCCTCTGTGTCTATACTCAAACCTATGGCTGGTATGTCCTTTCCTTTCTTTGCCTATTAAATACTCAACCATCTTTTAAAGTCCAACTCCTATCTTACCTTCTCCTTGAAGTCTACCATGATGTCTACTAACTCTATTCTCCTTCTCCCCGAGCTGGTATTCACTTTTTCCCTCTCTTATATAGTAGGGTATTTTGAGCCTCTTTAATATCATTTAATATTATTTTAGATTGTCATCAGTGTTGGTGTCTATCAACTGACTGGACCAGGGGGATGGCAAGTTACTGCCCCAAAGCCCAGGTCTGGCTTGCCATTTGATTTTGTACTACCAAGCTAACACTGATTTTTAATTTTTTAAATATAATAAAACTTTATTTAAAAATGCAAAAAAACCCCATTCTTATCTCGTAGGCTGTAAAAATCCAGGTGGCAGGGCTATAGTCTGCAGGCCCTTAGACTTGACCATAAGCTTTTTGAGGTAAGGGACTGGGTATTCACTAAACTTTGTCCTCCTCTAACCCATTATAGGACTCCAGATACAGTAGCTGCTCAGTTTATATTGTATTGTACCATATGTAGTATTATTCCACAGCCCCTACTTTTACTTTTGTTTCTTACCTTCTCTCTTATGTCCACTAAACCTTCTTGCTTTTCAATACCCTCACTGTTCACATGTTTACAGACAATTCTCCTGCCCTATTCCTCAGTCACCACTTAGCTAGGCCGTACACATCCAGTCCCTTTAATCTTTCCACTGGAATCAATTTCTCTATCCCCCTAATCATTTTTATTGCTCTTTTCTGAACTTCTTCCAATTTGTCTCATAATGAGGTGCCCCAAACTAAATGCAATATTCTGGATGTGATTTCACTGGGGTCATATAGATTTTCTGGCTAAATATCTCCACAGACCTGGGGTGACATGTTTTTTATTGTAACAACCGTATTCATAATGGGATATTTTTATAGATATAGTTGGGATCATAGGACCACATAATCTCTGAGTTGGAAGGGGCTATAGCAGACATCTAGCCCAATTTTGATCCCTATGTAGGAATCCATGATTCCCTTCACAGGGGACGGTCCACATGCTGGTTGAAAATCTCTAGTTACAGGGTGTTGACTGACTTCTAATGAGGCAGGCTACTGCAGTGTTAAAGAGCTCTAATTGTGAAGAAGCTATTCTTTATGTTGAGCTCATATTTGCCTTCCTGAGACTTTTACCCACTGATCAGTCCACAAATACAATGAGCATTTGTTCCAAGCCCAATATATGCAGACAGTGTGTTAAATGATGGACGTACAAAGACGGATGCAAATCAAACCTTGCTCTCAAGGAGCTTACAATAGAATGGGAAGAACTACTGTACAGATCATGACGATACAAAAGACAGTGAGAGATATTCAAAAGAGAAGTACAGTGTTGTATACGGGAGAAATGACTTACATTTTAGGGTTCTTTGTGGAGTAAATGACTTATGAGTTGGGCCTTGAAGAAATGGAAGGGATCCAGCAAATGGAGATGGGACAAGAGGAATCAATTTCTAGCAGGGTTGGGGTGGCAGCAACGTGAGTAGTCCCAGAGAAATGAGAGGGCAAGATAAAACCTTAGAAAGATATTAGAACAATTTGGCTGGATCAGGGTGTATGTGAAGAAGAGTAATATATAATTAGGCTGGACAAGCAAGGAAGAAAAAGATTGTGGGGGAGGGGTAACCAGGTGACGCAGTGTATAGATAGAGCACTGGCCCTGGAGTCAGGAGGACTTGCTTAAATCTGGTCCCAGATTCTTACTAGCTGTGTGACCCTAGGCAAGTCACTTGACCCCAATTGCCTAAAAACAAAACAAAACAAAAACAAACAATAAAAAAGATTGTGGAAGACCTTGAAAGCCAGAATTAAGAAATTATACTTTATTTGATAAAGGGGAGCCACTGAAGGTTTTTGAAGACAAATACCAAGATTCCACAGGCAGTTGAAGTCTTATTCTGCTTTTTGGAATTGTGTGGAACAAGTCTTAACACTTTCTTTGGGGGCACCTAGGCGGTGCAGTGGGTAGTACACTGGAAATGGGGAGTCAGGAGGACCTGAGTTCAAGACCAGCCTTAGACGCTTACTAGCTTTGTGACCCTGGGCAAGTCACTTAATGTCTCTCTGCTTCAGTTTCCTCAACTGCTAAAAACAGGGATATTAACTGCTCGTACCTCCCCGGGTTGTTCTGAGTTTCCAATGAGATAACATTTTTAAATTGCTCAGCACAGTGCCTGGACCACAGTAGGTACCTGTAAATGTTTGTTCTTCTTTCCCTCGCTTCTTCCTTTCAGATATCTAAGGATAGCACGCAAGTGTTTTCCTATAGTTTCACTTTTCATTGAATAAACATTTCTGGTTCCTTCAATAGATCCTCATATAACTTGGTTTCAATTTCACCTTATCATTCTGGTCACCTTCTAACTTATCAATGTCCCTTTTAAAAGGTGACACCCAGGACTAAACCCGGCAGTTCACATATTGATAGATAGATGGATAGACAGATAAGATAGATCACCTAGCATATTGTTGTGCATGTAGTTAAATGTTCAGTAAACACTGAATGAATGAATGTAGAATTAACTGACAGAGGTAGATAATGATTGATTATCACATCTTAAAATACTACCCAGGAAAGTGAAACAAAATCAGATTCTAGTTCTTTTATTGACTTTGAAATTCCTATTGAGAGGTTAGACTAGCATGAAAACAAATGAATCCCAGATCCCCAACAAAAATCTATGGGCCATGTATTTATTTGTAAGGTCTGTATGTCTATCTATCTACTTATCCATCATCTGTCATCTATAATAAATAAAGGGGTAGGGAATGGACTTGTCATTTTATTGGTATATGGTCCTGGTAGAGGAAACTCTCTCAGTCAATTTGGGTCAGTACCTTCTCTACAACCCATACTCTTAGAATATTTTTTAGAGCATTGTAAGGTTAAAGGAATTGTATAGGGCAGGGGTAGGGAACCTGTGTCCTTCTAGATCCTTAACTGTGGCCTTTTGATTGAATCTAAATTTTTCTGTAAAATTTCTATAAAATTTGGATTTGGTCAAAAGGTGATACTTAAGGATCTAGAAGGCCACATGTGGTCTCAAGGCTGCAGTTTCCCTACCCTTGGTTTAGGGTCACACAGATGGTATATATTAGTGGGAAAGCTTGAACTCACAATTTCCTGGCTTCAAGGCCGGTGTTCCATCCACCTAACCAAGTTGCCTCTTGAATGAGACAAAGTGCTATACAAATGTGTGCTGTCACCATTATCCTTGTTCTTGTTATCATTGACATCATTATTGTTATTACCTATATGTGTGTTCATACAAAAAATTTCTTAATTTGGGGGGGTCTTTTTGGAGGAGGAAAGGCAGGACAATTGGGGTTAAGTGACTTGCCCAAGGTCACACAGCTAGTATGTGTCTGAGGCTGGATTTGAACTCAGGTCCTCCTGACTCCAGAGCTGGTACTCTATTCACTGTGGCACCTAGCTGCCCCCAAAAGATTTTTTTCTGATTGTTCCCTACTGTGATTTCAGAGGAATCAAGAATCACCCCCCCAGATATACAATACATTATACATGCATATATGTCTGTACATATTTGTGTATATATGTACACACATGAACATAATGTATATGTACACATGTGTGTATACATGTATACACATATGTGTATATTGTGTATATACACACAGACCTGTATGTATGGTATCTGAAAAATCTTAGTTAAGTCTTGAACAACAATGGCTTAAACTTGCATGAAAACTTTCAGAACCCCTTGTATGTATATATCTTTACACACACACATGATTTATACATGCATATGAATATATATGTGTATTTATATGTTATTATGCCTATTATTATTTAATAAGAGGTATTTATACCAAGTTCTTTAGTCATTGTTAATCATGTCTGACCCTTTGTGACCCCATTTAGGGTTTTCTTTGCAAAGATTCTAGAGTGGTTTGCTATTTCCTTCTCCAGCTCATTTTACAGGTGAGGAAACTGAGGCAAACAGGGTTGAGTGACTCTCCCAGGATCATATAGCTAGTGAGTGTCTAAGGCCAGATTTGAACTCAGGAAGATGAGTCTTCCGGACTCCAAGCCTGCTGCTCTAATCACTGCACTACCCAGCTGCCCTTAATAACAAGAGAGCTAGGCTTAAACACAAATCTCCCTGGGAAGGGAAACACAATTATGGGCACATTAGGGTACAAATGACAGCGAGAACTGTAGCTGAGAGCAGGCTCTGATAGGGTGAAGGCAGAAGGAAGAGAGAACCCCAGGTTATGGAAAGGTACGTTTGCATGGCAGGAGGGAATATTACAGAGGCAGAGGGATTGAGGAGAGAACAGAAATAGGTAGAGGTTGAGCATCCCCAAGTTAAAATTTCTGGCCTTTACAATCACATTGCGAGTCACTCGCTTAACACATTTGGGAGATCGTGCTCTCTTCCAAACACTATTCATGTACCCACCACGACCCAGGAGACAAGGACCATCCTTCTAGCCTGAGCTCCTTGGCAACGGCAGTTTATACAGGTATTGAGATCCAGAGCCAAAGAAAACCTTTCTCTCCGCCTGAAAGGATTAACCAGATATCATAGCAATAGCCTTCCATTCACCCACTGGCGGATGGAAATAGGCTCCCTTTGTGTCAAACGGTTTAGATAGTATTTTGCCTTAACTTTTATGTTCATGCTGTTTGTAGTCCCAAAATAAGCCTTTGTAAGAGAATCGATAATAAACCATGCATGCCTAGCTCACATCAGTTTCCACAGGACATTAGGTTCTGTATTAAAGTAACTAGAAATTGGAAAGTTGCGCTTGTAAGAGAGAAAGCAGGCAACTGAAGCTGAAATCCTTTGTTCATGTGTGGTGGTGGTGGGGATGACAGGGAGCTTGGTAATGGAAAGAGTGCTAGGCTTGGGCCCAGGATACCTGGGTTCAAATTCCACTTCCTGATCATGTGACTACCTGTGCGCCTAAGGTCACACAAGTAGTACGGGACAGAGAGGGGATTCAAACCTGAGCCTTATGACTCCAAGTTTGTCACACTCTTTTGGTCTTTTGGAGACCCAGGTTAAAAACCCACCTCAATATGTTTGACACATTAGATGGACTTAATCCAATGGTTCTCGAACTTCCTAATGCCGACCCTTAATACTTGAATGTGGGCATATCTGCACGTGGGCGGACCCACCTGGAGAGAGATAGAGGGGCGGTGACTTGGTTCCTAAGACCATGGGAAATATGTGTTTTCTGATGGTCTTTGGCGATCCCTGTGACCCCTGTGAAAGGGTCATTCAAGCCCCAAAGGGGTCACCACCCACAGGTTGAGAACTGTTGAAATCTTTCAAGGGCCCCAGGCAATCCTCTATCACCATAAATGACAGAAAAGTTGCACACTAATAGAAAAGACCTCTAGCTGAGAGTGAAATCATAGGTCCAGTCTAAAAAAAAATCACTCATGGTTGATTGTCTATCAGCTTTCAGGTATTATTTCAGGGACTTAACTAATGTTTCCATGGTAAGCGTGGAGATTACCATGTGGAGCAATCGTGGAGCCTCATTTTACTGCTATGTGTTGATTGGCAGTTGCAACCACAGAGAGGGGGAAGCTGTATTTGGTGGTCAATTTTTTTTATCACATGAAGAAAAGATGTATAATCACAATCAGAACAAGGAACAAAACTGGGAAGTTCTGTTACAGTCCAAACCAGGACAGCTAGGGATAACAGGTGAGGGTGAGAGAGTAAGAGTGCCACAGCTGGGGTGGAGCACCTCAGTAGAGGTGTTAGATATGGATATAAAAGATATGGGTATAAAACAAGAGCCATGAATGAGTCTGAGTCAAAAAGGTCATGGGAGCTGTGTGAGTGCAAGAACTCAGGTCAGTCTAGAATGTCAATTCCTGGTCATACTTCCTCCTGTCCTTTAAAGGGTCTGACCTGCCTGCCAGGAGCAGGGATTTGGATAGTGAAGTCAGGAGGCATGATGTTGTACCTGACACCATTCTGTGCAACAGCTTCTCTTCAAATATCTGAAGAACTGGCCTATGGAAGAGGAATAAGATTTGTTGTGCCTAGACCCAGGGAGCAGAACTAGGAACAGTGGGTAGAAATTTCCAGAGAAGTAGGTTTAAGTTGCAGGTAAGGACCAGCTCTGTCTCCACACAGAATGAGCTCCCCATCCCCACAGGTCTTCCAGCAGAGTCTGCATGACCATCTATCAAGTATACGGTAGAGAAGATTACTATTTAGGTTGGGTTTGGTGGGACGGCTTCTGAAGTTCTGGGATTTCCTCAGTTAGTTTGCCTTATTTCAGGAACACTCACAGTGTCTTTTGAAGAGCTAGACGTGTTTCAGATGTTCAGCAAATACACCTTAGACATGGAAAGGACCTCCAAAGTCATTTAGTCCAATGCCCTCTCTTTACAGATGAATAAACTAGAGCCCAGAGAAATAATGTGATTTGGACAAGGTCATGAAGCATGGTGTCATGGAAAGAGCACTCCTTGTTGGTTATATAGTCTTGGATAACCACTCTAGACCTCAGTATACTTGTCTGTAAAGGTGTGTGTGGGGGGGGAAATGAACCAGAAGATCTTTATAGTCCTTTCTTCTATCATTCTATGTGGCAAAGTTGGGATTTGAACCCAGGTTTTTGTGCTCTTTCTGCTTTCTACACCATGCTTGGCCATGGCAGCTAGTTGCGTGGCTCACCATGGGCTATGATGTTCTTAGCTGAGTCTGGATATGGAGGGGTGACTGGGGTAGGGGTGAGAGAAATCTCACTGGGTTCTTGCTATGGAACATGGCCATTTTCTTGTCCTTGAAGAAAGAATCTGAAAAATACATTTAATGAGTTCTTGGCACATTTTGTTTTCAGAATTTTGTCAGATAATGATTTTGCAGGTGCCCCTGCCTGACCTCTCCTGGTGGTGTGATTATCCATTTTAATCATAGCAAAGAGGGTAAATCAGAATTTCAGCTGAAGAAGTGAGATACAGATCTTTTCTGCATGTCAGTGACCGATAATAATAATAGCACATTCATATAGCATTTTAAAAGCTCACAAAGTACTTTCCTTATGATAATCCTGTGGAGTAGGGGATAAAAGTACTATTTTCCCTTTCTACAGATGAAAAAACTGAGTCCCAGAGAAGGAAAGAAACTTGCCCTAACGGTGAAACAATAGTTAGGACAAAAGGAAGCAAGAACAAGCTAAAGAAACAGGCAGAACTTGGTGCCCGAGTAGTGAACCACCATCCGAAGTCAGAGGTGGGGTCTTGGCAAGAGGATTACTGCTAAAGAGTCCACGGCCATTTTGTTTGACAACTACGTAGATTTGCAACTGTATAGTATGACTGAAAGAATCCCCAATTTAGAGTCAGATCCTGGAGGTTCAAATCATGTCTCTGATACCTGCACCTGTGTGACCCTGGGCAAATCACTTCCCCTCTCTGGGCTTTGTTTCCTTTTCATCTATAAAATCAAGGGATATGCTACATAGTTTCTATGTTCCCTTCTAGCTCTAAATTCATGATAGCGTGATCCGCAGTCACAAAATCAGGTTTCAATTTCTGACTCCAATTATTTACTGCATGAGTTTTAATCTTTCTGAATTTCATTTTCTTCATCTGTAAAATGGGTTAAAAACAGAACAAAATTACATTTTATGCCTTAGAGGGTCATTGTGAAGAATGTGTTTTGTAAAGTATAAAATCCTATAGAAATGAGTCATGGTTTTGATTAACTGTCACTTGAGTTACTGGCTTCCTAGACTAACACTCAAAATTGTCCTTCAGACTGGACTACTAGCTCGTCTCTGAATAGTACATTCCATTGTCCACACCTACACATTCATAATAACCATGAATTGGTTATTCATGCCAGAAATATGTTCTCTCTTTCTCCTCTTATTCCCTCTCTCTTCTCCTCTTGGTTCTTCTCCTTTTCCTTCTCTCCCTGTTACTCTTCCTTCTCTCTTGCTCCATCTCTCTTTATCTCTCTTCAAGGCTGCTCATTTCCTCTAAAAACCTCTTTCCCATTTCAAACTATTCCATAATTGTACATATCCGATGCCTGTGTCCACCCCAGTAGAATGTAAATTCCTTTAGCTCTGGGACTGTTTCAAGTTTATTTTATTTATTTATTTTTCCATCGAATTCCAAGCACCGAGCCTTGAACTTAATGAGTAATTAAATATTTGGGGAAATTGAGTATCTGTTCTCATGCCTTTGGTTACCTTGACTCTTCCTTATTTTGTGTATTCTCCAATAAGTGCCCAACACATCACTTGTTCACTTTAACCTCCTGCTACCTACAACCTTCTGCAATAACATAATAATTACAATCTTAGTGGTGATTATTACTGGTACATGTTATCTCTCCTTTCCAGTCCCTTTGCCCCCCTTTCAGTACCCTTAGAGAATTATTGAATTTGGACCTTATAGAACATTGAACTAAATGATCTTATTTTACATATTAGGAAACAGAGGCTGAGATTGGGGAAGTGACTTAGCCAAAGTCAAAAGATTAGTAATTAGTGGAACTGAAACTTGACCTCAGGTCTTCTGACCCTAAATCGGGTTCTGTTTCTGGAATATTATGGCTGTTCTTGCTTCCTTGACTCATAACAACAGACCTAACACTTTCATGATTCCCTGGATACTATAGTGAAAGAATGAAAATCAAGCAGAGGAGGGAGTATGGTTGATCAGGATGCCTTCTTAATGTCCCTCAAATCACATAATATTAGCCATGCCGAGTTCTATCTACATATTAGACCAAATGTTACAGGGACAAAGAAGCCAGGAGAAAAACTACTGCTTTCCTCACTCTCTTCTTGGACTTCCTCTATTATGCAATAAAACCTTCAACCTGGAAGGTCATTTCACCTCTGTACTCCACACATTGCAAGTAGTCTCTCATTCTGCAGGCTCTCCCTTTCATTGGGTGGTTTCTTTGAGAATCTCCATTTTCAGGACCAGACTCAAGCCAGCCATGTCTTCTTGCCTCTCCAGGCTACACTTTTGACCCTGCAGACTTTATCCACTATGTTTCTCCCTCTCCCCCTCCACTTTTTGTTTGTGTGTTTTCTTCCTCCATTAGAATATAAACTCCTTTGTGAATGGGTCCAACCATTATGGAGAGAAATTTGAAACTATGCCCAAAGGGCTACCCTTTGAGCCTGCAATGCTGCTTATAGGTCTGTATTCCAAAGAGATCATGCAAATGTAATACAAAGACCCACGTGTACAAAAATATTCATATCTCTTTTTGTGATGGCAAAAATTTGGAATTTGAGAGGATATCCATCAATTGGGGAATGGTTGAACAAGTTGTAGTATATGAATATCACAGAATACTGTTATGCTGTAAGAAATGATGAGCAAGTGGACTTCAGAGAAACCTGGAAAGACTTAGATGAACTGAAGGTGAGTGAAGTGAGCAGAACCAGGAGAATATTGAACACAGTAATAGCTACATTTTGTAATGATTAACTTTGATAGACTTATCTCTTCTTAGCAATGCAAGGAGCTAAGACAACTTCAAAAGACTCATGGATGGAAAATGCTGTCCACATTCAGAAAAAGAACTATGGAGTCCGAATGCAGATTGAAGCATATTATTTGCTGTCTATTGCTTTTTTTGTTTCTTCTTTCACATGGTTTCTCCCATTGGCTCTAATTCTTCTTTACAATATGACTAATGTGAAAATAGGTTTGATATGAGTGTATACATAGGGTATTTATCAAATTGCTTGCCATCTTGGGGTGGTAGGAAGGGAGAGGTGGGGAGAACATCTGGAACTCAAAATCTTATGGAAGTAAATGTTGAAAACTAAAATAAACTAATTTATATTAAAAAATATAAACTCCTTGAGGGCAGGAATTATTTTTATTTTTTATTTAATTTGCATCCTTAGTGCTTAGCATAGGACGTTGAACATAGTAAATGCTTAATAAATTCTTGTTGACTTGACTTGATCTAGCAGTAGGGCACAAAACCCACCTGATTTTTAAATTATGTAATTTTAATATGGAAAGCCCTTTCAAAATCATGTAATCTAACGGCTTCATTTTACATACGGGGAAACTGTGGCCAAGAAAGAGAAGAGGATTTGTTTAAGACTATTCAGATCTTTACTGATAGGGCCAGGGCTAGACCTCAGTCTCCTGATTTGTACCCCAGGGTTCAGAATAGCTCAAATTTCTGTAGTACTTCAGTGTTTATAAAAATGCTTTTCTCATTATAGTCCAGGGTGGTAAGCAATACAAATATAATTTTACCCATTTTTGTAGCTGAGAAAACTGAGGCTCAGAAAACAAGTGATTTGGTCAATGCTGAAGTCAATAAATATTGGATAGGGATATGAGTCCAGATCTCCTGATTTGAAGTCTAATTTTTTCTACTATCCTCATTTTTTTTCTCTTGTTGTCTTGGAACCAGCCTGGCAAGAGCCAGATGGAAAGAGGTCCAGCCACGAGGATTGCAGGTGATGAAAACTGTAAAGAGTTGATTAGGATTGGGGTAAATTTTGGGGTGAGTATGGAAAAGTAGGCAGAGCTCTTGGCGGCAGTCCTGCTGGAAAATTAACCCCCTGCAACTGCAGGGGATAATTTCTGGTCAGAGTGAAGCATTCCCTATCCGAGGAATAGCATGTGGTCACAGAATTGAATTCATTCCATCTTCATTTATTTGAGAAGAATTGTTCATTAGCACTTCCTTCTAGGAGAAAATCTTTTTATTAATAAGAAGAAATGGGTTACTTCTGCTTGACAACGATTTTGACCACTGAGGTGGAAAGAGAAAACGGTAATCTCCGGAGCCTTTCCTGTTTTGGGGGGTGGGATGGGCAGACATCAGCGACTGTGTGTGCCAAGCCTGATTTCACAGGCTCTCTTCTTGGGCTGAAAGTTTCCATTCCATGGTCTTATTTCTCAGTAAGAAAAAAAAATACAAAATTGGTGCAACTGTCGTTTGTATTCTTTAACCTACTAACTATGAAAAATGCTTTCCTATAATACTTTGTTTAATTCAAGCCTATTGGCAGGAACATGCTATACATCTCTGTCAATGTAGGGGCAAAAGACTGGGGTGAATTAAATGGGGTCCTTGGATTTGCTCATATTTCCACCTCACTAGGACCTTCGTAATTCTTTTCTATGTCTGAGATTTCATGACCATAGTTAAGAAGAAAGGCACTTAATACACAGCCTGTCTGAAATAGCTTTTGAAATCACATCTGTTTCCTATTATTAGGGAGAAAGAGGCCACCAAAGGATTGTAAATAAAGGCAGAAGGGGAGTCTTAGGCTTGGCGAATGGAGGGAGCAGGCTTTCTTTAGTGTTCTTAAGTGTTTGGATACTCTCTTTGAATGGGGCTATGGCAGCAATCGGGTGTGAGAGAGAAGTCATCCTATGTGATGATCTTCCTCCTAATTCCCATGGAATAACAGGCATTCATTGCAACTGGATGCCCCACAGGAGGGATGACTCAAGAAAGGAAAGCTACTTTTCTAACGAGGATTGTTAAAGCCAGATGAATTGGGCTTTGGATTTGTTTTCTAGTTCAATAAAGTGATACAGTAGAAAGCTTACCTTTCATTCAGTTTTTCTAATACTGAGTCCTGTGCGAGGCATCATGGGGGAGACAAGGCAAGACAGAATTATTGCCTTTAGTGGGTTTACAGTCTCATTATATAAATGATATTTACATAACAAACAATACTGCAAACTATTATATAATCAAATGGGTGGAAATTGGATTTTGAAAGAAAGACAGATTTGGATTGGAAGAGCTGTCAGGCCTTTGAGGCCTGGGCCTTAATTTACTCATCTGTAAAATGAAGGAGTTAGACAAGATCAGGGGTGGGAAACCTGCAGCCTCAAGGCCACATGTGGCCCTCTAGGTCCTCAAATGTGCCCTTTTGACTGAATCCAAATTTCACCAAACAAATGCCCTTAATAAAAGGATTTGTTCTGTAAAACTTGGACTCATTCAAAAGGCTACCCCCAAGGACCTAGAGGGCCACGTGTGGCCTGGAGGTCTCCCCCTGGACTAGATGAGACTTTTGCTTAAAGGTTTAAGGTCCCATGTCCCTAAGAGATATATGATATCACCTCTATATTCTAAAAGAACTTACAATCTAGCTGGGGAAACATCACAACAGCCCTGTGAAATAAACTCCTTTGATGTACAAGGTGTGGACAAAATTCAATGACCTCTTAATTATTTCTCCAATTGTGTGTTTCCCAAAGTAGTGCTAGTAATATTATTATCATTTTATTGACTAGGAAACTCAGGCTCCAAGAGGAGAAGACTTGTGTCCTTTGACTTAAGTCACATAGCAAGTAAATGACAGAGTTTAGACTTGAACCCAGTTGTTTTGATTCTACCTGCAGTATCCTGTCTGATGTCAGTTAAGTATTTAACTTTGAGACTCTGAATATTAATGCAAAGTATCTGATAGATTAATGGATTCTCAGAGCTAGAAGGGACCCAAGAGATCATCTTGTTTCAGTCCCTCTTTTTTTTTTTTACAATGGAGGAAAATGATAAGCAAAGAAGTGTCATGACTTTGTTACATGAAGAGCTAGTGGTAGAACCAGGACTAGATACCAGGTTTCCTGGTTCCCCATTCAGTCCTACTCTTATCATAGTAAATGCAAAAGTACTGCCATGAGAAGAACCTTCTGTGTGTCTGAAGCTAATGTTTAATATCTAATAGCTGTGACAGGACAGAAACCATCACTAATTCAACAAATATTCATTAAGTACTTATTATGTACTGCAAAAGATGCATAATTTAGATATGAGACAGTCTGCCTTCAAGGACCTTACAATCTAGTAGGGGAAAAGACACTAGCAAAAATAACTATGATGTACGATATTTCTTGAATGTTTGGAAGACAAAAAGGAAAACGCTGTGCAAGGTGTGAAGAAGACGACACCTATTATATTTTTCTTTTCAAAAATTTATTTATTTTTAGTTTTCAACATTCACTTTCACAAGATTCTGAGTTCCAAATTTTATTCTCATCTCTCCCCTCCTCCTCACCCCAAGACGGCATGCATTCTGACTACCCCTTCCCCAAGTCTGCCTTCCTTCCTGTCACCCCACCCCCTTCTCTTATTCCCTTCCCTTCTATTTTCCTGTAGGGCAAGATAGATTTCTATACCCCATTGCCTGTAAGAGTCATGTGGCGACAACACATATTTTAGTCATAAATAAAGATCGCCCTTGATTGAGTCCCTGGTCTTTGAAAGCTCACAATCTAACATCCTGCTCTGTCCAGCTATTAGAACTATGAGCAGCATTCTTAACACTACAAAGACTTCTTGTCCTAGTGAAAAATCCCGAGAGATGGTTTGGGATTTGGACTGAGATAACAGCGATGTGTCATTCCAAAGATGAGAAGATAAGATTTCCCATGTTCCTTACATGTCCTTAAAGAAGAGGTGTTGGTGAATTTTCTACTCTTATTTAGTAGCTCATGCTGGGAGCTAAGTCCATTTTTTTTACCCCTTCTGTTTTAAAACTTCTCATCCTCACTTGGTCACTTCTTTGTACTACTGAAATACTAAGTATAGTACTCAGAGAAAGTGGTTATAATTTCCAGCAAAATGATGTCAAATTCTTTATGGAATCCAAATGATAAAGAAGACTCAATAGGCTTATGGTTGGGTACATGAAGATTTTGAGAACTCAGAAGCACATCTGGGACTTAAGTTAGTACAGAACTAGAGCTAGAAATTTATTTCTATCTTAAAATTTCTATGTCTAAATCTAATCAACGTCTAATCTGACACATTTCATAACACTATGCCTCCTCCAGGGGTTCTACCTGGGGCCTCAGTCATAGCCATGTTTAGAGATACAGAGTTCACTTGGTATAACTATAATGGATTGATTGAATTGTAAGGGGCAGTATAGATAGCATAGTGGATAGAGACAGTGGATTTTGAAATCAGGAACACAAGATTTCAAATCTTCCTTCTGACACACACTGGCTATGTAACTCTGGGCAAGTCAATTAATTCTAGTCCAATGGTGTCAAACTCCAGCTGCACAATGACCTAGGAAACCACAAACTGACATTATTTTTGCTGTATTATATATTTTCTTATTTTGTTAAACACTTCCTAATTACATTTTAATCTGATCTGGGCCTTACTTAGGACTTTTACAGGCCCATCTTCTATTCTAGGTAACTCTATAAGATTACAGGAAAGTTCTGATCTGAATTGGTAAGGGAATTCACTAAACCAATGAAATAACAGGGTTGTTCTCTACTGCTATTAGAATTAATATATTCTCATCCTTCAGGGGCCTCACCTGAGCTGACTTTTAATAATCCATATTATAGGTATAACAGACATACTTCTTGTATTTGTAGATTTTTAGTTTTTAATTATCTTAGGATTTTCTTGGATCCCCTTCATCTACTTGGTCTTCCCTAAGTGGATGGACAGGTCATGATCCTCTGTGTGATTAGAAATATTTTCCATAGAGTTCTGTGATGATCTGGATCTTGACACAATGAACATGATATCATTTTCAAACAGAAGCTTCTGGAGGATTTCCCCATCCACAGGAATCCTACTTCAGCCTGGACTCCTCACTGGATCTCTTCCATCATAGCGGTATACCTATCCCATTTGTAACCTTTTATTGATATAAATTATCATACGGTTTCTGAACAGGGTTATTTCTGTTGGTATGTCATCTAAGGAATTTTAGGTAGTCTTTATATATGAATGGTCAAACTTTGGGAGAACAGGTACAAGAATCACAAAGAATGGGCAGTTATGGATGGGTTGCCCACTCACATCACTGAGGAGAACTTTGAAGTGATGAAATCACAGATCCAATTGAGCATTTAGTAATTATCTTGGATGTTTGTTCAACAGAGTGATACCTCTTTGTTGTTAGGCAGATAATAGGAGAAATGACTATAATGTAATATGATAATAATCATTAAGCTTAAAACGCCCTTTAAAATTAATGATTGATTATTTAACAAAATAACTTGTTATATACAGAGCTAGTACTAAAAAGAATCATTGCTCCCTTCAAAGTAGTCCCTTTGGGAGATGCATTTTTTTTCTTTGGATCATGGTGTGATGGTTGGAAGGGAACCTAGAGTTAACCTAGTCCAACCTCTTTGTTTTACAAAAGAGGAAACTGAGGCCCAGAGAGCAGAAATGATTTTGCAGTAAAACTTATTGCAGCTCCTTCTTTTTTAGGTAATTCTTTAAGATGATAGATTGTAGAGAAAGTGCTAAGCCTAATTGGGAAAGAGAATTCACTAGATCAATGAAATAACGGAGATTTTACTGAACTTATAGGATTTCTCTTTGGACGTGACCTTCAGCACCTTATAGAACATTAATAATGATCATTCGTATTCTATAGCAGCTTTAAGTTCACAAAGCATTTACTCATGACAAACCTATGAGATGCTTTGATGAGCATTATTATCATTATTCCATTTTTTACACTTGAGGATATGTACCTCAGAAAGGTAAGTTACTTGCTTATGATCAAATAGTAAGTATTTGAGGTGGGATTTCAACACAGGTTCTGTCCCCAAGTCCAATAGCCTTCCCACTATACACACTGCTCCATTCTTTTGCATAACTTCTGTTAGTAAAGCTTCTTCCTTCAAAGCTGGATTTGATTTTGCATTTTGCAAACAGCCAGATACCATTCAGAGCTGAAGCTAGTGTATAAGGCTCATGAGGAAGGTAGATGATCAGAGTATTGCAAGTCCCAAATAAGGTCAGATATTAAAGCAAATGGATCTTTTTTTGGGGGGTGTGTGTTAATGAACTCTGAAGAGGAGTCCAGTCAGTCTTAAAAAGTTATGCCTAGCATTCCAAGCAGACTCCTTTAAATATCATGGCATTTGTTGAGTTCCAAAGTTTCTGATATTTCTGTTAAAATACTTAAGCTCATTACTTATGTGGCTATTTTAACAACAATAATAACTGAAGTCTATATAGTGCTTTAGGGTTTACAGAACATATTTGATTTGATCTTCCCAGTGATACTGCGACAAAGGTGCTACAGAGATTATGATTTAAAAACAACTTAACCACTTCAATTTCTGTAAGGTTTTAAGGTTTAGAAAGGTTTTTTTTCACAAAACCCCAATAAAATAGGCACTGCAAGTTTTTTTTTAACAGATGAGGAAACTGAAGTTCAGAAAGATTAAATGACTTGCTCGAGGTATTCCAAGGACAACACGCTATTTACCTGTGCTCTTCATAGGGTTGTAGAACATGAGATGGAAGGAACCCCACAGGTCTTATCATTTAATAGATAAACATCTTATAAAAGATAAAAAATCTATTATTTTGATAGATAATAGAGCCTCTAGACTGAGGCTAGAGAGATTAAGTGACCATGGGTCCTCAACGTAGAGGATACTTGCTTGGCCAAGATTCCCTGATTCAAATAGCTCACGGTGATTCAGATTGAAAAATGGCATTTTTCTCCTGAAGTTGAGTTGTTTTTCAGGTGTGCTTTTTTCCCTGAACTGTGGCCTTTGTTGGGACAAAAACAAAATTTAACCTCATTTCAAAGCATCATAAATTTAGAAGGGGAATGGGCCTTAGGTCTCCTCGTTCAACCCTTTTACTTTAGCAATGAGGAAACTAGAATCCAAATAGGCTGGCATAAAGGTCACACACCCACACTCCAAAAAAAAAAAAATAAAGGTCACACATATGCTTGTAGCTGCAGAACTGAACCTAAGGAAAATGATTGCAATTCTGACTCTCAAGATATTTCTTTTTCTGCTATGGCACCTTGACTTCAATGAGTTTAACTAATGTTATACTTTCCATATTATGTCTAGCAAGGAACAACTGACTGCAGGATTCCAAATAGAATGTAGGGGCCACATAAAGTGCAGCTAGTGATGGTGCTGGAAGTGGGGTGATGGGGCCAATCAGTCCAGTCAGTAATTGCATTGATACCTCCATTGTTTCTAGATTAGGTATAATGAAGACAAAACTAACAGTAGTAGCTAGAGATCAATCACAGAAGAAGGAATGGGTGTAGGGATAGAAGCTGCAAGAGCAATCACCAACAAGATCCTCTTCAAAAAAAAAAAGAGAGCTCAGCCTAGAAAAGTGATTCAATACTACTCAAGTAGTGGAAAAAAAAAACCCACTCACCTCATGCAAAATGTTTCCCATTGTGGAATATGACCATTGCCAGGAACTTGTCAGGGGCTGCTGTTAGAAGCTTAGTGTAGGAAAACAAGACTATAATTTTGTTTGGAAACTATCGCATTTTATTCCATTGTAGAATGCTAGAGTCAGAAGGCACCTGAACACATAGAATGTGAGAATGTAGGATGTGAAAGCTAGAAAGAGACTTCTTAAAAGAGACCTGTAAATAAAGAGGGTGAACAGGTTTGAAAATGTTTTAAAATGTCCAACAAGAAACAATTTGGGCTAGGAAGAATTTCAATCACAAAAGCTTCAGAAGTGGAAGGTCTTGCATAAAGTATAGTCTTAAGCCTCAAATGCAAATTAACTTTCATGGTCCTCTCAAAGAAGAAAGGCAGTGAGTTACATATAGCTTCTAGAAAAACTCCAGTAAGGGTCCATGCTGTAGTATACTAGTGTACCTGACCTTGTATTTCATTGTATTTTAGTCGGTCATGATACTTACAGGATGTAGAGGGTAAAATTCTTCCAAAAGGATAGGTTCAGGGACTGTGGTTAGATGTCTACCAGGAGTAGACATAGGAACAATTAAAGTTTGGACTATAAAGATTTCAGCAAATAGCTAATTATAGGCTTTAGACATACCCAAAGTTAAAGAAGTGGCAAAGTTTTAGATGGTTGCTTCTCAAAAAGCTGTAAAATGTCTTTATTGACTATGATTAACAGAAAAGTCTTAATTCCCCCTAGAGAAAGTTCAGAGGAAGTTCTACTTATCCATGGAAGAACCCTAGAGGAAGATTATATCAAGTAGTAATTAATAACAGTTTAACCAAGTGAAAGAAAATACATATACTTAGGCATTTGTATTTCTTTAAATTTTGTCCTATAGTGAATGTCTTAGCTAATCTAACCTTGAACACTATTGCTGTCACTCTATTGTATCCACTGTCTCTTCTTTGTGAAGGCATATGGCTGGACTAGTTCAGGACTGAGGGAATCTGTCTTTAAAGAAGGTGCAGGGCAGCTAGGTGGCACAGTGAATAGAGTACCAGCCCTGGAGTCAGAAGGACCTGAGTTCAAATCTGACCTCAGACAATTAACACTTACTAGATATGTAACCTTGGGCAAGTCAGTTAACCCCAATTGCCCTGCTCCCCCTCCAAAAAATAAGAATAAAAAGAAAAAAGAAGGAAGGGTGCAGATCAGTCACCTTTTTTCATACTTACTGGCTTATTTATTTTTCCAACCCAGCAATTCCCAGACATGATTTACTTACAACTTAGATTATTATTCATAAATCCAGAATTTCCCCCCAAAGGGGAGGAGGGAATAAAAATGATACTCATGTACAATGTGAATCAGGTATGGGAAAGGTAATTTATTCCTACACAGAAAAGGAATGCTAAACATAGATCACTCATAAGCATGTATTAACAGAATGAATTAAACAAGATCCAGCAACTGAACTCCTAACTATTGTTACAATTTGCTGGGAGGCTTGTCAGAACATAAAATACTTTGTAACATTGTTAATTAGGAATTTTACATTTCACTTAGACCTGGTACTGTTTTTACAACTAGGTTGATAAAATGGCCAGCCTTGGGACAGTCTGAATATAAATAATAAAATTATTGGTGATCATTCTTTCCAAGAACTTTGAGGTAATGCCAGGGGCTCGTTCTACCATTCTCTATCTCTGTACCCTGACTTCTATTCATTTCCTACCTCTAACATGACCCCTAAACATCTTGAACTCATGAAGTTACCTTTAATCCTAGACATGTCCTACTAGGGATAATTATCGGTCTAAAATAAGGAAAGGAGAAACATAAGATGCTTAGTTGTCGTCCTCTCCATTAGCTTCTATTTGAGAAAAGTAGCCATGATATTAGGCTGCTGAAGAATCCATCTTTCTCTACCCTTTACTGGAGTCACATGATGCTGCCCTAGAGAGTTGCAGTTAAGAGACTCCTAGAAAGAGGATTTTCTCCTTTCAATTACTGCAGTACCCTCACTCTCTGGCGCTGTCATGGGGTAAGGGTAGGAGTATGCAGAGTATACAAATGATCACTCAGGGTTTAACATTTCAAAACAAATACCAACTCCGATCAGCAATGGGTTACTACATAGCTGGAAGCCACCTGGGAGTCTGTCCTTTCCAACAAGTCAGAATGATTAGTAAAATGTGTTTTCTCAGAATCAGGCAGGGAATGTTCTGTGTCTATTGGGGCAGAGGGATTTGCCCTGAAATACTTAGGTAATTTAATTAAGATGTATATGTGTTTACTTTTTTATGAGAGAAATTTTGTTGGGGGACATTTAAGGTAGTCTCTTGGTCTGGTGGCTGAAATGTAATCATGAAGCCACCTCTGCATGGAGTATTATGATCTGGTCATGTCATTCATTGTGATGCTTATATGCCTTTTCTTTGATTCTGGATTGTCTCATACAATGCAATCTATACTCACACCAGTAGATCTGCAGGTTTTCCACAATGAGAAACAGCAGCCACATCTGTACTTAAAATGTTATTATTTCTCATTTCAGTCATGTCGGACTCTTTGTGACCCCCATTTAGGGTTTTCATGACAAAGAAACTGGAATGACTTGCCATTTCCTTCTCTGGCTTATTTTACTGATGAGAACATTGAGGTAAACAGTGTTAAGTGCCTTCCTCAGGGTCATACAGCTAGTAAGTGTCTGAGGCTGAATTTGAACTTAGAAAGTGGAGTCTTCCTGACTCCAGGCCTGGCACTCTAACCACTGGGTCACCTAGCTGCCCATAACCACATTGCTACTACACAGATTTTCTTTCAGGGTCTTAAGGTATGGAAGGAAGCTGGTATATACTTGCTGCTCACCAACATAGCTCCAGAGGTCCTCTGCTCAAACACAGTATGTTTCTCATTGACCTAAAATTAGTCACTTCGACACCATTGACTCTTAAACATGAAATATTTACTGAATGATAAGACAAGAGCAAGAATAGTAATAAAATTTACTCAATAGAAGGCACAGAATCATCAAATCACCTACAAATCTGGGTCATAATCTCCCACAAATGCCTACAGTATCCATGGTGTAGAGCTGGCACACAGAAATCTAGCAGTAAGGAACACGAATGCAACATCTCTGTGCCTGGAATGACCCACAAGTCTGACCAGCAGGCTTTGATACCCTTGGTCTCTTTAAAGAAAAGTTTGCACTACATATCAACTCATAGGTAAAAAACAAAACAAAACAAAACTTTTCTGTTAACCTGTCTTCTGTCTGGTCCTCACAGCTGGGTGGACAAAGCTGCTTCTCTGCTATTTATTCTCAGGCTGTTGATGCAGTGACATAATCTTAGCACACAGCCACCATTGACAGAGTGTGGAGAAAGTGTTACGTTCTTCAATGACAAGTAGCTCTCTCAATCTGGAGAACACATAAGATCCATAGACCTGAAAATAACAGGGCAAATTATTTTGTCTGATTGGCTCTCAGAAAATCTAGGCATCTTCTCACAGCAATCAGATGGAAAGCCTGTTTTTACCCCCTCTATTTTTCTCTCAAATAGGAAAGGACAGCATAGGGCAGCATAGTCACTTCTAAGAGATTTCCCTTCCCTCACTTCCCTATCTCACTCTGTAAAAGTCACTAGAGAACAATGGGCTTGAATAGCTCTTCTCATGGCAGCAAGATTCAGGTTATCTCCCAGAAGCTCCAGAGCCTATCAGGCTTCCGTCAGTTCTTCCAGCTGACTCAGCTTCTGTCAACTTGTTGTATTCTATCTTCTACAAGCAGCTTTCTCATCAGCTTTTGTTCCCTCTATCCCCATTTCCTTCAGTGTCTAATTTACTTCCCTTTTCCCTCCGTTTCCCCTCCCCATTCAGCTGGTTTCTTTCTATAGTTTCTGTGTGGCTCCTAATGCCATAAATCCTTATAAGCAGGCAATTCATCTATAACATGATGTAAAACTCAACAATTCCACCTTTCTGTCAATTGCCTCCAACGGTCCCTTTTACAATCTTTCCATAGTCTCTGAACAGTAGTTTGATTTACAGTTTCTGGGTTATAACCTTCAAAACTCTGAAAAAGTTACATCCAGATGAGTTGAGGGACCACAATGCCTTGAAGCCATTATTACATCAATTATTGCTCTGCTTTTAAACAAATTTTCTCGTTAAATTGGTATGAGGGTCCTCGTATCTGTTGTATCTGGTCTTCAGAATAGGCCGAGTTCCTCCTCAACCATTTATCTGGGAGGTTATTTTTGAAGTTGATTTTATCAGAGTCCCTTGCACAAATGATCTTTATCTGTTCCTTTCAGCACACATACAAATGGGGTAGTCCCTTACACTGTCCTGAATCAAATACTTGTATCCTCTACATTTTTCATGGAATTATATGACAGTAAAGCTTGTTTTCTCTACCAAAGTATATTCCATATATATTTCAAAATTACGTAATAGCCCTTAAAAATTATACCAGCAGAGGTAGCCTTGCTTGGCTGCCATCTGGCAGTTATCAAGTTAGTTATAATACAGGGCTATGCATGCTAACCAAAGGTGTTTGCCACTGTCATGTAGGAAGGTTAAAGTCAAGGAGGGACTACAGATAGCAAAGTCTTCCAGATGCTCCTGTTTCAGATAACATTATGCTAATTGCATCAAGTCTTGGAACAGTCCAGGGCCTCATGGATGAAATCCATAACCATTCAAAAGAGTTTGATCTAACTATCTGCACAAGAAAAATGAAATGGGTAAAGAATGCTAATTGTTCAGACTATGATAGGCAGTTAAAGGGACAATCAATAGATCTTGTTCA
Source organism: Pseudocheirus occidentalis (assembly GCA_028646575.1). Classification (NCBI taxonomy): domain Eukaryota; kingdom Metazoa; phylum Chordata; class Mammalia; order Diprotodontia; family Pseudocheiridae; genus Pseudocheirus; species Pseudocheirus occidentalis. The sequence goes on along the minus strand of CM053595.1, from coordinate 72,583,916 downwards.
TCAATATTCAATATATCGATATCCAATATCTTGCACAGTCTGTGTGCTCCATTGGTTTCTGTTTAAGGGAATGCAAGGAGGATCTCTAGCACACTTGCTGAATGATTTGTTGTAAATATAAGGGCAAATACAGGAGCAATAGTTCTGAAGGATGGGCATGCATGAATGAACGGTGGTAAGATCACAGATGCAATGGAATATTTGAAAGTATGTGGTTGTTTTAGTGAAATGCTTCTTAATGTTTCCATTAAAAGTGAATATATAGAAATGAAAACCTGTACTTTACCTTGCCTTCCTCAGTTTTCCACATTTGGGGATAGTATGTGATATACCTATTTATCCATTTTAAAAAATGATAGGCTATAGGAACAACAGAAGTACAAATATTCCTTACAATCCCATCTACATTGTCCCCCATGCCACTTCAGTCCCTTGAAAGAGTGAGCTCAAACTTTAAGTGGCCAATATTCACCCCATTGATTTCACTTCCAAATGCAGCAGAGCTGATGGCTGAATCACTGTTACTCCCTCTTGGCTCCCATTTCAACCATCATCTACACTGAGTGAAATAGTTCAACTGGGCCTTTGCTTTTTACCTCCTCAGCTACCCTCCAAAAAATCTAGCATTGTCTTTGACTCTCAGACCTCTGAGAAGACCTTTGGAAGCTCATAGAGTTACAACATAGTCCAATACTCCTTTACCTATAAGCAGGAAAGAACAAATGCAAAGAGGGAAGAATAGAAGCCAGTATCCAGGGGTCATATACTTGTTGGCGACCCAGGGTGCTCATGTATGTGGGAAGGGAGGTAGATTGAGGCCCAAGGTTGTCTTCTCTCAATCATAGCCAGGAAGAAAAGAGACTAGTCATCTACTAACAGGGACTAACAACCATATTGTAATATCTTCTATTCTTTCTTAATGGTTTCAATGGTTTCTTCATTTCATCTCCTCAACTAGACCTGTACTTTCCTCAGAGACAGTGACTATGTCTTACATTTTTTTGTTTTATTCATAGTCCCTAGTATTTGACTAGCCACAAAAGATAATGAGATTATATGTTTAGATCTGGAAAGTACCTCAGAAGCCATTTCTTTCAATTTACAGGTGGAGAAACTCAGTCTCAGAGAGGTAAAATGATTTGCCTATGGTTAAGCAGTCACTAACTAGGCAGAAGTAGGATTGGAAACCAAGTCATCTTTGTGGTCACTCGGTGGCACAGTGAATAGAATGCTGGGCCTGGCAGCAGAAAAACCAGAACTTGAATACAGACTTAAGTACTTAGTAGTGTGACCCTGGGAAAGTCATAAAACTTCTTTCTGCCTCAGTTTCTTCAACTGTAAAGTAGAGATAAAATAATAACATCTACCTTCCAAGGTTCTTGTGAAGATTAAATGAGAGTATTTGGAAAGTGCTTAGCATGCTGTCTGGCACAGGGTAGGTGCTCACTGAATGCCTCATCCTCTCCATTCCCTGACTTAAGATTCAACATTCTGCTCTAGCACTAAATCTAGCACTAAAAACATCATACTTGTTTAGTATCTATTTATTGTTGGGCCCAATAAGTAGGTGATATGGCACAGAGGTGAAAGCTTGGGAAAAGTGACCAGTCATTTTTAGCTCTGATCACTATTATTTATAAGCAGACATACAAAGGGCAAGTGTGGAGAAGTTCAAACACAAGAAACCTTCAGGGGCTTGTGACTAGAAGACAGGACCAGGACCTGTCATTTATTTGGTGACTCTCCTCCTTCCAAACTGGCCACCAGCCAAGGTCCAAAGATCCTCATGATACCTCTGCTCTGGGGGAAATATTTTACTCAACATTGGTTTGAACCCTTGGATAGAACAGACCCGGCTTGTTATTGGAGGGTGAGAATTTCAAATATGCTCATCTGTAAAATGAGCTGGAGAAGGAAATGGCAAACTGCTCTAGTATCTTTGCCAAGAAAACCCCAAATGCGGTCATGAAGAATGAAAAATGACTGAACACAGATTCGAATATGACTTACTCTGATAACCAGATGGGGCTGAGGAATCCCTCTCTTGACAACCAAGCAGAACTTTGTGTCTGACTTTGTGTGTTCTCTCCCTTATCCCCCTTTCTACTTCTTATTCAGGGATACATAATCAAATCTACATGACCATTACTTCATTCAGAATTGTGGCCATTCTGATTCATAAGCTGACTTGACCTAAATCTCCTTCATACCTATGTAGGTCAGCTAGAGTTAATTGGTTAGCAGCTAGGAGGTGCAGTGTTTAGTATGTTAGACCTAGAATCAGAAAGACCTGAGTTCAAATTGAGTTTTAGCCACATAGTCTGTGTAACCCTGGGCAAGTCATTTAACCTCTGCCTTTCTCAGTTTCCTCATCTCTTAAATGGGGATAGAAATAGTACCCCTCTCACAGGATTGTTGTAGGGATAAAATTAAATAATATTTGTAAAGCCTGATATAAATGCTAGTCATTGTAATAATGATAACGCTAGTCTCATTGCTCACATGTCTGTCTACTTTATTCTTCTGTGGTTCCCTCCCATCTTATTATTAACACATACTTTACTCTTCCCTTTCTGAAGAAATCACTTTGTTTCTGTTTTGTATTTAATTTGTCCATAGACATATTGTTTCCCCAGAAGACAATGGAAACTTAACTGCATAGATTCTCTTGTTTTTGTCTTTGTATCTCCAGGACCTAGGATGTTGCCTGATGCATTAGGACTTTGATAAATGTGGTTGAATTCACTTGAGTAGCACAGATCTTTAGGAGACAAGACATGAGTGGGTGGTGGGAGGGAAGGACAGCAAAAGAGCAATTTACAAAGGAAGGAGGAATAGCTTTGGGGTCACCCTATCAAGAAACTTTGTCACAATTTCTCATCATGTGTGTCTAACCTAGGTTAGAGTTAATGTTAGCAGAAATCACCAGTTATGGTTCATTTCAACTTGAAATTTCAGTGCTGAAGATTGTAATTGCTGGATTGAGTCAGGAGGACAAGGTTCAGCTCCTCTCTTTATCATTTACTGGTTGTGAGATTCTAGGCAAGTCACTTAAGACTTTGCCTCAGTTTATTCATTTATAAAATGAAGGAGAAATAGCATCTACCTTGAAGGGCTTCTGTAAAGTTCAAAATAAATCTTGTAGATAATATGCTTTGTGGCTCTTGAGATGCTATATAAACACTAACTAATAATAGTAATTATTCACTCTAAATATTTTTGAGGGTGTATTGTTGGAAATCTTTTTTGGGAAACCCTCTTTGCTTCTTTTTTTTTTTTTTGCTTTTTGGAGGAGGAAGGCAGAGCAATTGGGGTTAAGTGACTTGCCCAAGGTCACACGGCTAGTATGTGTTAAGTGTCTGAGGCTGGATTTGAACTCACGTCCTCCTGAATCCAGGGCCTGTGCTCTATTCACTGCACCATCTAGCTGCCTCATCCTCTTTGCTACTTAGCACAGAACTAGGATAGTATACCTGCACAGAAGTAAAAACTTGGACTAACCACCCAAATAGTCAGATATTTTGTTTAATTTTCTCATGAAGTGTTCTCTCTGTAGAGATATTTAGGTTTGTACTGGAATGAATAACAATCCTTGTGAAGGAGACAGATTTTCAGGGGCAAAGTGTTCTAAGTCACAGGGGTGGGAAACCTGGGGCCTTGAGGCCACATCTGGCTTTCTATGTCCTCAGGTGTGGCTTTTTAACTGAGTCTAAACTTTACAGAACAAATCCTTTTATTTTATTAAGGGAATTTGTTCTGTGAAATGTGGATTCAGTCAAAGGACCACACTTGAGGACCTAGAGCGCCACATGTGGCCTTGGGGCCACAGGTTCCCACCATAATCTAAGATGTTGGAATACAAGTGATTTTATTGTCTCCTTAACTCAGGACAAAACTAATATCTGAAGCAAGGAAAAGGAGAACGACCAGCTAGGACCATTCCAACGTTAATTTTTGTTATAGTGGAAAGAATATTGAACTGGGAGTTAGAATTCATAGGTCCTAGTTTTGGTTTTGCAAATTTGCTCATTGGGTAACATGAACCAAATCAGTTTACCGTAAGTCTTAGGGAAAATAAGGAGGGGAGCTACATAATCTGGAAGGTTCTTTGCAGTCTTGACATTCTGTATTCTAAGGACTCTTGCAGCTCTAACTTACTAGGTTCTAAAGTCTCTTGTAGCTCTAACATTCTATATTCTGAGATATTTTTCAGTTCTCACGATGCACATTCTATGTTCCAACATATTGCTCTAAGGTGCCTTTCATCTCTAATAGTCGAGATTTTATGTTGCAAAATATTGTTCCAAGATCTCTTCTACTGCTCATGTTAAGGATTTTATGATTCTTGTGACTATTGTGCTCAAAAGTTCTGAATTTCTCATAGAATAAACTTCCTCAACACTAGGATTTTTAGGTGCTCATTCCTCTTTGAGTAGCCAAGATTTCAAAGGGCTAAAACATCAACTCTTTTCCCCTTACCCTTCACCCCTTTGCTAGAGTTTTGCTGAGCCATGAAAAATGAAGATGTATTGATTTGAAAGCTGCATACTGTCTGTATTGTTCTTATGTCTGTGTGCCTGGAATAATTATTTAACTCACAAGCTCTTAGAAAGTAGAGCTGGAAGAGATCTTAGAGAGTATTAAATCCAACTCCCTTCCTTTACAGATAAGGAAATTGAGGCTCAGAGAGGCTAAGTAATACCATTGTTCTCTCATATTTGCTATCCTGGGGCTCTTTGTTTCCATCTCAACACAAAGTATTCTGTTTATTAACCACACAAGAAAATTCTATCTTCACCTGATTCCCTAGTGAGAAAAGTATGTGATGGGGTTGGCATTTTGTGGATTAGATCTTTTCTTGATAACTCTGGAGGAGAAAAATAAATGTGCAGAAGCTGTAGGGAAGCCGGTTTTGCCTTTGTGTTATGGTGTAGTGGGCAAAAGCACAAGATTTGGCATTAGAAGATGTGATTCCCAACCCCATCTCTGTTATGTCACTGTCCATATCATGTACAAGTCACTTAACCTTTACGTACCTCAGTTTTCTTCCCTGTAAGTTGATAGGGTTGGACTAGATCAAATATTCTCAACCCTTTGTGTGTGTCATAGGCATCTAGAAGTCCAGTGAAGCCTCTGATTGCCCCAGAATAATGTTTTTAAAGGCATGAAATAAAACCTTTGCGGTTATAAAGAAAACCCATTACATGGAAATCAATTTTTTTTTTTGCTTTTTGGAGGGGGGAATGCAGGGCAATTGGGATTAAGTGACTTGCCCAAGGTCACATGGTTAGTTTTTTTGTGTTAAGTGTCTCAGGCCGGATTTTAACTCAGGTCCTCCTGGCTCCAGGGCCGGTGCTCTATTCACTGTGCCACCTAGATGCCCCCACAATCAAAATATTTTTTAAAAAATCAAGGTAAAGAATCCCCAGACAAGATGATTTCTAAAATCCCTATGATATATGCTCTTATAACACATCTCTGAAACTGAGGGGGCTATATCATGAGATGCCAAGTTCTCTATTCCAGCAGAGGTTGCATGCCCACTTATTCAAATGCATTCAAGGAAGTTCATGTATTAAGCAGATGATTAGACTAGATGACCCTATTTTCCTTCCAACTCTGAGAATCTATGATTTTTCACATAGACATTTCCTTTGGCAATTTAAAATTTTAAACCTTGACATTTTCTCTGTCTCTCTCTCTCTCTGTCTCTCTCTCTGTCTCTCTCTCTCTCTCTCTCTCTCTCTCTCTCTCTCTCTCTCTCTCTCTCACACACACACACACACACACACACACACTTTTTCTCCCTTCTGTTCTCCTCCCCCCTCTCTGTCTGTCTCTTTGGTCTGTTTTTCACACACATTTGTAAAAAGGAGTCAGAATGGTGTAGTAGAAGGTGCGCTGGGCTCAAAGTTGATGAACCTTGGTTCAAATCTCAACTCTGCCTGTGGGATCTGGGACATCACTTTCTGGAGGACCTCAGTTTCCTCATCTGCAAAATAACGGAATTAGTCTAGATGTTTTCTAAATCTTATGAATTTTGGGCGATATTATTGCTGTGAAAATGGATGTTCAGGTGTTTTATCCTGGGACAAAGAAAAATTAATTTTCAGGGACTTTTTATTTGGTACTTTTTTCTGATACTCCATTTCTGTATGAAGCTTCAATCAGTCAATTAATCGTTAAGCCTTTTGTTGTTGCTTTGTTATTTTCAGTTGTGTATAACTCTTCCTGACCCCATTTGGAGTTTTCTTGGTAGAGATACTGGAGTGATTTGCCATTTCCTTCTCCAGCTCATTTTATAGATGAAGAAACTGAGGCAAACAAGGTTAAATGACTTACTGAGGATCATACAGCTACTGAGTGACTGAGGCCATATTTGAACTCAGGAAGATGGCTCTTCCTGAATTCAGGCCTGGCACTCTGTCCACTGTGCCACCAAGCCTTTATTAAGTGACTATTTTTTGCTAGTTACTGATGATACAAATAAAATAGTTCCTGGACTCAAGGAATTTACATTCTATGAGAAGAAAAAACATATACAAATATAAGGATAAACAAAATATAGACAAAAATGTAATTTGTCAATTTGGGGGTGGAACCTCTAGGGCAGCGGTTCTCAACCTGTGGGTTATGTTCAATTTATAACGACGAAACTACATCCTGCGTATCAGATATTTACATTACAATTCAAAACAGTAGCAAAATTACAGTTATGAAGTAGCAATGAAAATAATTTTATGGTTAGGGGTCACCACAACAGGAGGAACTGTATTAAAGGTTTTCAGCATTAGGAAAGTTGAGAACCACTGCTCTAGTGTGTCATTAGAATTGACCTTAGAAAGAAGATAAGAAATCTAAAAGGTAAGAAGGAAACATATTCCAGGCATATGAGACAGCCTGTGCAAAGGTACTGAGATTGGAGATGGAATTTCATATGTGAGGAATGACAAGAAGTCCAGTTTGACTGAACTTTATAATGCATGGAGGAGAAGGATATATAGTAAGTGATACTTAGAAGTAGGTTGCAGGCAGAGCCATGATGGCAGCGTAGAAGCAGGAACACTCTGCAGCTCCCACATAATCACATTAAATACTCATAAAATATGACTCTAAACAAATTTTAGGGCTCCAGAACTCACAGAATTATAGAGAAACACATTTCCTGTTGAAGGCAGCTCAGCAGACAGGACAGGAAGGGCTCATTTTAGCACTCTGGGAGCTGAAACCAGCCTGGCCAGAAACCACAGCTTGACCCCATGGTGGTCAGGACAAGCTGCAGCTGGAGCCTTCAGGAGAGTGGATAGCAGCAGCTCTGGTGGATGAGTGGCAGCTGTGGTGATTTCCAGAATTATCAAGCCATAAGAAATAAGGACTAAGTGAAAGGTTAGTGGAACTTGGCTAAATCTGAGGGAGAGGATCCAGCTGAACTTCCCCAGGATTAGAAACAGCTAAAGTGGCAGCCCTGCAGCTACCTCCACATGGCTGCTTCAGAGCTCCTGGCTTGCATATTGCAGGGAGGCAAGTGATCATTCAGAGGCTAAGTGCTCTTGCCTTAAGCTACCTGAATCAGGATTGTGGTCTTGGGTGGTAGTCCTGGGGTGCGTTTTCAGTGAGCCAAAGCAGGTAGTGGCTGCAGTGGCCTTCTAATAGCTCCAGCAGCTGTGAAAACCCCAGCAATTTGGGACAAATTGCTCCCCTCTGAAAGCAGAGTTCCACGGAGCCAAAAAGTAAAGTAATTGACTGTCAACATGAACAGGAAAAGGAAGCAAAGTAAGAACAGCAATTCAACTTTGGATTCCTTTTTGGGAGACTAAAAGGATGAAAGCGTGGAATGGGAGGAAGACAACACAGTGAGAACTCCCACACCAAAAGCTTCCAAGAAAATATAAATTGGTTACAATCCACAGAGCAGCTTAAGAAGGATTTTAAAAACCAAATAAAAGAAGTGGAGGAAAAATTGGGAAGAGAAATGAGAATGATGCAAGAAAATCATGAGAGGAGAGTCAACACCTTGACTGAAGAAAATAACACCTTAAAAATAGATTAACTCAAACAGCAAAAGAGGTCCAAAAAGCCAATGAGGAGAATGCCTTAAAAAGTAGAATTTCCCAGATGGAAAAAGAATCTCAAAAGCATTCTGAAGAGAATAATTCCTTCAGAATTAGAGTGGAGCAAGTGGAAGCAAATGACTTTATGAGAAATCAAGATACTATTAAATAGATCCAAACAAATGGAAAAAATAAAAGGCAATGTGAAATATCTTCTTGAAAAAA
>CM053595.1:72493775-72575140 GCA_028646575.1 Pseudocheirus occidentalis | reverse complement strand
GCATCATTCTCATTTCTCTTCCCAATTTTTCCTCCACTTCTTTTATTTGTTATTCAAAGTCATTTTTCAGTTGATCTAGAGCTTGTAGGCATTCTTCAAGTGTCTTGGAAGCATTTGGTGTGGGAGTACTGACTGTGTTGTCTTCCTCCCGTTCCATATAAGTGAATATTTTAGTTTTGTCTTTAAGGAATCCAGGGAATCCAAGAGGTAGAAGTGAGAAAGGAGAACATTTCCACACATGGGGTAATAGCCAGAGAAAACAAAAGGATTTGGGTGATGGAGAGTTGTGTGTGAGGAACGGAAAGGAGACCAATGTCCTTGAATCCTAGAATATTAGAAAGGAAGTAGAGTATAAAAAAGCCTAGAAAGATGGAAAGGCATCAATTTGAGAAGGGCTGCATGAGTCAAACAAATTACTTTCTATTTGGTACTGGAGTCAATAGGAAGCCACTGGAGTTTGTTGTGAAAGAGTAGGTGGGAAGGCGTGACACGTTCAGAAGGAAGATCATTCTGACAGATGAACAGAAGATGGACTGGTTTCAAACAAGACTCTTCCTTCAAGGAGATTACATGTTACTAGAAACAAACATTATGTATGCTAATAAATGTCTGCAGGGTTTTATGTTAAGAGCTGATTAAATATTTCTATCTAGGAATCTCAGAAGACTCCAGGAGATCCAAACAAACATATAAAAATCAAGAATCCCGGATGGGATCCTCAGGAGAGGGAACTCCATTGTAGAATGGGGAAATAGGAAAAACATTGAATCTGGAGGCAGAGAACATGGGTTAAAATTCTACCTCTGTCACTTATTACCTGTGTGACTTTTGCAAATCTCTTTGATATTTGGTTTCCCCATCTGTAAAGTGGGAGTGGGAAGGACTATATTTCTTCTGACATCCCTATAAACAAATGAACTGTGGATGATCAGAAGCCATCATATCCTGTTGAGGAATCAAGGAAAGTGTCCTGGAGAAGGTGGTATTGTTCCTGAAGGAAGGGCAGGATGGGAGGAGAAAGGTGGATTTGAGGGAATAACTTTCTACAATAGGGGTTCAGTGTAAGTATTGGAACTAGCACTTAAATGCATATCATTTAATTCTAAGTACAGTGCTCTTTCTATTATTTCATGATAAGGGTTTGGGAAAAGCCATTTTCTTTACCATTTCTCTTTGGATTATAAGGGGCATGGTGATGGTTGGCAGAGGGAGCTATAACCTCTGGATCACAGTGCCAAGAAGCTTCATTCAGTTCAGACCTGGAGCCAAGTCAGAAAGATGGGGTGGAAGAGTGGGAGGAATTCTGGATTTGAAGTCCCAGGTAGAGCCAAGCCTTGGCTCTACCACTCATGACTTACCTATCACTTAGGGCTCTGCCACTTACTTGTGACCTCTTTCACATGCAGGTTTCCTACCTCACTTTAGAAGCAGGGCGTCTCTGGGGTTGTATCCCAAAGAGATCACAGAAGTGGGAAAAGGACCCATATGTCCAAAAATATTTATTGCAGCTCTCTCTGTGGTGGCAAAAAACTGGAAATCTAGGGATTGCCCATCAATTGGGGAATGGCTAAACAAGTTGTGGTATATGAATGTAATGGAATACTCTTGTGCTATAAGAAATGGGGAGGAGATGGACTTCCTATGTACTTGGAGAGGCTTATGAAAATTGATGCTAAGTGAGAAGAGCAGAACCAGGAAAAAATTGTACACAATCACAGACACATCACATGTGTGATGACAAACTTTGATAAACTGGCCTCTTCTCAGCAACACACAGCTATAAGACAACTGTATAAGTCTCAGGGTGGAAGGAGATGTCTACATTCAGAGAAAGATCTAGAAAGACCAGAGTTTAAATGGAGAATGAAGCAATCTACATGCTATCTTTTTTTTTCATGTTTGGTTTTCTTTCTTTTTCCCATTGTTTACTCCATTAGTTCTATACAACCAGACTAATGTCCAATATTAAAGTATTTGCAGATTTTAAACCTGATTGCACACCACCATGGTGGGGGTGGGGAAAGAGAGGAGAGAAAATTTGAAATGCAAGGGACTGTGGAACTGAATCTTGTAAACTAAAAGTAAATAAACAAGTCAATTTAAAAAAAAAAGAAGTAGGGAATCTCTAAGGGTTGCTCCTTTAGAAGTTGCATCTCTAAGATTTGCTCCAGCTTCATGTTCTAGGAACCTAGACTTATTTTCTGACTAATTCCACAAAGGTCCCTCTATGGAAGACAGCAGTTCCTCACCTGATGTGAAGATGCATTCCTTTTCCTCCAGTGACTGAGAAGGTTAGAAATAGTCCATTAAAAAACACTTAGATTAAAAGACATACTTGGATTTGAAGTCACATGACCTGGCTCTGCCAGTAAATCATTAGACTTAAGAACTGGAAAATTAGGTAGTAATAATAGTAAAAATAGCTAACATTTGTATAGCTAGACACTGTACTAAGTGCTCTACAACTATTGTTTCATTTCATCCTCACAATGATCCTGGGAAGTAGGTACTATTATCCTTCCCATTTTCCAGATGAGTAAACTGAGATAAACAGAGGTTAAGTGACTTTCCCAAGGTCACAGAGGTAGGAAGTGTTTGAGATCAGATTTGAACTCCAAATGGGTTTTTCTGAATTGCCAGCATAGCACTCTATCCACTGGGCCACCTACTTCGTCTTATAAGGTCAAGTTAAGTCAACAACCATTGATTTATTAAGCATTTACTATTGTCAGGTACTGTACTAAACGTGTTGAGAATATGAATATAAACAGAAAGAACAACCGTCTTTACCCTCAAAAAAAGGATTGCAAAGGGAGAGGGGGAGGAATGCCTGCTCACGTGCATAGTAGAGAAAATCCAGAAAGCCTAGAGAGGAAGGAAGACCCGGTTGGCCTGGGTTGGGTGGGGCATCTGCATTAAAATGGAGACTTGAGGATGAACCAAATAATCAGAGGAAGAGTAGCCCCAGTATTAAGAGATTATTGTGGTGTGGGAGAATCAGGAGGGCTCCTGGGCAGGGAGAGGGGGGAGAACAAAAATCTAAGAAGGCACCTTAGAGACCTAGTCATGTGATTCTGGACAAAGTACTTCAATTTCATCAGCCTCAGTCTCCTTCTCTGTAAAATTATGATAGCTGTACTACCTACAATATTGGGTGATTTTATGGACCAAATGAAATAAAACATTTTATAAATCATAAAGCAAGATATAAATGTTAGCATGATACATGGGAAATGACATTGGTTCAGGGGTCAGAGGAGAGAGGTCCATATTCTCCCTCTGATGCTTATTACTTCGGGGATGGTAGGTAAATTACTTTCTTGACCTCGGTTTCTTCACTTATAAAATGAGAGGATTGGGCTAGATGACTTTTGAGGTTCTATTTACCTCTCCATCAGGAGTTTGGCAATCTGGCGAAACTCATTTGGAGAAAAACCCTCCTCAGAGTGCTTTTAAATGAATAAAATAAAATAGATAGGATCACAAAGGACACCTACTATCTTGAATTATAGCTATCAAAATATATATTAAAAATTTCATAGACCTCACATTAAGAACCTCTGCTTGATCTATGATCCTCTCAAATTCTTTTGAGTAGTTAGCATGCCCATTAGGATGACCATTAAGCTCGCAGTTACCATTTTAAAATATTATAATAACTGATATTCCCATAACAAGAAGAATTCAATAGAATATAAGCTCCTTGAGGTCAGAGATTGTTTCATTATAATTTTTGTATTCCTAGTGCCTAGATCCATCTTGGACACACAGCAGGCATTTAATAATTGCCTGTTGAGTGAATGAAGAGGTAAAAGACTGCTCCTATGAAAGTGGATTCATTAGTTATACATGATAGTGATGATAAGAGGAATAATGATAATGACAGTATGGCTAGAGTGTTGGGATTGGAGATGGGAAAACCTGACTTCAAATTCTGCTTTAGACACTTCCTACCTTTGTGACCCTGGACAAGTCACTTAACCTCTATTTGTCTCTCTTTCTTCCTCCAAAAAATGGGAATAATAACAGCACCTGCTTCCCAGAGTCATTGTGAGGATTAAATGGTATAATAATTGTACTTAATGCCTCTGTGTCTCAGGTCGATAACTATAAAATAAGAACAGTAATAACAACTATGGCCTAACGATATTGTGAGAATAAAATGAGATTTTTTTCACATTTTAAAGGTAAATAAATAAACGCTAGTCATTATTAATAAGAAATACAATGGTCAAATTTAAAAATATTCCCAGTGAGGAACAGCTAAATAAAGTGTACTAAGTGAATAGAATGAAAATTTTTGTGCCAAAAGAAATGTTGAAATGGAAAATTTTAGAGGAATCTGGGAAGCCGTCTATGAACTGATGCAAAGTGAAGGGAGTAGAATTAGGGAAAGAATTTATTTAATGATAATAGCATTTTAAGAAAATAAAACTTGAAGAATTTTAAAATTTGTTCAAAGCAATGATAAGACATGAGGCCAAAAGAATGAATATGAAATATGCTACTCACTTCCTGCTAGAGAGGTGATGAACAGAAAAATGACAGAAAGACACATTCATGTTTGGACATGGCTATTCTAGTTATTTATTTTGCCAGTTTGTGTATAGATATATATTGAGGGACTTTAAAAAATAGGTGTGTGTGGGGGTGTGTGTGTATGTGTGAAAGAGAGAAAGAAAGAGAAAGAGAAAGATACAGAGAAAGAGAGAAAAAGAGAAAAGTGGGTGGGGGCAGATTAATAAAAACTATTTGAAAAAATAATAAAATAAATCTTAAAGGCAATTAATATTAAAATATTTTTTTCATCTTGATACTTTAAATTACACTAGATATTTTTCTTTTTAAAAATAATCTGTTTTATTTTAGCTATTTCATGGATTGTCGCAATTCTTACTACTTCTCTTATCAACAGAATTATTCCCTTGTGGTCAAACTTGGTGAGATGTTATATACTCCACCTTCCTGTTTCTCAGATGACAGCTTGTAATTTAGGTCTCTCCTCAAAGGTACACTTGCTCTGCCAGAACTTATTCTCTACTGGAAGAGCTTTGAAAGTAGAAAGTGCCTTTTATTCTCTGATAAGGCATCTGATAGGGCAGTCAGTGGTGGTTTTTAAAGCTCTGAACTAAGTTTATTTTTGTGTTTGGGAGGGTCCAAATAGCCAATTTGCAAATGGGTCAATTTCTATATGTAAGCTGTAACATAGAATGCTGGATCCAATTTCATGCTTTGGGTCTGTTAGGCCGCAGGCTGAACGATGTCTTCATCAACCCAACAGAGATTCCTTTGGCAGTAAATCTTCTGATGCAAAGAGACAGGGCCAATAGTTAGCTCTCAGAAACCAAACCAGACTGCATAGGAGCTCCTGGCAGCTCAATCTTGTTTACATAAACAGTCCTTTGTTCTTTCCTTTGTTTCTCTTCCCAAAAATTCTTTGGGGAACTATACCACCTGCTTTGCTTCTTCTTTTTCTAATATGAGTCCTTTATCTTATAGGAGAGGAATAGGAAGTTTAATGGGGGAGGGGAGAGGATAGGAAGCAGAGATAAAGAAAGAGTAAAAAAGGAATGGAAGATAGAGAGAGAAAGGGACAGAAAAGGAAGGATGGAGGAGGGAGAAGGAGAGAAAACGAGAGAGAGAGAGAAAGAGAGAGAGAGAGAGAGAGAGAGAGAGAGAGAAGGGGGGCATACCATGGGAAGTATAACTAGGGAGTATTAAAATATTAAAAAGCTTATTAAAAGTGTCCCCCTACCCCCCGGTCTCATGTGTTGAAATCTAGAAAGACCCCCACCTTGTCTCCTCAGATTCTGCTTCTGATCCTTGAAAAGCACAAAACTATCCAAACTGAGATCTCTCTGACTCTCTTATTCCCGCTCCACAAAGCTGTTCAGAACTCCATTAAGACCACATGACTCAGAGCTGGAAGGAACCTTAGAGACATTCAGTCCAATCCCCTGCTTTTAGGAAGGAAGACTCTGAGACCCAGGGAAGGGATGTAAGCTGCCTAAGATCACAGAGTTAAGTAGCGGAGTAGGGATTTAAACTTGTCTTCTGATTCCTAATCTATTATTCTTACCATTACACCACACTAAGTTGGTAAGCCTGCCTGCCCCCTCTACTTATCCTCTTTAGGACTGAGTTTCCAAGGAACAGGAGTGCCCATGAGGGAAACAGAGGGTTGTAGATATTCACAGCACACATAGCATCGAGACCTGACCCTTGATGAGGTCACTCTGGTTCTTTTGTATTTCTGTCTCTGCTTTGACTTGACTTGCTGTACAGGGAGATGGAAGGATGTTGACAAAGGACATTCTCAACCTCTGAACACTGCCCTCCCCAGCTCAGAAATGCCATCTCTTGCTGTGTTTCTGCTCTGATTCTTTGCCCCAGATTCAAAGGTTCACAGACTTAACAGACCTCTCTGTTCCATAAACCCTTTCTACAACAGGCCATTCAAATGCAGCCCTGGAGACACTGATTACCTGTCATAGCAACATAGAATTGTTGGAGTCTTAGGACATATGTTGGAAATGAGAAAACAGAAATTTGGAGAAGGAAGAGAACTTAGAACACAGAATGAAAAAAAAATAAACAGAGAATGTCAGAATTTGAAGGAATGTTAGAACAGAGAGTGTTAGTAGTAAAGAGGATCCAATGGCATAGACTAGTATCACTGGAAGGGACCTTTCTTTGCAGGATGCTAGAACCAGAAATGACCTAACAGAATAAAATTTTAATAAAGACAAATGTAAAGTCTTACACAGAGTTCAAAAAATCAACTATATAAGTGTAAGATGGAAAAGGCATGCTAGACAACAATTCATCTGAAGAAGATGTGGGAGTTTTAATGGAGTACAAATTCAATATAAAGAGTCAGTCTGACTTGTCAGCTAAAATTTTAAAAATACATATACACAATTGCAAATTTAAGGTGTAAAAAGAAAGGTATAGTGGCCAAGAGAAGGGAATTGATCATCCTGATTTATTTTTCCCTGGATAGACCATATCTGAAGTACAGTGTTCAGTTTTAGGTGCCCACATTTTAGGAAGCACATTGGTGGGGAGAGCATTTAGGGAAGCATCTAAAGGAATCAGGATACTTGAAGAGCATCAGAGTTGTGCCATATGAGTAGCATTTGATGGGAATGTAAATGTTGTAAATCAATAAGAAATGTAAATCAATAAAAAGAGAATACTTTAGGGGATAACATATGAAAGACTATTACTATTTTGTTCGGCCCCAAAGGGGCCAGAAACAATGAGTGAAAGTTGAAAAGAGACATATTTAGTTTAGATTTTTTAATATTCTTAATAAACTTTTTATTGTAGGTGGAATGGGACATAGCTGGCCACAGTAACTTAGGTGATTCCAATTTTGTTGGCAACATCTAAAGTATTTTAATCTGGAGCAAGTTGGATATAGGCCTTCATCTCTCTTTCAGACTGGATCAGTGTGTTGACCTTGGCCACAATGATGTCATAGTTTCTTTATAGCTTACTTTATTTGATGCTTGTTGGCCTTGATGTCCACAATGAAGACTAGGGTGTTCTTGTCCTAAATCTTCTTCATAGTGGAATCAGTGGTCAAGGGAACCTTAATAATGGCATAGTGATCAAGTTTGTTTCTCTGAGGGGCATTTTTCTGAGGCTTATTTGGGCTGCCTCTGAAGTCTTAGTGTCTTAGATCTTCTTTCTGTGCCTATGAGCACCCTTCAGCACCACCTTTTTAGGCTTTCAAGACCTTGGACTTGGCTTCTGTCTTGGAGGGGACACCTTCCTTCTTTGCCTTCGATGTCATCATGGGGGAAACGTGACATAATTTAGTTTTGTTGTAAGGAAAACTTCTTAATAATTAGAGTTGTCTAAAAAATAGGAGTTGTTTGGGAATATTATGGGTTTCCCCTCATGGGAGATCTAAAAGCACAGGCTGGATGACCACTTGTCTGGTATGGTATAGAAGGATTCTTGGTCCAATGAAGGTTGGACTAAAGGTCCTTTTCAAATTTTATAATTTAGTATTAGAAACCTAATACAACCTCATTCATTGTACAAAGGTGGAAATTGAGTGCCCCTTCCACCACACAAAGTGACTTGTCTAAGGCAACAAATGAGTAGCAGAGCTGACCCTGCTGGTTTCCAGGCTTTTTCTCCTGCTTTTATTAATTCTTCTTTTTTTCTCTTCAGCCTCTCTGGATCTTCCTTCTCTCCCCTCAAAATAACAAGATGACATCGACAAGAGTAAGAGGCACATTACTGAGGAAGGTGTTGATGTACTGGGCCAAGAAGCAAGGATACCAATGTTGGAATCAGATCAATAAACCTCAGAGAACTTGCTTCAAGGGAGTTGGTTTCAAAACCCTCTGACTCCTCTGTTATGGAAGTTATTATGGTATGTGGTATGGCCTCCCATTTGGTATCAGGGTCAGGGGTGAAAAAATAACATTCATTGTGATGTTGGGTCCTAGAATGACCTTCTTCATAAGAAGAAAGGTATTCTTTTATCTAATTTGAGTGTTTCTGTGAAGGTGATCCTGTTCTTCCCCATCTCCCAGCATCCTAAATATCTCTTCTTGCTGATGACTGAAATCTCTGTTTATTTTTCACCACAACACTCATTTCTCCATTGTATAGAATTACTGAAGAAATCTTTCTTCTCCTCTTTGCCATCTGCTCCCAGCCCACATACCTGAGTTTTAAAAAAATCTTATTTTTAAAACATTAGCTTTTTATAGATATCATTTGCTTTTACATCACCTTAATTTCTAAATGTGTCCCTTCTCCATTACCCAGAGAGCCATCCCTTCTTATAGCAAAGAATAAAAAAGAGGAAAAAAGGATTTCCACTAAACTAACCAATATATCTATTAAGCCTTACTATATTTACCATTTTCAATACCCTTAGCCCCTACCTTTGCAAGGAATGCTTTCTCTCCTCCACTCCAACAACTGGACTTCCTGGCTTCCTTTAGAGCCTAACTAAAATCCCACCTGCTACAGGAAACTTTCTTCAACCTTTCCTTATATATATATACATATATAATTATATGTTAAAAAAAACACTTTGAATTCTGAATTTTCTCTCACCTTCCAGCCTCTTCCAACCCACTAAGAAGGCAAGTAATGTGATATCATTTAAATACATGTGAAATCATGCAAAAACATATTTCTACATTAGCCAAGTTGCAAAAAAGCAAGAAAAATGAAGAAAATGAAAAAATGCTTCAATCTACATTTCTCAGTTACCTTTCTGGAGATTGATAGCATTTTTTATCATAAGTCCTTCAGAATTGTCTTGGATTGTTGTATTGATCAGAATAGCTAAGTCTTTCATAGTTTCCAACCACTCCTAATTCCAGTGTTTTTTTTTGTTAATTATTTCCTATTTATCTTGCATGTAACTTGCTTTGTACATGTACCTCTTTTTGTATCTCTGGACCTTAGCATAGTGTCTGGCACAAAACTAAGTACAACTTGGTCTTTCCTACAAGACAGAGAAAGGTACAATTTGTTTCTGTACAACTAACAATATAGTTAACATTTGAGTATTGGTTATTTTCTCCTTTAATTCTAGAGACATAAATTCTAGAAGCCAAAGTCAGTAGGACTGGTATTATTATCTGCATTTTATAGGATATTGAGTTACAGTGATAAAAAATCACTTGCTCAATGTCACCTAACAAGTAAGTGGTTGAATGGGGACCATGGCTGCAGACTAATGATCATTTAACACAACGATGCCAGGATCTATTTTGGAGACTAAAGTGCTTTGTAGAACCATAGTTTACCAAAAGAAATCAACCCTTCTCTTTGGTCCTTCCTAAGTAAAGGCCTCAAAGAGAATGCCATGTAGCTAAACTGGAGACTCCCAAGGTAGAAAAGACAGTGATGAAAAGGGAAAATGTTAGGCTAACAAACTCTTCTGTCCACCTCTGCCACACACTTCCTGTGTGACCTGGAATCTCACTTCTCTGGAAGGTCCTCAGTTTCCTTATTTGTAAAACAATGGTACTGCATTAGGTGATTTCTAAGATATAGTTCTGGATCTGATGAATTTTTTAAAGAATATTCCTACTGTGAAAAGAGGTGCTTAAGTGCTCTTTGGTTTTTGTTCTGGAACAAAGAGATACAGGTTCTTAAGGACATTTTATTTGGTATACTTCAATAACTATTCATCTTATTGAATGTACCTATTCTGTGTTAGGAATTGATGATAGAAAAAAATAAAACTGTCTTTGTCTTTAAGGGAGTTGCATCTTGTGGACAGAGATGTATAAATATAAATACACATATGCATTTATACATATAGTATATGTAAATATATTATAAATAAAGCACATGGTAATTAGGGGAAAAAAGGCAATAGAAACTAGCAGGAGGGAGAATAGGAAAAGTCTCAAGCAAGAAGCAGTGCTTGAGTTGAGCTTTAAAGGAAAGTAAGGATTAAATGAGGTATGAAAGGAATACATTTTAGGCATGGAGAACAGCCTTGTATAAAGACATGGAGGTGGGAAATGGAAAAAGATGTATAAAGAATAGCAAGAAGATTGGTTTGACTGAACTACAGAGTGTATTAAAGAAATACAAATAAACCTAAAATGTAGTTTGGACATTTTACACAGCTATGTGATGTATAAGATAGAGAGCTTGCTTTAGAGTCAGGAAGACCTGTGTTCAAGTCATGCTTGTGACACACTTGCTGTGTGACTGTGTGCAAGTCACTCAACCAACCTCTCTGTACCCCAGGGCACTCTTTAGGACTGTAAGTTGAAAAAGAGTTATTGATACAAATTTGTAGGAGAAATTTCCTTTTATTGTACAATATGTACAACTATAAACATATATATATGTATATATATGCATCTGTACATATACGCACACATATGTGTGTATGCTTTAAAATTTTTAATAACTTCTGTATTCATTATTTCCTTTTAGCTTCAGATAACCAAGTGAGGTAGGTATGTGAGCCCTATTTTGAGGAGAAAATTGAGGCTAAAAGTTCAGTGACTTGCACATGGTCAAGAACCTAGTAAGCATATGAGGAAGTATTTGAACTTGGAGTTTCCTGATTCCAAGCACAACACTATTGTGCACTACTTCCAAGTATAATTGCATAAAAAATGCCAGCCACTCTTCAGAGGGTCCTATTTACAATGAATCCTTCCTGAGGTTCAGAGTGTGTGCTGGGAATAACTAGGGGCTGATTAACTGCCTCCCTATTTATTGACCTGACGAGGGGTGCACATTAAGCTTTGTAGATTATGGGCATTACAAAATAGGACTCATTTGTGCAGGTGCATAAGTCCTCTCAATGCCTTTTGCATTTTTCAACTCATAAACTACCTAGAATCATTCCTCTCTGAATGGATTCTCCCAACCCTGACTACAGCAAGGGGGTTTCATTCTGTATTGAAAATTGCAGCAGAAAATTTTCTTGAGCCGTTGATATGTCAGAATAGAGTTTATTATCACTCGAAGTCCCAGCATTGGGAGCTATGTGAAAGGTTTGGTAAATAATATGACACGGGTTGGAACTCATTTGATGCTGTGATAGCTGGAGAATATTTTCTGGGGAGACAGACAGGGGAAATGAACAAGCAAGAACCGTGCTTCTCTTAGTGAAACCTGCTTACACTCTTCTCATGTGATTCTGGTAATTAGCAACTTTCCCAAACAATTTGATTTCCACTTTTCTTTGGGAGGGCAAAAAGGAGGGTACTGGGGAGGGCTAGAATGCACTGGATTGGAGGAGTGGAGGCTGGAGCTTAGTTGCCACTTTCTTCCCACTTATTCCATACATTGGGCAAGTTGATTTACCTCTCTGAGCTTTGATTACTTTGTATGCAAACTGAAGATGCTTACCTGATTGTCCCACTTCAAGGGCTGATATATTTTATTTATTTATTTATTTTTGGTAAAACATAAAATAGTATAGAAATGGGGAGGGGTAAGAATGATATTATTAATACCTGTTGTGGGGCTCAGTGGATTGGATTGGATAGGATGATGGATTCTTTGGAAAGGATTCGATGTGAGGCATAATCCTTAAGAGAAATCATTTATCACTACATACGCTGTTCCCTAGCTGTCAATGTTTCAAAGAAGCATTAATTCTGCAGGGTGGATACTACCTCCACCAATGCAGATTGCAATCTTTCTCATGGAACATTCTTCTAGAGATACTAGATAAGGACTAGATCTGTGATTTCATAGGCATAAGGAACTCCTGGGATAGGGAAAGTCATTCTATCAGTGTAGATCAGCACCTCCTCTGCTACTGATAGCTTCGGAGAGTTACCCAAAGTCCTGGGGGTTTGCAGTTTGTCTACAATCACATAGTCAGGATGTGTTAGAAGTGGGACTTGAACCTAGATCTTCTAGAGTAAACTATGGCAGAAAAATCATCACCGTTTCATTAACTGAGGGATGAATATTAGCCAAATGGGACAGCATCTTGCACTGGATGTCCCACAGACATCTTACACTCAACATTTCCAAAACTGAACTCATTATTTCCCCTCCCCTGTCAAATTTTCTTTTCTTCCTAATTTCCCAATTACTGTTGAGGGTGCTACTACCTTTCTAATCGCTCAGATTTGCAACCTAGGTGTCAAACGTGACTCCTCACTTTCTGTACCTCCCTACTTATCCAACCAGTTGTCAAGCCTTGTCATTTATACCTTCACAACATCTCTCGAATGTTCTCTCTTTTTTCCCTTCTGATATCAGATTACTTCAATAGCTTACTGGTGGGTCTGCCTGCCTCAGCTTTCCACCCACTCACCTTCATCTTCCTTCAGTTGTCAGAGTGATCGTCCTTAAGCAGAGGTCTGACCATGTTACTGCTCCTTCCCTTCCTCATTCAATAAACTCCAGTGGCTCCCTATTACCTCCAGGATCAAATATAAAATCTTCTGTTTGGTGAACAGAGCCATTCATAAACTGACCCTTCCAACTTTTCCAGTCTTCTTAAACTTTGCTCACCTCCAAATACTATGATCCAAGGACCCTGATCTTGCTATTCCTCACCTGGAACACTCCATTTCTAGACTCTGACCTTTTTTCACTGGCTGTCCTCCTTGTGTGAAACTCTGTATCCTCATCTTTTCCTCCTGGCTTCCTTGGCTTCAAGTTTCAGCCAAAATTCTACCTGCTACAACATCTTTCCCTGTCCTCCTTAATCTTAGTACCTTCCCCCAAGACACACCTCTCTGTCAATTTTTCCTGCATGCATCTTGTTTGTACATAGTTGTTTACATATATTCTCCCACTCAGACTGTGAGCCCCTTGAGAGCAGTGGCTGTTTTTCCTTTCTTTTTATTCCCAGTACTTAGCACAGCCTGGCTCACAGTAGGCACTTAATAAATGCAAGGGGACTAACAAAATACTTCTCCCACAGCACCCTATATGAGGCAGACAGTGAAAGCACAATAATCCCAAATTTAAAATGAGAAGAGCTGAGGCTAAGAGAAGTTAATTAACTTGCTGATGATCACATAGCTAGAAAATCCAAAGCTAGAATATAAACTTAGGTCCTCTTACTTTATAGCCAAAGACTAAAGGGTAGCCCCCTGGGAAAGGATTCTAAGAGTGCTAAAATGTCAGAACTTAAGGGGCTCCTTTAGATCACAGGATGTTAGAACTCGAAGGAGCCTTAGATATCACCTGGTCCTACCCTTTCATTACACAGACGAAGAAAATGAGATTCTAAGAAATTCAATAGTTTGTCACATGTTACACACTAGTAAGTTGCAAAGCTGAGACTTGAGATTACTTCTCCTGACTCCTTAAACTCCAAACTGCATCGTTCCAAAGGAAGCCTGGTCCAAATGGTTAGTTTTATTCTAGCTTTATGTTTAAGAATAGAAACATGAAACCCAGATGCTAAAGAGGAAGGAGTAGAAAAAGGAAATCTATACTTTAAAAATCTTTAATTTCACTTGAAAATCACATCCATACTATGGATTATACCTGATGCTTTGTACTCCAATCATTATTCCATTTTATTGCATGGAGATGTGGTCACTGATACATATCTTGATCCTTGCTCTTTATGATAGGTCAGCCTAATAAGTACAGGGAATGGGGGAGGGATTAGAGGAGAAATCAACAGGGTTTCTAGCTCACAAATATATGTTATTCTTCCATTATAGGTTCACTTTTGAAAATCTTGAAGTTTTCCATGTTTTTATCTGAGTCCTTTATCATTGGCAAATGATTCATTCATTTACTACACATTTATTAAATATCTACTGTATACAGCAAGTACTTATCACAGCATAGAACATTGTTAATTCCTGAGTAAAATATAACTTAGATCAAACATAATTTCTAAGATTAAGGATTTTACATTTAGTAGGAAGTTAAGACAAGAGTACATGAACTAAGGTGTGCAATATGACATCATAGAGTTACAGAATGAAGTTCAATGTGAGTATAGGGAGACAATGAGATTTTCACTGGACATAATACAACAGAAAGATCAGGGGATTTCACTGCTGACATACGCATCATAAACTTTGGAATGTGCGTCAAAAGGATAAATGACAAATAACTATGCATCATTTACTGAACTCTTTTAGGCCCAAATTCATTTTCATGCCCAGTTGGTGATACTCTTTGGAGTGAAGTTAGTTTCCTAGCTCAGTTTTCACATAGGTCCTATGTAGTTTCTCTGGCAGATCCCCCTGATATGTGTTTGGGCAGTACAAGATTCCCATAAGGGTTTAGACAGGAGTTCTAAGAAATTTTTATTCTTAAGTCAGATAGTTGTCTGGGACAAAGCAGTTTCAAACAAAGGGTCTTAAAAGACTTAATATTAGCCTAGAGAAATCTCTTACTTGGATATGATGATTAAGAGCCTTTGGCTGCCCAAAAAAAGTGAGGAGGAACTTTCTAGTCACTGCATCACAGCATAAAGGAGCTAAGATGGGCAGCATACAGCCCTAAAGAAAAGGAGCTTATAAGTTTCCATCAAAGAGTAACACCTAGCAGTGATCATTATATCAGCAGTAATGCATCGTGGAAACTAGAGAGCTGATGTCCAGAAGAAAACAGCAGGGAGATCATGATACAATCAACTAGAGCAGTGGTTCTCAACCTTCCTAATGCCAAGATCCTTTAATACTCATATGTGGGTGTATCTACATGTGGGTGGACCCGCCTGGAGACAGATAGAGGAGCAGTGTCTCGGTTCCTAAGACCATAGGAAATACGTGTTTTCCAATGGTCTTAGGTGACCCCTATGACCCCTGTGAAAAGGTTGTTTGACCCCCAAAGGAGTTGCAACCCACAGGTTGAGAACCGCTGAACTAGAGGATTTGAACAAGTCTAGAACATTGGAGTTGTGGGTTGCTCCTGCCACATGCATTCCTTACTTGTATCCTTCATGAACAATCTGTGATTGTGTGTGTTCTCTGAATGTGTGTTGTCTCCTAAAAGTGGTGTGGTAACTTGTGGGAAACTAGTGCATGGGAGAAATCTTCCTGTCCATTTATGAGCTATTTGAACTCAGAGCTTTTGTTGAAATTAATGCATCTTCTGTCTAAAAGTAAGCACATTTAGGGGGTCTTGTGACCTATGGTTTTGAGTGGCTGTTGATTCACAGATTATGTTCAACCTGTGGTAGCTCTTCTGGAGGGTCAAATGAAAGAAAGCCCCTCAGGTGCTACATGAGATTTAAAGAGGAAAGTCTTTACTTACTAAGAGAATCAGAGAACATTTTTATAAAGGAAGTGACATTTTATTTGGGCTTTAATGGATGGGTTCAGGAATTCAAAAGGTGAGGGGCATTACAGGAATAGTACTGTGTGAGCAAAACCAGCAAGATATTAGAGTACATGCAGTATTCAGAGAGAAAAAGCCCTGTTTGGCAACAGAGGTATTATTATATTGCAACATAAATCATCTTGGGATAGGTTCTATTATAAGCCATCGTAAGTTAACACCTAACTAAACACTGAGAATCAATGGGTATTGATAGCTAGTTGAATAACAAGAAGGGTGCATATGGGGCACGTGGGAAGGTAGAGAAGGCTTTTCAAGAGGAAGGTATCTAAAGAAAGTAATTTGTACATAGAATTACATGATTTTAGAGCTAGAATGGGAAGGAATCTCAGAAGCCAGCCTTTTAATTTGACAGATGAGGAAAATGAACCCAAGAGAAGGAACAATGACTTGCCCAAAATCACACACAGAGTAATGGAGTAAGGATTAGAATCCAAGTGTTCCAATTCTTAGACCATAGTTTTCTAATTTTTCTAATACATAGAGTGAAATTGCTGCTTATCAATCGTTTACATATGTAAGCACATGTGAACTAGCCTCTGAGGACTAGTTCTTAAAGTTGTGCATAGAGACAACCTTATTTCAGTCCACATGCCAATGTGGAAACTTGGGTGGAGCTGATTTCCAACCATCCTTGCAATAACAACAATAAAAAAACAAACAAACAAAACCAAAAACAAACCCCAAACAACTTCCAATTGTTTGTGGAATCAGAAGAACTGATGACTGAGGAGTTTCTGAGACAGGACTGAATGTGCATTTGTAATCAGTGGGGCAGGACTGGCCAATCAGTCTAGTCCTTATGAGCTTGCCCAATACACTCTGTTGATTCAATCTCCATGTTCATTTCAAAATATTCACTGGCATTGTTTCTGTACAGCATACTATGTGAAGAGGAGTCTTTCAAATTTCTGCTGACCTGGAACTGAGAATACATCTTGGTACCAGCCAAAGAATTTTTTTTCTTTCCAACCTGGCTGTGTATGAATGAGTAAAAAGAGACTGTCAAAGGACCCCAGATGGGGAGAGAGGCCTCTGGTCCTTATCTCCTCACCTGGGCTTCATGTGGTCCATAAATGTATTGCTCTGCTGTTGCTTCTATATCTGCTTTGTCTTGGGTAAAGAAATAATTGTACTAGGATCTAATTTTGTGCTCTGGGAAGTTTGGGAGAACAAGTTGCCAGAGGTCCAGAAGCCAGAGTCCAGGCTAGTCTGTGGTTCAATAGTGACCAGGACCAACTCCAGCAATTAATACCATTAACAGCCAAGAGACTAGCTTCTACAAGAGTGAGTTACTCATCCATCAACTATCCTTCATTCTGAGGTGAACTTGGCAGGGCAAATGTTTTGTCTAATGTGTTTTAAATTTGAGTCTACTTTACCTAGAGATCAAAGTGCTTTAGGGGAGAGTGTACTCCCAGATGTTAGGGAGGAATGTTTGTAGTTTTTATTTTTGCTGTATATTCTCAGTAAATATGCCTTTGTAAAAACTCATTGCTATTAATTGTTTAAATGATACTGGGGGCTAATTGATAATTGATAATGTGGCAAATATATCAAGATAATGGCAAAAAATATCACCAACTCCTTAGAAACCTAATAGAAAGAGCCTTGCTTTGGAGACCTGATTTGTTTGTATAAGGGGGAGTTGGAATAAGAATGTCTCAGAAATTACAAAGAGCTATATATATAAAAGAGAGGACCCTTACTTCTGAATTTGTTTTTGCTATTTCTTTTTCATGTATAAGCTAGGAAATACTTCTTTGAGCTGGTTGGAAGAGTCAGGTAGGGACAGAGTACCAGCCCTAGCCCCTGACCAATCACTGTGGCTTACAAACATGGTTGTCTCTGTATGATTTATTTAATCATGATCTTGGGTGAATGAGCAATTTGAAATGAAGTTTCCAGGTGACCTTATTAATTTCAGAGATCTAGACCAACACTATCAGAGGACCCTCTGATGATCAGAGTTAGTAACAATGAACCCTAGAATCATATTTGCAAATGGCAACAGAAGCAGCTGCAGATAGAAGTAAAAACAAAACAAAACAAAACAAAAACCAAAATCCAACCCACCCACTTGAGGATGGTGAAAGCTTTAGGAAATGTGACTCTTAAAAAGAGAAGTACCATCAATAACCTCAACAGAGGTATAGAACTTTGGAGTCCTAGGAAGGATCTATATTTAATGGGAACTTTGTTAGTACTCCACAATGGGAAAAAGTGACACTGGTGCCAGAATTTGAAAGGTACCATTCTGCACCATGTATTTTCTAGATATGTTTCTCATTAAATTTCTGCTTCTAGTTTGAGCACATTCTCTGTGGGAGCTTGTTTGTGAAAGGGGAGTACATGCTTCAGTTTGAAAATGAATGCTTTCCACCAATTGTACTTTCTGTACCTGCTTAGCAAATACTTTTTGTAAAGGCTAATTAGGCTAATTGTTAATGGAAGGTATACCTTAGGAGCTCAGGAACTATAGTGATGGAAATCTGGCCCCTTAGGGTTACCATTAAAACCTTGAGGGAAGTAAGTAGCAAAGAACTCTTTAGGGACCTCAAACTGTGAGTACAAGTAAAAGATGGATGGGTAGTGAGTCCAGGGTGTATTCTATATGTGGACATTCCCTTCCTCTTCTCCATTATTTGAAAAAAAAAACTAAACTGAAAAGAAGAATTTAAAGGGGCATTAGAGATCTTCTAGTTCAAACTGTATCTGATTAGGATCCCTCTCTACAACATTCCCAACAGATGTTCACACAGGCTATACTTGAAGACCTCCAGGAAAGGGAAATGCATTAATTATAGAAGAGGTTATTCCCCTTTGGAATAGCTTTAGTTATTAGGAAGTTTTTCTTTAAATTCTCTTCCAGTCCACTATCATATATTAGTGATAATTTTGCCCTCCATGGTCAATCAGAACAAATATAATCCATCTTCCACATGACAGCTCTTTAAATACCTTACACCAACGGTTCCCCTTTTAAACTTTCTCTTCTCCAGAATAAACTTCCCCAGTTCTCTCAGTCAGGCTTCATAGGGGCTATCGGCCTTGCTTTGTCCCAGTTACCTTTTTCTGGGTAGGCTCTAGTTTGTGAACGTCATTTGTATTTGACCAAGTCTCTATTGGCTAATAGATAATATTGTTTACAACCTTCAGGTAGAGCGCAAGGTAGGGAAAATGACTGGAATACGACCAGGCATCTATGGGAACCATCTACCAGCAACACCTCCAGTTTGTGCCTCCCTTCCTGCCCAGGCAGGGCCTTTATTTTCTGAAGGTATAAACCTCTTCAGACATAAAATCATCCCAGTGAAGATATACTTGCCTTGGTGACTTATCGCTCTTTGTATTTTTTAGTGCTTTAAAGTTTTTTATGTTTCCAATAACCTGAAGAAAGATGATA
The DNA here is from genome assembly GCA_028646575.1 of Pseudocheirus occidentalis. NCBI lineage: Eukaryota > Metazoa > Chordata > Mammalia > Diprotodontia > Pseudocheiridae > Pseudocheirus > Pseudocheirus occidentalis. Next base: position 72,555,945 of record CM053595.1, on the reverse strand, counting down.
GATATATAATAACACTGAGCAATAACATACTGTATTTACAAACATATAAATATACTCCATCAAATGTACATATTTTTATAACTCTCGCTGATCTTTCTCCAGCAGCTGCATTTCTTTGAATTACAGGATGTAAGTAATGAGCCCATCATCCCACTCACACATCTATAAATTACATGGAAGAAGCTGGGTGTCCTGTAGATATCTGTGCCTCTTAACTCACCTACAGGTAGATTTGCTTCCTCCTTTCCCTCTGCTCCCATTAGAGATAGAGGAGGTGGACACTTTGAAACTATAGCAAGAGAACTGTACTTGTAATCAAGAAACCAGAAGTTCTAGTCCTGGACATTGCACTTTCAAGTGGTGTAGCTTTGGGTAAAGTTACTTAGCCCGATGGGGCCTAGAAAAATAAAATGTTAATATTGGAAAGCACTTTAGAATGTAGACCCTCCTATATATAGTCTTTGTTTGAATTAGCATATCTTCTGAATTATTGTATTTTGAATTTGTTGTATGTATTCTGCTGTTATCAATTTATTTACCCTAGTCTTCAGTTGTCTATACTGTGTAATTGAGTATTATATCCAATCAGTATAGATAGGATACATATGTGTTTAGAGGTGTAACTAGCAATGGTGAAATCTGGGGCAAAAGTTGAGAGAGTGGCCAAATTATAGACTGCTTTGGTCAGGTGTATTGTGCCAGCAGGGAGGTGGCACATCCCTTGTGCACTATGATTATCCCCATGGTATAACCGATGACCTTCAGCTCCTGGAAAAGATGAAATGGTGAGACACAAGACTGGGGATGAGGGGGTAGAGGAAGCTTGTGGTAGTAACAGCATCCTCTAGGACAGTAGTGACATTGGAACAAAGGAGAGAGCAGGGCAGTGACAATGTGGCTGAAGGGGTCATGGTGCATAGCTAGCAGATGACCTTGAGGTGTCAGGATGTCTCCTCACATAGTAGGAATCTGGGACAAAACCCTCTTAGTCCCATCCTATTTTTAAAGCTGCATAGTCATACATGCATGTGAGAGAATGTGCATATGGATATATAAACACACGCACTCATGCATGCATATTGCTCATTTATAACCGTGATTCAAATCACACACATATTTGTATATACATATAAGCATACACATGTGTGTGTGCATGTAGAGCCATTAGAGAGAGCTCTCTTTGCCACCAGCTGTTTCATTTGTGTGTTTCTTATCTAACCAACTGATCTTCAAACTCTTTTTAGGAAGAGACCAGGACTGGGAGTCAAGTGTATTGGGTTCCAGTCCTAGTTCTGCCTCTGTGGGATTGAACTATGCTGTGTGGGATTGAACCTTGCACAAATAATTTCTTCTTTCTGGGCTTCAGCCAACTCCTTTGAACAAAGCATTATTAAACTAGATTCTATCTAAGTCCCTCTTAGCTCTAAAGATCTAAGATACTACAAAAAGATAATTTCTTCCCTGACTCTAAAGTCTAATTTTCTTTTAAAAACAAGTATAACCATTGATAATTGATGTAGCTTTGCTAAATTCTAACAAATCATTGTGAAAAACGTTAGTTAATATGGAGAACTGCCAAAGTCAGAAACATTGATACCAATGCAGATCACCAACCATCTGTGACTTAGCTATTTCCTGGGACATTACCTGAGGCAAACAGAGGTCATGTCTTGCTCAGGGTAAGCTAGATAGTAATCATCAGAGAAGAGATTCAAACCCAGGACTTCCTAAAACCAAGCCCAGCACTCAATACTTTATATCAGACTGCTTACCCTCATTTATATATATGATATAGTTGTTATCAAGTCATTGGGCAGAAGGACAAATCCCAAGTGCAATATGGGAAAATGTTACCTGCTTCGTGATAAGATGGTGTATTTTACAAGACCATATTATGTCAAGAAGCTGGACCTGCTTGTATGTATTTAGAATTCCCCCTATGGTGCTTAATACAGTGCTAGACATAAAGTAATGATAATAATGATGATGATGATGATGATGATGATGATGATGATGACAGTAATAGTTCATGTTTATATAGCATTCTGCAGTTTAGTCAGTCAATAAGTATTTGTTAGACATTTGCTATTTACTGGACGCTGGCCTCAGTGTTGGGAAAACAAAGAAAAACAAAAATAATTCCTGCCCTAAAGGAACCAACATTCTAATGAGTGAAGAGACATATAAACAGCTAGGTACATAAAAGCTAAATAAAGAGTAGATGGAAGGAAACATAACAGGGAAAGCACTAGTAACTGGGGAGACCACGGAAGGCCAGCTATAAAAGATGGGAGTCTTGGAGAAACTAAAATTTGAAGGAAGCCATGAAAACTGAGGCAGAGGTGGGAAAGGAGAGCATTTCAAGTGTGATGGACGGCTAGCGCAAAGACGCAGGGGCTGGAGACATTGCATCATGTCCAGCTAAGAAGGTCGCTGTCCCTCTCACTCCAGTAGTTGGAGGAGAATAAAGTGTAAGGACTGAAAAGATAGGAAGGGGTGCAACTTTAAGCATTAAATAAAGGACTTTGTATTTGAACCTAGAGGTCACTGGTCCTCTTCAAGAATGAAAGACGAACCACAATCACAACAGTAGGGAGCCATTGGAGTTTATTGAGTTGGGGGCATGATGTGGGGGAGCCCTTAGTAGTTGAGAGGTATATGGAGTGTAGTTCTGGGAGAAACTGGAGACAGGGAGACCAATTAGGAGAGTATTAACAGTAGTCTAGGCATTTTCTCACAACAATCCTCAGAAGTAGGAAATATAAATATCAACATTCTTATTTTAGAGATGAAGAAGCTGAAGCTCATAGAAGTCAAGGAATCATATAGAGAGAGGTGAAAGGGACCTAAGAAGTCATGTGGTCCTCCAAACCCTCATTTTATGGAGGAGGAAACTGGGGTTCAGAGAAGCCTAGGTTAGTTTGGTGATAAGGATTGTGGTCTCCCAACCTTTATACCTGTCTTCTGATTCTTAGGCCAGTGGGTAGTTTTTTTTCTTTGTCTCTTCACACATGTTGCCTCTCAATATTAGGCTTTTCAATTGCTCTTTAATCATTTATAACAATGAAACCCATGCCTTGCATTTCTGGAGTGTTTGAAGATCATCAATGTGTTTTCCTCAAGGTAAACTTATGATTCAGGTAGTGTAAGTATTATTAGCCCCATTTTTAGAGATGGAGAAAATGAGACTCAGAGAGATAAAACAGCACAAATCTATAGTAAGGGTCACTCCTGGAATTCAAAACCAGATCTCAACCAATTAAGCATCTACAATATGTAAGGCACTCTGCTTTTCCAGTTACTGGAGACAAGGGCAAAACAAAACCATTCCCTGTAGTAGAGAGAGGTCTGGGCTTGAAGTTCATTTCTTGGCTCTGACACAAATCAACTCTTTGACTATGGGCAAGTCATTTAATCTTTCTATGCCAGTTTGCTCATCCATAAAATGAGCATAATAATAGCTTTAGTAGATGGTTTGCAGGATTGTTGTGGTATTTAAATAAGATTGTGAGTACAAACTACTTTGTATACTTTAAAAGGTTTCATATGTATATGAACATGCAAGGTTCATACACATAACATGAAACACAAAATGCTTCACGTGTATACGAACATGTATGTATATATGCGCATGCACACATGTAAATATGTATACGTGCACATGCATTTACCTATATGCATATGCGTGCATGCATGTGTGCATATGTGTGTATAGAAAAATATACATGCTAGTCTTGTTACTGTCATTGTTCTTGTTAATGCCATTGATGGAATACAACATTTCAATAAATAAGTGAGTCTAAAGTAATTTTAAGAGAGAGAAAACAGTCATATCAAGGGAAAGCAGGAAATACTTTTAATAAGATGGGTGAGGCCGGCCCTGGAGTCAGGAGGACCTGAGTTCAAATTTGGCCTCAGACAAGTAACACGAAAAACTAGCCATGTGACCTTGGGCAAGTCACTTAACCCCAATTGCACTACCTTCCCCCTCCAAAAAAGCAAAACACAAAAACAAAAACAAAAAAGCAGATGGGTGGGGAAACTGATTTGAGAAACTGATTTAAAGAAAGTTGAAGATTTGAAGAGCTGGAGGTCCCTGAATGCAAGGTTGGTGTTTTTCCCCAAATGCCACAGGGCTCTTGCCAGGTGGGCACCTGGGGCACCTGGGCTTTTTGTCTTTACCATAAAGCTATCCCACAAACCAATCTTTGGCCTTGTTCCTAAGGCCCATGAACTTCTGTGAGGGGGCTCTCTGGATCTTTCATGGGTGAGTGGGAGAGATCATCTGGCACGGTCACAGCTGAGCTCAGCATCATTGTCCAAATTTTCCATGCTCATGTTTAATTTACCCGCCTGTAGTTTTTCAAGTTGTCATCCATTATTTATGCAGCCCTGCACTCCAACGTGGGGCTCTGGAGTAAGAATGTGCCAAATGCAAAACACAAAACAACATCCCTACCCCAAAGAATTGACAACTGGCTCTTTGTACAAAGGAAGGGGCTGTGCAATTCTGTCTTCAGGGAGCTGTTTCCCGTCCTCTTTCAAGTGACTCTTCTGTGAATTCATCTTCATTCCATTGCCTTTCCTTATAAAAGGAGCCAGTGAATAATTGAAGTCCCAGTCCTCTCACAAGGGAATGGCAGGGCCCATAGCCCTCATGAAACGGAAAACATATAGGCTCCTATAAAGAGTGTGGATTATCCAGGAAAGCTTAAAGGGTTCACATGAGGAATTCAGTTGAAATTTTCCCTCATTTGGGGACACACTGATCCACTGGGACTTGGAATCTGAAGCTGTAGGTTGGGACCCCAGCTCCAATACTCATTGGCTCAGTGACAATTGACAGATTACCTAACCTCAGTTTCCTCCTCTGTAAATGAGGGTGCCTATACACTTGCTATACACAGTTCACAAAGTCCTTTATAAACAAATACTTTGTCAATGTAAGCCATCATTATTAGCTGTGGTTTCATGAAATTATAGAGTTGGAAGAGACCTTAGAGATTTTCCAGTCCAATCACCTCATTTTATAGATGAGGAAACAGGCCCAGAGTAGGGAAGGCACTTTCTCAAGGTCATACAAGTACAGAACTAGGACTAAAATCTGTGTCTTCTGACTGCAAATCCAGCTCTTTGCTGTCTCCTTGCACTGCCAATATTTCAGAACTTCAAAGAAGTTGTGATTTCAGTTGTAGAAGGATAAGAAAAGGAGGGTATGGTTAAATATGGCTTCATCCAAGAAAGATCTGGGGATTCTGGTGGGCTATGAGCTCAATATGCATCAGGAGTATGCTTTGACGGCCAAAATGATCATAATAATTTAAAAAACACACTAAAACTCTAATGTGAAGCTGCAAGTTACCTGGGCTATGTGCAGAGGATGGTAAACAGCATGATGATGGGCCTTAAATGTTATCAATGAGCAACTGAGAGAGACACTGGGGTAGTTTGCAGGGAGAAGGGGAAGGGGGTGGGGCATAAGGGCCAGAATTTAACAATATCTCAAAATGTAATGTAGCTGAAGGCTATTAATTGGAAGGATTAGGTATGGTTCCTCAAAGAGAAGAACTAGATTTCCTGTATAAAAGTTATATTTAGATAAAAATACTCCTTAGACAAAAATGCTCTTCCCACCCCTTAGTAGAGCCTGCTAGAGCTTGTACTCTGCTTTTATAGCTTTAGAGAACCCTGAGTCAGCCACACACCATAATGAGGCATGAAAGTAGGACTCGAGTTGAATATTTTTATTACTTACACCAAAAAGTGGAGAAATGTTCATGTTCCACCAATTTTCAGCTAAAATGAGTCTTGGATCACGTTAGGTTTAAATCCCAACTCTTCTGCATACTAGAAAGGAAACTTAGAAGTCATCTGGTCCCAATCCTTTACATTATTAAGGGGATAGGGCCAGATAAGGAAACTGGGGTTCAAACAGATTGTATGATTTGCCTAAAGTAATACAGTTTGAAAAGGGCAGAGCCAAGATTAAATCCTCTTTCTTGGTCTTTTGGCCAGGGTTCCTTCTATCCCATCTCACTGCTTCCTACTAAAATAAAATGCCTAAGATTACAAAAGAAATCAGTTATATTGAAACAGTTATCAAAATCTTTTTCAAAAGTTTCATACCCCTTTCCAAAAGTACCCCCAGACATTGCCAAACCCCAATCTGTTTTCAACAAGCTGCATAACATCAGGGAAGTGAGATGGTTGGGGGGTCATTTAATAAACATTTATTAAACACCAACTATATGTCAGACTCTGTGCTAAACACTAAGGATACAAAGAAAGGTTTAGAAAAAGCCCCTCATATTGAGGAACTCACAATCTAATGGGTGAGCCAATATGTAGACAACTATGCACAAATGGGATTTGTAAAAACCTGGAATTGTTCAGGGAGGGGGCTGAGAAAGGCTTTCTTTAGAAAGTGGAGTTTTAGCTGTGACTTGAAGGAAGTCAAGGAAGCCAGGAGCAGAGTTGAGGAAGGAGAGCATTCCAGATACGGGACAATCAGAGAAAATGCCTAAGGTGGAGATGGAGTGTCTTGCTCAAGAAATGGCAGAGACCAATGTGTGCTGGACAGTGGAGTATATGGAGTAGAGAAGATGTGAGAAGACTGGAAAGGGTGTGTGTGTGTGTAAGTGTGTGAGTGTGTGTGTGTGTGTGTGTGTGTGTGCTGGGGTAGTGTTGCAGTTTATGAAGGGCTTTGAATATGAAACAGAAGATTTTATATTTGATCCAGGGAGTGAAGAAGCCATTGGAGTTTATTGAGGAAGGGAGGGAGTGACATAGACCTGTGCTTTAGGAATATCACTTTGACAGCTGAATAGGATGAGGACCAAAATGGGGAAAGCCTTGTGGAAGGCAGACCAACCAGCAGGTTATTGTAATAGATAAGGCATGAGGTTGCTAGGGTCTTCATTAAGGTGGTGGCATTGTAAGAAGAGAAAAGGGGAAATATTTGAGAGATATAATTAAGGTATAAATGACAAGACTAATAGCTAATTGGATATAAAGGGAGAGAGAAAGTGAAGAGATGAGGATGACACCTAGCTCAGGGGTTGAAAACCAATACTAGATGTAATCACTGACTGTCCAGTTTCAAAGCCCACAATCATCCGTCCCCATCTAACAGTGTCCCATGCAATAGAGCTATCCAAAAATAAAATGTGATATTCTGGAAGGCAGTCAATTCGTAGAATGATAGGATCATATCTCTGGAGCTAACCCAACTTTCCTGTTTTAGAGTAACACACTTTGACACTGCAATAGCTGCTGATACCACCAAAGCTAGGGCTACCCATGGAGCCTTCCCACCAGACCAGGGCTGGGTCTCATACTTCCAACTAGGGCAGGCTGACAATGCTCAAACTGGTGATAATCTCTAATGTATCTTGTATGTATCTTATTTGAACATGGTTGTTTTAATGTTGTCTTACACATTAGACTGTGAGCTCCTTGAGAGAAAGGGCTATTTTTGCCTTTCTTTGCTAGAATTTAGCACAGTGCTTGGCACATTGTAGGCACATACTAAATGCTTACCAAATGACTGGTATTTAGGCTGACCCCATGAAAGTAGGACAGTGAAAACCACAGGAAGGGATACAAGCGGGAATACCACCATCATGACTCTATCACAATGGACTTTAGGCCATAGCAGGCAGAGGGAACACAAAGGTGGTTTTGTGAGAGGCTACTTTCAGACTCAGGAGGCTATAGCCAGGTATGTGGCCACACAAAAATCTTTTTGTAACCTTTATATCTATGCTTAGGGAACCTCTGACAGAGAGCAGTAAACATGGGGGTCTCTTTTTACAGATGGATTATTGTTATGGTTAGTCTGCTTGGTTTCCCATTCCTAGTCATAGACAGGGAGGGAGAAAGACCATTCTTGAAGAAACAGAAATTTTTCCCCACCAGATTACAATTGTGGAGAGTCCTTGATGCCTTTCCAATCACACCACATAGGTTGTAAAAATGTCTAGTGAGCTCAGTAAGGGGGCTAGTATACCAAGCTGTCAATTAAAGACATTAAACTGCAGTGATGCCATAATAACTCTACTTTGTTTCTCTCTGGATTATCTTCTCTTCAAGTAAGATATGTATTTAGCCTTATCCTAGCCACCTGAACTTTGAACACCTAAGCTATTCGGGTATGGTGAGTAGAGCACTGAATTTAGAGACAAGACACTTGGGATCTAGGTTAATTTCTCTGTCACTAACCTATTTGTATCACCTAGGGCAGATTCCTTATCTTCTCAGCCCTCAGTTTCCTTTTTATGTGTAATACTCATTTTCCAGAGACTTATGGGAGCACCAAGTTGGAAATGGACAGTTGCTTTTATCTGCAATTGCTTCTGGCTCTGGGTGGTTTAGGGGACAGGGATAAAACTCCTTGGAGGAATGTAGGAATACATGTGACATTGGGCTAAGAATGCTGCTAAAGTGGTCAGTTGTCAAGAAAAAGTGGAACGTTTCCCAACCTTATGGTAGGGCGCAATGGTGAACAGGAGCTGGTGGAGGTGATAAGAATGTAGCATGGCCTGCTTGCTAGGATGGAAATTGGGACAGAGATGATGGACAACCATTGAGAAAGGGCTTCATTGTAATCTATAGCGTAGAACTTCCCTTCCCCTTTATCCATTTATTTATTTATATAGCCATTCATTGATCCATTTATTTATTTTTTTACTTATTCAGTGATATCATTTTTGCACAGCTCCCAGAAAGAAAAACCCAATTATCCCTCTTGAAGACTGATTAAGATGTCATTTTGGAAAGTTTTTAGTCCAAGTTTTGTCTGAATTTCTATGCATTTAATACCACAGTTAATTGTTAAGCTATATGTTCCAAATGTATGCAGCATTAACATGGTGGGAATGAGATGTGGCAAATGAAAAACCTATAAAAGACTATTATTAGACTCCAAAGACCACAGGCTTGGAGCACCTAGTCAAAGAGAAAGAGAGAAGGTGTTGTTTATTTTAATAGCTTCCCAGGTCAGGGAGAATACATTCACTATGGGTACCACCTAGGATGGGACTAGGTGGCTGCTTGTGGCAGGGTAGGTAGCAACTGCAATTTCTTTGGACATTTGGCCAGGATTGAAAGGAAACCATGCCCTGAGAAAAGAAATAGGGAGTGAATGTGGAGAAAATCACTCCCCAAGGAAGAAATGAGTCTGGGGAAGCTCTGCTCACACAAAGGTGGGGGTAGGGGGAGTAAAGTGATTAACAACTCTGCTTCCTCACTGATCATTCAGTATTAGAAATAAATTGGAGATGTTGGACTAGATGATCTAAGAGCTTTTGTGGCTGTGATGTGCTATGTTCTAAGACTGATTCCACTTCTAATGTTTTAAAGTTCCCTTCCAGCTCCAAGATTCTATCTTATGACCTTCTTTCTGGCTCTAACATTCTCTGAGTCTGAAGTTCTTAAATGGAATAGAGAGTGCTAGACTTGGGGAAGCTAGTCGTGGACAAGGAAGTGGACTGAAAAGTGCTTGTTAGAGGAAAGGAAAAAGAAGAACTTATACATCGAGGGAGTAGTTATTGAAGTTCTGTCAGCGGTTTCTAGCAAATAGCTGATACATTTCGAAAAATGCCTGGAAGATTTTTCCACACCCTGCAGGGAGTGTTTTTTAATAAGTGATGTGGTCAGGAGGGTAGGTATAATTTTTCTCAGCTAATACTGACTACAGACAACAGCAGGTTTTGTTAGAACAACTCATTTGAGCATTAAAGACATGCACATAGAATACTTAAAGACACACATGAAAGACTGTTAGGGGAGGATAGGCCTAGTTCAGGCAAGCTTCATTCCATTCACACTTGTGTTTCTTACTCTCCTGAATTTGGCTATCATAATCCAGTTGACTCTCACACTGGAAATTCCTTCAGCACCAGGGATTTTTTTCACTCTGGAACATTCCTCTACCATGTCAGTACCATCCCATTGAAAAGCCTGCATTTGGGAAATGGGACTAGCCTGACTATGTTTCATTCCCTTCCTGGGTGTGATTTTGACTCTCCAGACTTTGTAATCATACCTCCTCTTGGTTACTTCCCAACCCCCTTATGCTTTTTGGTTTCTTTTATGTATTATCTTCCCCCATTAAAATGCAAGCTCCTAGAGGGCAAAGATAGACTAGCTTTTTGTTTGTATTTCTATCCCCAGCACTTAGTACAGTGCATGGCACAAAGTACATAACAAATGCTTGTTGTGCCTACTTGGATGTTCACACCACCATTCCTACCTTTATTCTGGAGTACTAGAATCTCAGAGTGGGAAGTGATCTTAGACTCTGTAATGGTAATGCGGATTTGAAGATCTTCCCTGCCTCTTGTATTGGCAATCAAACAGGTACTTAGCACCTAGTTTCAGTTCATGATTGTATCAAGTATTAAGATCCAGAACTTGTGAATCCCACAGTGGGAGGAAGTTGCTGATGTAACAGGAAGGGGAGGAACAGGGAGGAGCTAATAGTATATATGAGGAAAAGCCCAAGCTAGAGAGCCAGAATTGCTGAGAGAACTGCTATGAATTGAGAACAGAATGGAGAACAGAAATTGTGGTGGCAGAATGGAGAACTGAGAACTGAAAAGAACTGAGAAGAGAACTGAGAAGAAATGAAAAGAGAGGAGAACTTGGAGAAATCATGGCTGTGACACCAGTACTTTGTCTATTTTGGTGTTACTTTGTCAGATTCATCTGTTGATAGAGGACATTACTGTTGTTACAGAAGCCCTGGGACCTTACTGCTGGTTCAGAAGCAGTGAAAGAGGATTTTCTTGCTGTATGTTTACAGAAATCCTGGGGGAGGGTCTTACTGATGTTTTCAGAGGTCCTGGGACTATACTGATGATTTTTGTTGATTCCTCAGACCTTGTTGTTGGTCTGTGTTTATTTCACAGGCAGAAAGTGAATTGATGAAGACACCAGCAATATGTATGAATGTTATTGTGGCTTTGTTAAGCATTGTGTTCCCAGAAACAGGAACTGTGAAGACTTGAGGTAGACTAGACATTGTGAGTTTAAATATGAAACAATAACTGCACAAGAGCTGGGCAAAGAACTGAGAGCTTTTGACCTCAGGTGACAGTTGATAGATTAGGGCAGGAGCTGGGACCATGGAAGAGGAACCATGGAATCTGAGAGCCTGCGTGGAGTCAAGATGAAAAGACCTCTCCTTGGGTATTTAACGCAAACTAAGAAGATCATGATTTACTGTGGCCTAGGGGTAGAAAACTTTGACCTTGACATTTAGATGATTGAGTTAAGGACTTCTCCAATTAAGAAGAAAGAAGACTTTTTAATTGAAGAGATTAGGACAATGTGATCTAGAGGTGGAGAACTTTGACCTTTGTAATTTGTGTCCATTAAGAAGACAAGCCTTCTTAAGGATGATTGATTTAAGGACTTACTAAATGATTGAGTTAGTAAATGATTGAGTTACTAAATGAATGTATTCTGTTTAAAGCTACGTGGCCACTTTGGTGAAAACTATGTGGCCATTTTAGTGATAAGTTGTTAAGTCATAACATTGTGAATGCTGTACTTTGATTTCTGTCATTGCCTTAGTTTACTGCTGAATAGAGAGTTCACTATACTATGTAATCAGAACCTTGAAGCTGTTCACAGCAACAGTCCAATGGAAAGCTGCTCATGCATGGCTTTATAAGGTAATTAAGTTAAATCTATCATGCAGAAAAAAGGACTCCTCTCTACAACCCCTCTTCTAGGTAATCTTTCGCCTCTGATCAAATATGTCTTCTACTGGTAATTAGATGGCATGGCAGATAGAGCTCCAAGTCTGTAGTCAGGAAGACCTAAATTTGAAACTGACTTTAGATATTTCCTAGCTGTGTAATCCTGGGTCACTTAACCTCTATTTGCCTCAGTTTTCTCATCTATCAGGTGGGGATAATAATAGCACCTCCCTCCCAAGTTAGTGAAGATCAAATGAGATAAGAATTATAAAGTACTTAGCACAGTGCCTGGCACACAGTAAACATTGTGTAAAAGTTATTTATTATTATTGTTATTGTTCCATATTATTAAGTTCACTTTTTAACAAGTCAACCCATTTCACTGTTGGACTTCTCTAATGACTAAAAAAAGAGTTCCATATTGAACTAAATTCTGTTTCCTTGTAACTGCTAACCAATAGTTTTAGTGCTGCTTCCTAGGTGCTCATGAAACAAATCTACTCTTCTCTATATCCAATAAAAATTAATTCTTGGACTTAAGAGGGAAAATGGAATAGATGGAGGAAGAAGTTTATGAAAGTGGTTCAATACATATCATCAGTAGGAATATCAGAAGGGATTAGAACCAGGAGTCTAGGTAGGTAGGATGAAAATTTGGCATTTTTAGTAAATAGGTCTGAGTTAAAGTCTGGTAAGGTCACCCAGATTGATAAAGAAGGTATGTTAAGGTGGGGATCAGGATTTTAGACTTCAGAGTTGTACCATGAGTCCTGGGACCTAAACCAGAGGAGGATTGGGGCATATAGTGGAGCTTTACATTGAGATGAAGTCATCCTTTGAAGAGGTTGTTCCTTTCCACAGCCCAGAATTAATCTCAGGACGTAACAAATACCTGTGCTTCTAGGTGGAAGCATCTAGGCATATTTGGTTTGAATAGCACAACAAGATGTTGAAGAGAAAGGTGTCTGGTTGCCAATCTCTCCTGTTGACATTCTGTCTAGCCTTGAAGGTCCATCTAAGATGAGTCCTCCTCTATGAATCCTTCCCTTATTCTCCCAACTGAAGGTGATTTAACCTTTTCCTTTGATCTCATAGACTGTTCTTTTCTGTTTCAGTACTTCTCAATACTTTACTTACTATAAGATTTATTTTTGTACATGTACATGTCTTGCTGTCCTGATTTGATGAGGAAATTCAGAGCAATATAAACCAGTAAATCTAAGCAGCCCCAGACCATGCTTCACATCCCACTGAGTTATCAAGTCCAGTCATATTTCCATTTCACCTTCCACCACGCACCTCACTCCATTCCTTTCCTTAGCCCCCCAAAGCCAAGGTCTCTCACTGCATCCAGGACCATCTTCACTTTTCCTGATCTATATCTTGCCACTGGACTCAAATGGCTCCAGAGGAGAGAGTGAGACTGGTGACTTTGCGCATCCTTCCTTCACTTAAATCCAATTCACTTGCAAATCCTGGTATCCCCTTCTTGATGTTATGGTCTTCTTTGACAAGGAAGGACAAAGAACAAAGAACAATAACAACAGATTCAGTAATACAATAAATTCTGTATTCTGGAAATGTGGAGACAGTCAATTTCCTTAGGGCTACTCTGTCCATCCCAATGGTTCCCCAGACCAAAACTCCTTTCCCTAGCCATTCCTCCCCTCATTGTCTTGTCTGCTCCCTTAGAATATAAGGTATTTTAGGGTAGGCACTGTCTTATATTTATGTCCTTATGGTCTAGTACAGTTCCATAAATACTTCCCATGTATATTTTCATTCATTTCATTCATTCTTGCCTTTCATTTCCCCACCAGACTGAAAAGTTCTTGAGGACGGGGCCCATCCTTATCATTCCTTTTCCTTATCATTGTAAAGAGGCAATATGGTATATTGGAAAAAGCCTTGGACTTGGGTTTCAATAGTTTTGACTCAAGTTCTAGCCCTGACAATTAGTAACACTGTCAATATAAACAGATTGCCTAATCTCTCTGAACATTAGCTTTTTCATTACCTATATGACTTTAAGCATATCCCTTAATCTTTCTGGGCCTCAGTATGTTCAAGTATAATATAAAGTTGAAGTTCTCTCCTAGCTGTTAACCCTATTACTCTTAAAAGGAGAACGATGATATCTCTATTCTATACATTACAAGACTGGTGGGAGGAAAGAGGTATGGTTGATATAGTGAAAAGAGTCAGCTGCAGAGTCAGCAGACTTGGGTACAAGTGCTCTGGCTAATTTTCACCATCTGTGTGACTTGGGTAAATCATTTTATCTTTTGGGTCCTCAGTTTCCTCATCTGTAAAAGGAAGAAGCTGGACCAAATAGCCTCTGAAGTCCCTTTCAGCTCTGGGTCTCTGATCCTTTGTAAAATGTAAAATATAGAAATTAGCATTTGGTCTTTGCTAGCACCCAGGACAGTGCATTAGTTATGCAAGGTTTTTGTTGAATGGATCAGTGGATGAGTGGCAGGAAGGGGGGAACTTGCAACCTCAAGGCCACATATGACCCTCTAGTTCCTCGTGTGTGACCCTTTGACTGAATCCAAATTTCACAGAACAATGTGGCCCTCTAGGTCTTCAAGTGCAGCCTTTTCATGTCTGATTCTGTCAAAATCAGGACCTAGAGGACCACATATGGCCTCAGGACCACAGGTTACCTGGTAGGGCAAAGGAAAGTATGTGCTACCCTCAGACTCCTGCTTTCTCTTTTCACCAGCTAGCAATTTTTCTCCAGCAACAGGCTTCCTGTATTTTTTTTCTTGAAAAGCTGATCTCTTGGTTAGGGAGGCTGGAGGTGGGAGTGGGAGGGAGGGAGAGCTGGAATGAACGGAAATGGACTCTTCTCCTCTGGGAAATGGTGGCCTTTTCTGGGGGACGGTTTAATCTTTTAGAGACAGATGAATATAGGACTCAGTAATCCTGTAATACCATCAGGAGATGAGGGGAGATGGAGAGAATTTCAATAGGAGTACTGAGAATCTCATGATATTTCAACAATTGTACTATATCTGGGACTGGGGGGTTCCTTTGAGACACATACATGGAAATAAATGCTAGGGTTAATGAGGAGGGAATTTGGTAGGGAGCAGGATGAGGATCACGTCTGTCTCAGAATCATGTCCATTAGCCAAGTGCCTGGAGGTTGGCAGGCCAGCAAAGAGCCCAGATAAACAGTTAGGGGTTGACAAATGGGGAGGACAGTAGTTAATACTAATTCTGTAAACATGGCAGGAATGGAAGCAGCCTTCCTCCTGGTCCCTTGCAGTTCTCAGACATGTGTTCTCATGTAAAAAGGTTCTTCCAACTCCTGCCTCCTCTGATGTGCCCTTGCACAAGGCTATCTAGGGAATAAACACAGATAATTGAGCCCCTAGTCAGGTCATAAAGTCAGGATAGGCACTTTTCTCCAAACAAGCCAAGCATCCAGAGGAGTACTAAATCGCTTAGCATCAAAGACAGGTCAGTCAGAGGCTAGAACTTCCTAGTTCTATCTCCTGTCCAAAGCATCCAAGGTTCTAAAATCCCTGAGGACAAGAAATGAGGATATGGGTGATTATGTGGAAGCATTATGGACTAAACCTACTATTCCCTGAATTAGCTTGAGTATCCTAGCAATAAACACATATTCTGCAGTTATATGAGCGAGGTATGCTTGTGTGTCTGGGGGGTTGGGAACAGGTGCAGAATGCTATATATACTGTCAGGTGCAGTGGTATCAGTTATTTCTGAATAACTGTTTTTGTTACAAGTGGGGGGTTATATTGGGGAGGGAAGGGCATACTGAAAAATGACTGTGATGCAAGATAGAAAAAACATCAGTTGAGCTAAAAAAAACAACAAACTTATGCTATTTCTGACCATTAGTGGTTTGAGTGCTTTCCTTCCTGAGGATCCCCCCAGCCCCTGGCTCATTAATGCCTATACAGCTGGTCTGAGGGCTGAGGCAATGGAATCTAGCCCAGATTTGGTACCTGGGTCTATATCCTGAATTTGGCCATGGAAACACTGAGAAGTCCCAATGGAAAGACCTCTAAATTGTAAATCAGGAGACTTGGGACCTAGTTTCAGCTCTACCATAAACTTGCAGAGTGATTGTGAGCAAGTCACTTGGCTTCTCAGTGACTGGGTTTCCACATATGTAAAACAGAAATAATATGAGTTCTGCTTACCCATAAGATTGTTTAGAAGAACAAAACGAAGCTAACATTGAGGTAGCACTAAATGGTTTGTAAAGCAAAGGTTAGGAGGCAGGCAGGTTGCTCAGTGGATAGAGCAGTGGGCTCAGAGTCAGGGAAACCCGAGTTCCAATGTGACTTCAGACACTTACTAGCTGTGTGACCCTGGGCAAGTCACTTAACTCCTGCTTGCCTGGAAGGTAGCTAAGTGGTTCAGTTAATAGAGCTCTGGGCCTTGAGTCAGGAAAACCTGAGTTTGAATCTGGTCTTTGATACTTACTAGGTATGCGACTCTGAGCAAGTCACGTAAACTCTGCTTTAATTCACTGGAGAGGGAAAGGGCGAACCACTCCAGTACCTTTCCCTAGGGCTACTCTGTCTATTCCAGTGATTTCCCAGACCCAGACTCCCTTCCCTGACCATTCCTCCCCTCATTGTCTTGTCTGCTCCATTAGAATATAAGGTCCTTGAGGGAGTGACTGTCTTATATTTATGTTCCCTTGGTCTAGTACAGTTCCATCAACATTTAATGTATGTATTTTTTATTAATTCCATTCATTCTTGTCTTTCACTTCCCCAGCAGACTGAAGGGTTCTTAAGGATGGGACTGTGTTTTCTTTATCATTGTGCGACAGCTCCATGGATAATATGGTTCACAGGGTCATGAAGAATTGTATCTGACTGGACAACAATGGTTTACAAAGCCATTTCCTCATGATGTCCTTGGGAAGTAGGTATTTTTTTTCTTTAACTAGTCCTATGATTTCACTGATTTAGGATCTTCTTTTAAGGAACTTCCTTTACCAAAGCAGGACCACACTTGTCCTACCACATCTGTTGTAATAAGGAATTACTGGGGACACTAAGAGCTTAAGTGATTTGCCCAGGCTCACGTATTAAGTGTAATTAGGAAGTGTCAGTTTAATTCAGATCAGCCTAATTCTGAGGCCAGCTAACCACTGTGCCATTCTGCCTTTCACATTTCTTTATAGGTATAGAAAGAGACGCACACATATGTATATACAAATATATTAATATATACATATATATGTATAAACATACACATATAAATTTATGTATTTCTTATTTATGTCCTATTCTGTACTTATGTAGTCTATAAACCAGGTTTCCTATGACTACTTTGTGAAATACATGACAAATATTATTATGCCCTTTTTATAGATGAGGAGACTGATGGTCAGAGATATTGAGTGACTTGCTCATAATCACATCACAAAGAATGGTTCAAAGGAAACTGCTAGATTTGAATTTGGAGTCAGAAGACTTGGGTCTCAACTTTGTTGTTTATTATGTATGACCTTTGGTTGGGCTCAACCACCTCCAAGATGAAAAAAATGAATTAATTAAACTTTGAGGACCTTTCAAACTCTAAATCTATGGTTCTGTTCTGATTCTAAGTAGTTACATACTACTTAGGATTTGAACCCACATCTTCGAGCGCCGAGTTCATTACTATTTCCACTATATCAGAGCAGGTAGAAAATATTAAAAAAAAGTTTGGATAATAATAAGAATCATGATGGACACAGTGGTGTAGAATTAGAATCATTGGTCCTGAGGAGGCTGAAGCCAGTTCTCTCATGCCAATAGGCTGCCCAAGAGGAGGCTACCTGGCTCAGAACAAAAAGAGGGTGGATCTGATCAGGAGTGGGATCAAGTGCAGTCTGAGGCAGGAAGACCCAGATGAAAAAAAAAATACCACGAGACTGACTTCTCCAATAAAGGTAAGACAACCATGCAGATGAATACAGTGTTTCTCTTGGACCCTTAGAAAAAGGAAGCCTGTGAGATTTAAAATTTAAATGAAACATATTCAACCTAGCAGTGGTCTTATTCAGGTATTAGGTACTTGTCACTCTTATTTCCTACAAGTTTACCTTATAACTTGAGGTGTTAGAGAATGTAAGGAAAACTAGGGGCCAAGACCTGAATCTCACAGTTTAGCCCCAGGACTCCACTGGGTTATCAGATGATTGCATAGAACAGATAGACATAGAACAGAACCAAGGATAGTAGAGAACAGATATTGATGACCAATGATACCATAAGGTATAACATACAGCAGAAGGTGAACCACACAATTTTGAGTACAACAGACCAGCCAGAACAAAATTATAAGTCAGAAACATTTGCCTTAGACCGACCCTCTTCTACCTTTCTTCTCAGTTTCTCCCATTTCCCTCCTGCTGCTTTCCCACTTCCCCAGAGATTTCCTCTGTAAGCTCCTCATTCTCCAGAGGTGCTGATCCGCTATCCCATTATTGTTCTCAGTTGGTTGTTGGCTAATCCTTGTTCTTGAGGCAGGTAGATCATGATAGCATAATGAATTACGTTGAAACCTCCCATGAAGCTGAGATAATACAATTTGCCTTCTTAGCTAGAGACCAAGAAAGAAAAGATATATGGTCTAGAATCTCCTCTGAGACAGATGCATGACAGAGCAATAGACAATACAGTATGAATGAGAGGATACTCCATGAGAAGCCCTAGTACCAACTTTGCCACTGACTAGCCACATGAATGTGGGCAAATTATCTCCTCTCTCCGGGCCTCAGTTTTCTCATTTGAAAATGTCAGTATTAGACTAGATAAGGGGTTTATAACTTCTTTTTTGTGTTAGACTCTTTCACAGTCTGGTGAAGCCTATGAACCTTCTTGCAGTATAATGTATTATTTTTAAAATTGTAATTGAAAGAGATGTTGAATTTCAGTTAGAGGTAAGTGAAAATAAAGATGTAATTTTTTCCTCACACAACTTTACAGCTCTTCTGAAATTTATCCATGGACCTGCCCAGTTAACCCTGGGACTAGAGGATCTCGCAGGTCTTATCTAGCTTTAATATATTTTGTTGCCCCTTTGATTTCTAACATTATAAGCCAAGGTGTGTTCTAACTCCAAGATTCTATGATTCTATAAGAAGCTCTGTGGTATCATATTAGTACCTGGATTATAGTACAGCACTTAAAAAAGTTTGCAAGGTACTTTAGGGATATTTTATATTTTGACCATCACAACAATTCCAAGAGGTATGTATTATATATATATACATACATATATATATATATGTGTGTGTGTGTGTATATATATGTATATATACACATATATATATTTACAAAGTATATATTATACATATAGAACACTAGTCTTCAACTTAGAGGATCTGGGTTAAAATTCCATCTGATGCTTTGAATTTGTCTAACCTTGGACAAAACTCCACTGGTCCTCAATTTCCTCATCTGTAAAATGCGGGTGGATTGGACAAGATGGCCTCTGAAATTAGTTCCACTTCCAGAATTGTGATCTCATGACTTTCCATGAGGATACTCAGAGGTAATAGACAAACTCAGGTATTCTTGACTCTAAATTGGGCACTCTGTATGCTCAAACAGGTGCCTTTTTAGTTCCTGAGTTTGAATTTTGACTGTTTTCTTTATAACCTTGGGCAAGCTTTTGCTTTTTTTTTTTTTTTTTTGCAGTTTTGCCAGAAAGTTACTAATCAAAGGTGAATAAGCAAGCTCCCAAATTAGGAAGAAAAAGCAGGAAGCTTATTATTGTTCAGTTATTTCAGTCGTGATTCTTCATGACTACATTTAGGGTTTGCTTGGCAAAGATATTAGAGTGCTTTGCCATGTCCTACTTCAGCTCATTTTACAGATGAGGAAACTTAGGCAGACAGGGTGAAATGACTTGCCCAGAGTCACGGAGCTAGTAAGTGTCTGAGACCAGATTTGAACTCAGGAAGATGATGAGTCTTCCTGACTCCAGGTCTGGTGCTCTATCTGCTGTGCCACCTATCTGCCCCATATCTGTTAGAAAATGCCAACAGCTGAGTACCTCAGTGAGGCAAACAAATGTGGTTTAATGCCAGTTTGCTACAAGAGTTATCCACAAGACCCACAAAGAAGAAAGATGAGGACCTGTGGATACCATATCCAGGAAGTATAGAGGGCAAGGATACTTTTCAGTGACCTGTGCTAAGTTTGTATTTCTGGCAGTGACAAGTAACAACTTGCTTGTTAATAAAAAATAATAGTTTTATAAAAATTATAATTATAAATATTATATAATCTCTCTACTAAAGGAAAAGCATTACATGGGCAGGTGATAAGTCCACAGGTCATAAGAAAAAATAAAATCTTACTTGAAAAATGGAAGCAATGCATTGAAGAGAAAGCAACGATTCACTTTATATTAAGAAGATAAACTCCTGTGGTAAGACTGGAGTCAGAGAAAGGAAGCATTAATAAAGGAGGCAGAAATGATAATCCCATGGAAATGTACTACAGACCACCAGGACAGAAGGAAGAATTCTAGAATTTGGTTAACAAATCATAAATTATAGTAGGGCTGTAGTAGGGATGTAGAGTTTTGGTTATGAAATCTATCACTGTTGAATGAATGTCACTATGAAATCAGGTGGCTGCTGATAACCCTTCTTCCCACATGGAAGCTTAGAGCAGTTAATGCTTCATTCACCACCAGGGAAGAGAGAGATTTTCTATTGGAGGCTTCTGAATACATACTCAGTAGTAACTCAGGAGCAAATGAAAATAGAAATAGAAATAGAGTATACTCATCTGTGCTCTACAGTGTGGAGAAAAAGGGCTGTTCATCAGGTACTTCTGGAAGCAGGTTCAACTTGGCTTCATGTGTTTTAATACCAGGCAGAAGACAGTGTACATTCACTAACAAATTGGCTCTTCCTAGCCAGTTCCATCAATGGCCAAAAAAAAAGATTGTTTTGCTTCTGGTCTTCTTGCCAGTAAAAGTGATCTTTAGCTTGGAAGAAGAGCCAGAGGGAAACAAGTTTATGAAATGTACTGAGATGATATGACGTAATTAAAAGAACATTGGATTTGAAGTTAGAGGTTCTGCTTTTAATGTATACCTCTGCCATGTACCTGTGCAACACTGGGTGATTAATTTCTACTCTCTATACATTCCACATTATATGGTTTTGGACTGGATCATTTCTAAGGTAATTTCTGGCTCTAAATCTTATGAATTCAAACCCAAGATAAGTGAGGACATAGCAAGAGAGAATCTATAATACCTGCTCTAAGTTGGTTCAAGTCATTGATTCTAGACAAACCACATCTAAATAACTGAAAGAATGGGCACAACTAATTGTTGTGGGATTGTCAATGATTTTTGGAAAAAAAGAAAAATGGGAGAGGTATATTAAGACTGGAGAGGGGCAAAAATTTTCTGGATTTTCAAAGAAAGAAAATGTAGACTATGCAAACCATGAGCTAAAAAGCTTGGCTTAAATACCTGGGAAAATTTTAGAATGATATGTGAACATTTATTTAGAAAACAAAACTGCTGTTCACTTAGAGTCAACATCGATTCGCCAAGAGCAGATTATGTTGTACTAACTGCAACCTTCTTTTGCTTTATTTTGTTGCTAGACTAGCAGATCAAGAGAATGCCATAAACACACCATGCCTGGACTTAAGTAAATCCCTTATATCATCCTGGGTGATATGCAAAGACTTGAACTCTTTTATGTGGTAGGCACTGTTCTTTTCCATCAGGTACATGCAAATGACAACCAGCACCTTAAGTTACAGGCACTGTCCCAGAGGGTTTGAAGGCAAAAACAAAACAAGACAATTCATGTTCTCCATAAGCTTGTACACTTGTGTGTATGTGTGTAAGAGAAAGAGACAGAGACAAAGGATAACATATATACAGGTAAGTAAATACAAAGAACATATAAAGTAACTTGGAGGACTCACTAACTCCTTCAAGGACCTGGAAAGGACTTGAGTAGGAACTGATACTGGAGTTGACCCTGATAGAGTTAGTCATTCCAAAGGCAGAATTGAGGAAAGAGAACATTCTAGGCCTGTGTAGAGGTGAATTTAAGACATGGTTTTATGACATCCTCCAGCTACATTCAATAACATGAAAATAGGAGAAGGTAGATGTTGGAAATAATCCAGGGTTGGAATTTGGAAAGAATTGAACAGTTCTGAAATGAAAGGACAGGGACATTACAAAGTTGTACAGATAAACTTTGGGCTGAGAAGAGTGTAAAGAGGTGGCCAGACCAAGGGTAGAATATGATTGGATCATAGTTAGAGTTTTTATATTAGCTAATCTCAAATCAGTCCTCACCACTGTACAGCAATGCTTTTATTCTTCCTTGATTGACTCTCTTACACTCCTAATGAGTTTGTTTCAAGCTTTTTCTTCCCTTTTTGAGCCATATTTTAATCTCTCAAAGTAGAAAAGGGTAGGGTGGCTAGAGGTTGCAGAGATGAAAAGATAAAAAATAAATTTAGGAGGGGAGAGATACAAGAAAAGACAGACGGACAAGAGATTGTGATAAGACAAAAGAACTACAGTTATAGATTGTGGAGGTATAATACTTTTAGGTGATAATAAGGTCAAGGCTGTAATAATGTATGGATAAGGCAGAATGAAGATTATCAGAATTGAAGAAGTTGATGAATTGGAGAAACCAAAGTATTCAAAGAGGCAGATATATGTAAATTCAAGTCCCCAAATATGAAGGCAAAGATTGGAATAGGGAGAGAGAAATACTGAAGGTCAAGTGCTGAATTTTTTGAGCGAGGAAGGACAATGACCTAGGGATGGTTGATAACTGCCTCCAAAATCTGGATTTGGAATGAACCTTAAAGATGTAGAGGTTGCTGAATTATGGAAGAGGGGAGAAGTCTGAAAGTTGGGAAATATTAAAGATAAGAGAGAGTGTTGGAATGATAATTAGTACTGGTGATATGCCATAGAAGATGGAAGGGAATGATATTAAAAAGATTGAGCCTGGCAATCAAAAAGGCCACCTTTTTCATCTGAAAAAAGAGTGAAGGAAGAGATAATGGGAGAAGACATCTGAGAAATGTAGGGGGAAGAGAAGAAGGCAAGGAGAGAAAGCTATCAGCAAATGACCTTAATTTTTTAAAGCAAAGTATGAGTTGAGGTCCTTAATTGAGAGTATGGAGGGAGGAGATGCAATAGGAGGGTTGAGGAGACAACTGTGGAGAGTGGGATAGTGAATTGATTAAGGAGTAGAATGATTGCCTAGCTGCTATGAGAGCTTAATTGAGAGGAGATAACATAAATTCATAATGGAACCAATAGCACAGTTTAATGATTTCTTCCACATTTTTCAGTAGTATGTGAATAGGGATGAAGGAGGCAAAATCATGAATAACCTAGGATTGATATTTGGCAGGGTGTTATCAACAGTAGGATTAAGGGACAGAGGATTCAAGAGTAGAGGACAGTGTAGCAATGAAGTCATTCACTAGGTAATCAAATTAGAGAAGGGAGGAGGATATATTCAATGCAGGTATTATAAATTGTGAAAAATTGAGGGGTGAAGCAAATAAAGTTATAGTAAAGATGAAGAACAAAATAGCAAAAGATAGAATTATAAAAGATGATGATCAGATAAAGGGATTTGAGAATTTACAAACATGGAAATGGAACATTTGAGAATGAAGGCAAGATAGAGTATGACCATCTTTGTGTGCAGGTAGAGTGGAAGAGCAGGTCATGGGAATTGAACAGATTGAGGAATGGGAAAGTAGTACATTTGAGGGAACATTAATTCGCATCCTGAAGTTCCCCAGTATAAGGGCAGGACTTGTGGGGGAGAGAAAGACTGTGAACTAGGCACTGAACTAATTGGAGAAAGGGGAAGATCTAGGGGCAAAATAGTATCTTAGGCACAAGGATATGGAATGAATGATAAATCTGGTAGCAGGAATGTCCAAGGAAGAAAAGTTGCTTTGTGGTGTTGGTTGAGAAGAAAGTTTGGAGAGCAAGTATTTTAACACAGAGGTTGGCAATGGGTAGCAAAGTAACTTGTGACATCCAGGAGCAGCCAGGTTCCAGTGAGTGGCAGAAGATGGAATAAATAGGAAAAGAAGAGTTTTAAGATAAAAAGAAGTTTTTTGGTTCTAGATCACCTATTCCAGAGGGCACAGTGGAAGGTGTGGGTGTATCTGGTGTAGAATAATGGAGATGTACCATTGAGTAAGATGGGAATAATGGAGCAGAGAATTAGGTCTGAAGAATGGGTTTGTATATCAACAGATGGAGATTCAGAATCACTGGGAAAAGGAGGGTTTAAGGGATGTCATTGTGCTAAGCATCAAGGAATGAATTCAAGCACAGTATCAGTGATTAGAGAGAGGTGCACTGAAATGGATGCATGCTTAGTCTGTTTAAGTTTCTCCTTCAAGATGAAACCTTATGGTATGTGGTATGTGTACTGAGAGGCCCTGAAAGACATGACTCACAGCAGGCAGGAGCAGGAGGAGGCATAGGAACCAAGACAGAAGCTGCTGTGCTAGACCTGATTGAGAGAAGGACCTGGAGGGAATATGGAGGCTTTCATCTAGGATCAAGATGACACTAATAAAGGGCTGGAAGCCATAGGAATGGAAGGAAAGTTGGGTGGCTGGGTATTATCTGCAGAAGACTACCTAGATAAAAGAATTCCAGGGTTGGGGAAGGAATTGATAACTGGGGTAATAAGGAAATGCTTCTTGAAGAAGTTGACACTTGAGCAGACTTTTGAAAGGAACTATGGATTCCAGAAGTGGAGATGAGAATGGAGAAGATTCCAATCATAGGGCAGAGCCTGAGCAAAGACAGACGTAAGAGATTATATATTCACTATGCACAACAGCAAGGTTAGTTTGTCTGGAATGAGTAAGAGCTTGAAATGTATAATCATCCAGAAAATATAGCCTGGATTCAGGATATAAAGAGTTTTAAAAGATAACCAGGGGTTTTCATTGTGTTCTAGAGGTCACTGGGGGCTACTGACACTTTCTGAGAAGAGGACTGACATAGGCAGTCCTGCACCTTGGCATTATCAATCTGGCAGCTGTATGGAGGAAAGAAAATAGGAAGATACGTAATAACTCAAGTCAAATTCGATGAGGGCGTGAATTAGAGAAAGGGACACATACTAAAGATGTTAAGGAGACTGAAATGACAAAACCTGGTCACTGATTGGATGTAACTGGTGAGTAAGGATGCAGAGCTGACAATGAATGACTCCTAGGTTGTAGACCTGGGTCACTGGGAAGAATGGTGGTGATCTCAGCTAAAAGAAGAAAGTTCAGAAGGAGAGGTAAACTTAGGGGAAAATATATGGAATTTAAAGTCTTGATTAAAAAATTCTTCACAAATACAAGCTAAGAGAAGCATGGCTAGATAAGAATTCAAGTGAATAAAACCATGGGATTTTAATTGAATGCAAACTTAATATGAATCAATAACCCAATCTGGCAAACAAAAAAGTTAATATAATCCTAGACTTCATTAATAGAGGCATAGTAATAATAGCTAGCATTTAAATAGTATCTACTATATGCCAGGCACTGTGCTAAGTGCTTTGATAAATATTATATCATTTGATCCTCACAACAATCTTGAAAGTAGGGAATATTATTAACCATATTTTACAGTTGAGGAAACTGAGGCAGAGATTAAATGACTTGCTTAAGGTTATACAATAAGTAACCAAGGCTGGATTTGAATTTAGGGCTATTGTGAATCCAGGTCCAGTGCTCTGTTCACGAAACCACCTTGCTGTATCTCTGCAAAGTTTCTACAACCAGGGGGGTAAAGGGCTACTGCTCCCTGCTCTAACCAGAATCTATCTGGAGTATTACTCTCTGTTTTTGCACTATCTGTTAGGAAGGAAAATAGCCATTCAAATGAAAGGTGTCAGGATGGTGTGAGGACTCATGGAAAGAATTGAGGTCACCTTGATTGAAAAGAGGATGTAGTGGGGGGTTACTTGAAAGCTGCCTTCAAATATTTGAAGGGTTGTCACATGGAAGGGCTATTAGGTTTGTTTTGACTCATCAGCAGGCTAAACCTTTTGGGGGAAGGGTGTGTGTGTGTGTGTGTGTGTGTGTGTGTGTGTGTGTGTGTGTGTGTAATTGTGAGCATCTAAATAGAGGTCCAGAGCCTTTTTTATGTGTTGTCATCAAAAGCATAAGTTTTTGGTTCATGTCTTCCAGCCACGTTTTAATGCCTGTCTTTGCTAATGCCTCCCTCACTTTTAATTAGCTAGAAATGTCATTAAGTTCTTATTTGGACGAATATAACTTAAGGGGGAAATTTTCTCCCCACAACCTGAAGGCAACATTGGAGAGGGATGAAGAGCTGAGCAAGAGGAGAAAATGGAGGGAAAGACTTACTTTCCATCCCTGAGGTTTTGTGTTCCACCCCCAACAAAAAACAAAATATTTATTTCAATTTCCTAAGGAATGAAGTAGCAAGCTAGATCCTTTCCCAAGGGGAGGGTCTAGTTTGCCAGTGCCAATTGAGGCTGAAGTAAAACACTATTGAACTTGTACCTGCAAGGGAAATGGGGAGGTTTTCCCCAGGAGCTCAGGCAGAAAAGAGGGCATTTCTGGAGATAGGGCCTGGAAGAAAAGGTTGTTAAGAAAAAGTAGAATTTATAAACCAGGGGCATAGAAAGCTCTCTGGAATTTTACAAATGGATTGGGTTCAAGGACTAGACCTAGTGTTTCAGTTTGCTAAACTTTTCTGGGGGTGGGTGGTGGGAGAAGGGATTGTGGGATGCTATCAACCTACTGGCCACTACAGAAATCACTTTGGACCAGTGTATATACTTGGATACATGTAAATTAAAAGCAAGTATATAAGATAGTACTCTATTTGGCCCCAGAGAGCCAAAATAGAGGAGCAATGGGTAGAAATGTCAGTGAAATAGATTTGAGTTTGTGTAAGTTAAAACATTCTAATAATTAATGCTATCTAAAAGTGGAATGAATAGTCTTGACAGTGGGTTCCCTTTACCTTTTACCTAGAAGTTTCAACAAGAAAGCTTTTACTGTTTGTCCTTAATTCTCAAAGAAGACCAGGACTTCAGGAAGGTGATGCCGTGATTTGCAAGTGAATTGGATTTAAGTGAGGGAGGGCTGTGCAAATCCTTGTCTGATTCCCTAAAGCTCAATGAAGAGCTGTTTTTCATTGTTATCTTCAGTAACAATGCTTAGGAAACTTACCTACTACCTAAGGCTACCCATTATGCTGAATAGCTTTAATTGTTAGGAGGTTTTTCTTTACCCCAGTGTACCTCTTTGCAGTTCCTACCATTGTTTCTAGGTTGCTCTGCTGAGGTTAAGCATAACAATTATAATGCCTTATTGGAGTGAAGTTCAGTGGATAGAGCAATGAATATTGAGTCAGGAAGACATGAGTTGAAATTTAGCCTTGGAGACTTCTTAGCAGTGTGGTCCTGGGAAAGTTACTTATTCTCCCTGCCTGCCTCAATTTACTTATCTTTGAAAAAGAGGCAGCATCCAACTCTCAGTGTGGCTATGAAAATAAATTGAGAATATTTGTACTTTGAAAACCTTAAAGCTCTAAATAATGTTATTATTAATTACAAGTAGTAGTATAGTATATCCCTTTTACATAGGAAGCATAATGCAATAGAAAGAGTACTGGATTAGGCCTCAGAGGGCCTGTATTCAAACCTCACCCCTGATTCTACCTATGTGACTCTGGGTAGATAATTTAATATTTTTGGCTTTAGTTTTCTCATCCATTAAAACTGAGGGGATTGGACTTCTGAGGTCTCTATTAGCTATAAATTTATAATTGTATGAGAATAAACTAGTTGAAGATAGGTATCATGGCCCTTGCCCAAATCTTCTTTTTTCTAGGCTCAACATTGCTATATCATTTGACCCATCCTAATATGGCATGATGTTGTGGCTCTTCACCATCCTAATTGTCTTCAGCTCTCCAATGTACTTGCCAAAAAGTGAGGCTTAAAGAAAAGATCCTGTGTAAAGCCAAGCAATAGTAGATTCCCAAAAGAATGCTACTGTGAACAGCTTTTAAGATTCGGATTACACAGTAGTAGTGAACACTCTGTTTATTCCATTACAAATCAAGATTCAGTATAATATTCACAGTTCAATATTATATCACAATATTTAGCACAGTATTTACAGAAAGTCACAGTATTTAGAGCAAGGAACAAAAGAAGAATCACCTGGTTTCCCTAAGAGGGAAACCGCTTAACACTTAAAGATTCAATCAACAATTCACAATATATTGATCTTCCACTCATGGGGCAACCATTAACTTTAGTCCACAATAAAGTCCTTAGAAAACCATACAAACTCTCCAGCCCTTGATTTCCAACAAACCTCAGTTTAGTCCAAGGTTTTCTTTATTTTGACTTTGGGTGGTCTCTTTGATTCCCTGGATCCTCTTCCCTGGTCCCAGCTCCCTCCTGAATCTGCCAGACAATCACCTAGATTCAGGAGCTGACAGCTGCCAGGCTTTCGTCCAGTCCTCAGAGATAAACAGCTCCCATGTCCTTGTCCAGTCGTCAGGGCAATCCCCGGCACACACTGAAGTTCACAGGGTTCAGCACACCTCAAAACCTTCACTACTTCTCTTGCCTGGAACTCAAGGATCAGCCAGGCCACGAACAAACAAAGTCCCATCCTGTTCATGTCTTCAGTCAGCTTTCAGATACTGGGAGAGGAACACTCTCTCTCTCTCTCCCTCTCTTTCTCAACTGACTTCAGTCTCCATGAATCTTCCTTCACTGAGGAGCCAATTCAAAATTCTCTCCTCTCTCTCTAAAATTCTTCTTTATATACAGCACTGGCCTCCTGTCTCAGCCAATAGCCTTCTCCCAAATCAACAGGGGAGTGTCTCAGCCAATAGCCTTCTTCCAGGGGAATTCACACCTTTTCACCAATGGACAGAGTTCATACCTTCTATACTTAGCCCTAAGTATCTGATCTACTTAGCCCTAAGTATCTAATAAACTAATTACTATTACATCCTGACTCAAAATCCTGACTGCTTCTTACTGTCTACGTGACCTTGGACAAATTACTTCTTTTCTCTGGTACTCAGTAACACCAGCTATAAAATGGGGTAGTTGGACTAGAAAATCTCTAAGACTCCTTCTATCTTCAAAATCTTATGATCCTATAATTATGTACCCTTCCAAAGAGTTAGAGGACCGAGGGAAAGTTGTATAAAACAAACCCTTAAATCAACTTTTTAAAGAAAAATTCTGTAGTGGGACATCCCGAGGTGAAGGCCCTCTGGTGAGGAAGAGACACCAGGACAGCATGTGGGGGCTGTTGAGGAGGCTTCTCCCAAAAGGAAGTGGGCAGGACCAGGCAGGGCCAGGACAGGGAGGAAATTGCTTGGGAAATAACAGAAAGAATAGATGAGAAGGAGCATGCCATTAGGTAGCTTCTTATTTTAAATTGTTATTCTTACTAAACTCAGTCATTTTTTCCTGCTGCTAAAAAGAATGTAAGTGTTGAATGCCCTCTAAATTTCAGTATCCTGTGGCAAAGCCTTGATGGCCCAGCCCTGGTTATGGCTCTTAGCAGAAGGTCCAATATCCA
Source organism: Pseudocheirus occidentalis (assembly GCA_028646575.1). Taxonomy (NCBI): domain Eukaryota; kingdom Metazoa; phylum Chordata; class Mammalia; order Diprotodontia; family Pseudocheiridae; genus Pseudocheirus; species Pseudocheirus occidentalis. The sequence continues at coordinate 72,526,619 of CM053595.1, read as the reverse complement.
GGTAAATGGTTAAAGGATGTCAACTAGAAGAGAGACAGCATGTCAGTTCTTGGGGTTTGAAGAAGAGAAGAAAGGCTTCAGCAGGAACTGGTTAAGAACCAAGAAATATCCAGAATGGACAGAAAGGGCCCCAGGCAGATACTATAGTGGTAGCATCATTCACAGCTGCCTCCAAACACAGATGATGGAGTATTATTTTCCTTTGATGCATGGCAGTTGAAAACAGTGTATTTTTCCACTCTTTTCAAAAAGATTCATGAGTCATGGAAACAACATAATTGCTTCTCAGGCAAAGAAACACAGAAGTATAAGGACTTTAACCATCATTTAACTTAACCTCATTCTACTGATGGGGAGTTCTGCCAGAGAAAGGCAGTAACTTGCCCAAGGTCACATGACCATACTACAACCCAAACATTGCCCTCATTGATCTAGCCCAATATCTTCCCTTCAAAAGCAAGTAGTGAGAAAGAGGTATGAGTTTGAAGCTCAAGGTTCAAGTGCTAACCTTACGAATTCCTACTTATGTGAGCTTAGATGAGTTTCTTAGGTAACTTCACTGGCCTTGGTTTCTTCATGTATGAATTGAAAGGACTGGATGAGGTGAAATCTCTTGTAGTTATACTTCTGTGAAACAATGACATTTTTCCTAAGTCATAGACCAAATCATTGCAAGTCAGAGAGAATGGGTTGGTTAGGAATGCAAGAATGGTGCCCCATGCCTGCAATGATCTCCCTCTTCATCTCTGCCTACTGGTTTCTATGAAGTCTAATGAAAATCTCATCTTCTACAAGATCTTTCCCAACTCCTCTTAATCCTAGAGCCCTCTTTTAATTATCCCTGCTTGCCCTTTATATAACTTGTTTGATTGTTGTGTCCCCCATTAGAATATGAGCTCCTTGAGGACAGGGATTGTTTTTTGTCCTTTTTTGTATTTTCAGTGCTTATAAAAGTGTCTGGCACATAGTAGGCACTTAATAAATGTTTATCGATTGAGATAGTTAGCTATGGCATGACTTGCATTGGAACACAGATCTTAAGGCTTCCAGTCTAAAGCTCTTTCCATTGTACAATGGTCTCGTTTCCTCCCAAGACTCCAAGAAAGAGGAGGCTCTGCTTAAAAATAAGTACATGCGTTTTATTTTGTACAATTTATTTTATATCTACTATACCTGCTTTCCAGAAAAAAGAAAAACTGTTCATCATAACTAACCAACAACAAAAAATTCTAACATTATAGTATTGCATAGTTTTATGTCCCTCTTCACATTTGCAGATAAAGAAGTTATTTTCATATCTCTTCTTTGGAACCAAACATAGTTATTGCATTTTTACAGTATTCACTTTTAATCGTTTTCATGTTATTGTTGTTTTTTCCATTCAAACTGATGCAGTCATTTTATATTCTGTTTTCCTGCTGCTGTTCACTTCACTTTGCATCAGTTCATATAAGTCTTTCCATGTTTGTCTGTATTCATCATATTCAGGCTTACTGGAGTCAAACTGAAAAAGAAAACAAAATAGATCTCTCCTGGCTGCATATTAACATAAAAAACCACAAATGCACATTATATTATATTTTCATTTACTTGTTAAATATTTTCAATTGTATTTTAATCTTGTTCCCCAGTCAGCTATATGGATCTGGAGTTTGACACCAAACCTTCATGTAGCACAACTTTGTTAGTCAATCCCCAACTCCTATGTGTGCAGTTACAAACACAACAGCTATAAATATCTTATTGCCTATAAAACCTTTCTTTTTATTGTTGACCTCATTGAAGCAGTAGAATCTCTGGGTCAAAGATGTTAATCTCTTTCTTTGAATAATTTCAAATTGCTTTTCAGAATGGCGGAGCTGATTCACACCTCCTCCCATAGGGCCTGGATGTTTCCATCCTTCCACAACTGCTCCCAGATGAGCTCTTTCCATCTTGTGTCATCTTTGACCACTTGCTGCGTATGAGAGTTGTTTTGATGTGCCTTTCTTTTATTACTGATGATTTGGAACATTCTTTCTTATGGCTATTAATAGTTTGCTATTTTTTTTCTTTGAGATTTATGTGAAAATGTTCATCTATTGAGAGGAGAATATACTTTTGATTATTTACAAAGCATAGTTATGAGAGATCAGCTTGTCAAGTGCCTTCATTTTATAAATTTGGAAACTGAGGCCCTGAGAGGAGGAAAATCTTGCCCATATATATTCACATGATGAATCAATATCAGAGCTTGGATTAAACCCTGGTCCTGCTGTCTTCTGGTCTAGAGTTCTTTCTAACACATAGTACTTAGAGCTGGACTGTTCTTCTCCATCCCTAGCCTCCCACCAAGTCCCACGCTGTTATTAAGCATCTCTGTTATTAAGCAACTCTGCTGGGACATTGCCCCCAGTGACCTCCCATGCAGAACCTGCCAAATGTCACTGCCTTTATAATAAGCATAAATTTTTCCCCCTTTGGTATTTGAAGAACAGTGTCCAGACTTACTGTGGCAGTCCTCTCTGTGATTAAGGCCAGCAATCAGACCATACGTTTGATGGAATATGAGCCTGGGCTGATTAGTAAAGCGCGCACTTTGGCCTCAGGTTAATAGCTGATCTCACAGTATGGCAACAGAGTAATTATCAGTTAAAAGGTCTTAGTGCAGGGCTCTGTAGTGTCTGAAAGACCTGGCACCATTTAAATGCAGTATCAAGAAAATAATCTTATATCTGTGAGCACCAGGTAGCTGAGGGGACCCCACTGTTACTGTGACCCTGGCAGATCAGTCTCAGCTCCAAATTGGTTGGATTGGCTTAACAGCCACTCTTTACATAGATTTTCTTGTGGCTTTTATCAGTCGGGTCTGACTAAATATTCTTATGCTTAGTTTGATAGAGAAAGCTTGGTATAGCAGTAAGAATACTGGATGGTGTGTGAGGAAACCTGGGTTTTAATCATGAATCTATTACTTACTAGCTGAGGGATACTATAAGGGGTATGCTGTTAAATGGGCAGCTAGGTAATACAGAGGATAGAGCACTAGGCTTGGAACTAGCAGGCCTCAGCTTCATGAGTTCAAATCTGGCCTTAGACACTTACCAGCTGTGTGACCTTGTCACTTAGTCCCCAGTTTCCTCATCTGTAAAATGAGCTGGAGAAGGAAATAAACTACTCAAGAAAACCCCCAGATGGGGTCATGAAGAGTCGGACATGACTAAAATGACTCCACAATAACAAAAATGTATGTCTTTAAAAAATACCCTTCACAATTTGAAGTTTAACCTGTATTTATATTTTCACCATCATTTTTGTAGTAGACGTTAAAAAATCAGGAAATTAACAAAACAATAAATCTGAATAAACTGAAAATTTAACAGCTGGCTCCTGCAAGCTGGACAGATCTGCCTCCAGCCGCTGGATTTTTTTGTTCCTTCATTATGGGCTTCAGTTTCTTCCTTTGTTAAGAGAGGGACAGTTGGAGTAGATCGATTCTTAACCTGGAGTATGTGAATATGTTGGGTTTAAAAAAATTCTTTGATCCCTATATTTCATTATCATGGCTTTACTTTGTAAACATGTGCATTGTATTTTATGTATTTAAAAGTTTCATTCTGAGGAGGGGACCATAGGATTTGCTGGGCTGCAAACAGGTCCATGCCATACGTAAAAACAGAATCTTGAAGAGATCATCTCTCAAATTACTTCCTGCTATAACATTTTGAATTCCTTGTTCCAATATTCTATATTCTATATTCTAAGGGCTTCTCTAATCCTACTCTTGTGTGAATGTTCTAGTAACAAATTCTCTATGGTCAGGTCTGGGTGTGACACACTCTCTATCCTAATGTCTCTGGCTTCTTTGTGAGAAGATGAATCCTTAACTGAGGGGTTCAAGGAGAAGATCTAGGGTGATAACACCTTCAAAATAAATACTCAAAGCAAAGGGATGTCTCACCAAAATCCAACAAACATTTACCTGCTAGGTACCAGGCACTGTGCTATATATACAAAGCAAACATAAACTGTCCCTACCCTCAAGAAGCTTATATTCTACTGAGAGGATACAGTATGCATATAGGTAAGTCAGTATGAGGTCAATATAAAGTAATTTCAGTGGCAATTTAATCAATCAATGAGCAAGTATTTATTTATTTGTTTTTATAGGGGGGAAGGCAGGGCAATTGGGGTTAAGTGACTTACCCAAGGGTGGTAACTGAACTGAGTCTAGAAGGGAGGTAGGCATTCCAAAGGTCAAGGTGAAAAGGAAAGGAAACCAAGTATGCAGAACAGCTTGGGCCAGGGTGCAGAGGAAGGAGATGGACATTCCTGTATGGGAAATAGCAAGTGTGCTAATATGGCAATAACATAGGGTGTGCAAAGGGGACTACAATGAAATCAACTTACAAACATGTTCTGGATGCAGAGGTTGATGGAGTTTAAATGCCTAGCAAAGTGATGTGTTTCGTACTAGAAGAAACAGGGAGCCATTGAAGCTTTTTCAACAGTAATGAAGGGATTAGAAATGTGTTTTAGGAATATCACATTGTTGGCATCTGGAAGATGAATTAGAAAACTAATAATAGCTAATGTTCATTTGGCGCTTATTATTTGTGAGATGCTTTACAATTATGGTCTCATTTGGTCTTAATAACAAGCCTGGTAGGTAGGTGCTATTATTATTCCCACTTTACAGATGAAGAAACTGAGACAAACAAGTTAAGTGATTTGCCCAGGATCATACAGCTAGGAAGTGTCTAGGGCTGGATCTAAACTCAGACATTCTTGATCCAATGCCCAGTGCTTTCTCTACTGTACCACCTAGAAAATGGTAAAGCTTAGAGGCAAGAAAGCTTATTAGAAAGCTGTTGTAATGGTCCAGGTGGGAAATGATGAAATTCTAAGGTAAAGTATTGCCTATTGCCTTTTCTCATTCCTTTTTGACCTCTCTGTAGCACTTTACCCTGTTTACCACTTTCCTCCTTGACACTTTCTCCTCCCTGTGTTTTCATGGATGGCTCGTTTTCATTCTTCTACCTGGCTAGCTGCTTTCTCTCAGTATCCCTTGCTGGTTCATCATCCAGATCCTGCCCTGCTCAATCCCTACTCTCCTTTACTTCAATATACCTCAGATTTCTATTCCAAGTTCACTTTTCTTTTGGTAACTTCATGATCTCCCACTAGCCCATCATCTGTATGCAAATGACTCCCAGTTCTGTAGAGCTAGACCTAGTCCCCTTTTCTGAGGTTCAGTCCCATTTCACCAGCTGTTTATTGGACATTTCCAACTAGATTTCTTGTAGGATCTTCAAACTTAACCTGTATAAAACATAACTCATCTTCAAATTCATTCCTTTTCCTTACTTCCCTATTTCTGTTAAAGGCACCGTTTTCCTTCTACTTCTACTGGTTTATAACCTTAGAGTTCTCCTTGATTCTTTATTCTCATTTGCCCCTCATATCTGATCCATTGCCAAGTTTTATCCAGTCTAGCTCTTTCGTATCCCTTGCATCTATTCCCTTTCATCTACTCTCATGAATATCGCACTAGTTCAAGTTCTCATCATTTTCCCCCTGAACTATTGCAATAGTCTCCCAACTGTTTTCTTGCCTCTGATCTCTTCTCTTTCTACCCATCACCACAGAGCTGCCAGAGGATTTTTCCTAAAGCAGAAATCATGTTACTTCTTGCTCACAAAACACCCAACCCTCCTTCTTGGCTCTAGAACACAATGCAAACTCCTCTGCTTGACTTTGTTTCTTCTTAAAACTTCAAATTAATTTCTAGGCAGCATGTTTCCACTTTTATTTTTAAAAGACGTTTATCTTCAGTTTCATACATCATGAAGGTCTCCCAAATATCTTTTCCTTAAAACCCATCTCATATAAGAAAGAATATTTTTTGGAGAAGGGAAAATCAGCACAATTAATTAATGCATCAAAAAAGTCTGAATACACAGTGTTTTTTATCTGTGAACCTTCCACCTCTACAAAGGGGTAAGTTGGGAGCATCATCTCATATTTCTTCATTTGAGTCTTACTTGATCTTTACAATTTTGTTGCAATCACTTTTGATTTTTTTTTTTTGGTGTGTAGTTCTTACTATTTACATTGTTGTAGTTACTATGTATGCTGTTTCTTGGCTCTGCTTATTTTACTCTGCATCAGTCCATATAGATCTTTCCCTGTTTCTCTGTCTTCATCATGTACATGATTTCTTACACAACAGCAATATTCCATTACATTCACATGCCACAATTAGTTTAGCTCCTCCCCAATTGAAGGACATTTACTTTGATTTCAATTCTTTGCTATCACAAAAATGATGCTAGAAATATTTTTGTGTTGCTGGATCCTTTCTTCTTATCAATGGCTTTCTTGTGATATAAGCCCAGTAACACAGTCTCTGATACAAAGTAAATGAACATTTTATTCACTTTATTTGCCTAATTCCAAACTGCTTTCCAAAACAGGTAGACTATTTCACAGCTCCACCAACCATGTTAGTGTATCTGTCATTCTATAATCTCTCCAACAATAAGTATTACCGTTTTTAGCATGTTTTCCAATTTATAGAGTGTGAAGTGAAACTGCTAGTTTGTCTTGATTTGCAATTCACTTATTCTTAGTGATTTGGAACATTATTTCATATGGTTGTGAATACTTTGCAATTCTTTTGAGAACTTTGTTCATATTCTTTGTCTACTTATCTATTGGGAAATGGCTATTGGTGCCTTCTTATCTTAGGTGCATTAATTTTGTCTGTGCAGAAGCTTTTTAGTTATTTCAAAGTTATTTATTTTATCTTTTGTAATTATCACTATCCTTTGTTTGCTTAAGAATATATTTCCTACCCATAATTATGAAAGGTATATGATCTATTTCTCTTCCATTTTTTATAGTATGATATCCATTTAGAATGTATTGTAGAATATGGTGTTAGCTGTTTCTCTAAGCCTACTTTCTGCCAGCCTGCTTTCTCTGCTTGAATTTCAAAGGCTTTCACAATTTAGTTCCAGTATACTCTTCCAGTTTTATTACACTTAGACCTCCTCTAAACACTCCATTCTGGTCAAATGGTCTTACCCCCATTTTCTGTCATCATGCCTTTGCTTTGGACATATTTCCTCCTAACCTCTGGCATTTAGAACCCCAAACCTTCTTCAAAAATCAGCCCAAGTAACACATTTTTTGCAGGAATCTGATCCTGAACCCCAGAGCACTTGACTGCTCCTCAATTTACTTGTATATACTTTTCATATATTTTGTATTTACTTATATGTGTAAATGTCATTTCACCTAATAGAATGCAAGGTTCCTCTTTGCATTTCTTCTTCCTAGCAAATAATAGGCATTTAATAAATGCTTATTATTACACATTCAGCATGACTGTAACTGATCGGATATGTTGTATGAAAGAGGGAGGGTGGGGCCATGACTCAGAGGATGTGAATCTGAGTGACTAGAAGGAGGACACGGCCATCCACAGAAAGAGGACAGTTATAGAGGAAGTTGGGTTTAGCGGGAAAGATAATTTTTTAGGTTGTGAGCCAAATGAACAAACGGACAAAAGGATAAATGGTCAAAGAACTGAAAAAAATTTCTGAGGTAAAATAATTTTATAGGATTTAGAGTTAGAATCTTCCAGATCCCCTGGTCTAATATCTCATTTTATTAATAAAGAATATGAGGCAATTAAACACAAAGTAGCAGAGATAAGGTTTGAATCTTGATCCTCTTACTCCAAATCATAAGATCATAGATTTAGAGTGAGAAGGAATCTTAGAGGCTATCGAGTCAACACCCTCTCCCCCATTATACAATTGAGGAAACCGAGGCAAGAGACATTAGTGTTTTGTCCAAAGTTGTACAGCTGCCAAGAAACTCAGGTCTTCTGGACTCCAGGGCAGGTAGGTGACCTAGAGTCAGGAAGACTCCTCTTCCTTAGTTTAAGTTCAGCCTCAGATACTTATTGGTTGTGTGACCTTGAGCAAGTCACATAACCCTATTTACCTCAGTTTCCTCATCTGTAAAATGAGGTCGAGAAGGAAATGGCAAAAATACTCCAGTATCTTTGTCCAAAAAAACCCCAAATGGGATCACAAAGAATTTGACAAGATCAAAAGACTCAACAATAGCAACAACTTCTGAATTCTAAGTCCAGTGCTCTGTCCACTATGTCCTGCTGCCTCTGCAGAGGCCTCTCCTGTGGTCCTGTTGTGTAGGCCAGGGAACCATTTCCTAATGTATACAACTTCGTTTACAAATAGCCTGGGCTCAGACGGATCTAGCTTCTGAGAGTTAGAAACTGAACCTATTGCACAATCCAAAGTCTGGGCTGCTGTTGAGAGGCAGATCTTCTGACAGCAGACAGCTTCAACTGGGAGGGATGCAGGAGTCGCTTACGAAAGTAATTCTGTCTCCTCCAGAAATCTCAGCAGTAGCCACTTGTCAGAAGACGAAGAAGGGGGGAAAAAGCCAATTTATCACCTTCAATTCATGTTGAACAAGATACTGCAGCTTCTGTAGTTTGAAGAGCCCCCTTCTCCTCCCTCCCCTCCCCACACACGCACTGAACAAACACCCCTAAATGCCTCCTTCACCTGCAGTGATGCCGGGCTTATGGAATGTTTTGGCCAATTAAAGGGCTCCCTGCTGCTGGAGTTGATCCACACAGGCAGAAAGAGAGAAGAGGCGGGGAGAGTGGAATCATTAAAATGGGAGAACAAAGGAAATAGGATGAGTTCAAAAGAGATTAAAGCATGAATAAGAACCTTGAAATAGCCCAATCTGTTTCCTGGCAGCCCTTCATTCCCTGTGCATCTCCCAACCCCTGACAAAGAATCCTATTACTTGCAAGAAAGTAGCAGACAAACAGGGCTACCCTTACAAGCTACCACAATCAGAGTGGTTGCCCTCATCTATGTCAACAGTAGAGAGAAAAAAAAATTCCTCCAAGGCCTCTTCCTTCTCTTAGATTTTTTGATCCTAGTTACTGAGTCAAAAAACAAAATTAAACAGAACCAAAGACCAACCCTGGATTCTAGCCTAGTCTCTGCTATTGAGTCCCTGTGTGACCTACAAGTCTCTACATTGTTATGGGTCTTAGTTTTCTCATCTGTAAAATGAGAGGTTTGAGTAAGTGGTCTCTAAGGTACCATCCCGCTCTAAAATTCTATGATCAACGAGCTGTGTGACCTCTTGATATAAGGAATTTCACAAAGATAATCCCCACAATGTGTTTCAGGGCTTTATGTGTATGCTAGCTCCTGTGTTAAGTATTATAGATATGTGGAAGAAATTTTTGTCAATTGCAGACAGGGATGGGAAGCAGGAGGCTCGCCACCTTACCACATGCATTGTGGGTGAGGAAAGGAGTCAGTCAGCATAGGCAGTGATTCTAGGGAATAAGTCCTGGAATTCTGGTTCAGACAAAATTAGGAATTACTTTTAGAACATTAAATGAGGGTGTAGCAGGAAAGACTGTGGATGGTAGGGAATTTGCCAAAGCTGGACCATTGTGGCTGAGTGGGGTTCAATGTGTTCCAGAGCAAGGACTAGTAAGGGTTGGAACAGTCTTCCACTTAGTAAGCTGACTTGCTATGCATTGCTGGTTTGAGGTTCTACTTGGTTCCTTTTCATTTTCTGTGGCTTTCTCATGAGTTGGTTTATTTCAAGTGTTGAATGTAGGATTGTATGCCATGCTTGCATTCCCTTCAGAAGTAGTCTTTGAAGCGCTCTTTCTTGCATGTCCCTGACTGAAGTAAGCAGCCTAGAGATGGGGTAATAGTGGTGGAGAGATTCATGACTAAGTATATGGAGATTAGCTTCTTGCCTTTTTCAATAAAACCCAAGTCACTGCTTTTTCTCCCATCAGCTGCCTCTCTGAATGATACTAACCACCAGTTCCTATAGCAGAGTCCCTTCTTCCATTCAACCAACGAATCACAGGATAGAGGCAGTCATGCCCAATTGGTTATATGCTAAGGACAAGTTAAGCAAGAGTTAAGAAGATCCATCCCAGGAATAAGGCTAGCTGGCGTGGGCTTCTGGTGCCAGGAAAACCTACTTCTTTTTGGCAGCTTCTAGGCATTCGTCATCATTCCTGCCTCCTAGCTAATGAGCACCTAAAGTGATTTTCTATTGCTTGCTATTCTCCAAAATTGTTCTAACATTTGGAAGGGCCCGGAAATTGACAGCCTAATACCCCTGCTTGCCTGTCTGTCTCGATGACTTGTCGAAGGCTGAGCTGATTGCTTCTCTGGCAACAATTATCCTGGGAGCTTCAGACAATGCTGTGGGAGATAAACAGCTCATAATTTCAGAGGCGGGAGCCATGGGGAAAAATGCCCCTGCCCATTTAGACAAGGATCAGGATCTGGGATTGATACTAGCTCTGTGTTACTGTATTGGTAGCTTAGGGATTTGGAAGGGAAGTATCCTCACCATGTGACTTTGCTGAAGCTGAAGTCTGTCCAAAGTTCTTGAGCATTTTATTAAAGACATGTTGAATGCCCAGTTGCAGGCTACATGCTGAGGGGGAATAGGGAAGAGGAGACAGTCTCTTTGAGTTTCAGGTCCTTAAAATCCATATTTGCTGAACTTCTTATGTAATAGGAAAAGGCAAGGAATGGCTTGTTGATGTTTTTCCTTCTGATTGGTTGCCCCATGTAATGGTGAGGGAATTTGGAGATCTTCCCTGCCCCCTTAATAGGCCTCTCTTAGAGCCTGACAAGAGAGGTTTGCTTAGGGGAGTCTTGTTTTTCAGGAAGGCCCATACCTTTTGTTACTTTGTAATAAGGCAGTGGGTCACAAAGGTTGTGATGTCCTCTGACTCCCTCCATCCCCCCAACACACACACACTGAGGTAAGGTTTTGCTTTGGGGCTTACTTATGGGAAGAGTTGCATGATTTGGCCAGATGAAACTCTGGGTAGCCATTGAGCCCCAGGCTTTGAAAACCCAGATGCTGGTGCTTCTCTCTGTGACATCTAACTATGTAGGTATGTGATAATCAGGAAGCTAGAAGGCCTGCCTGTTGGTCTGTTGAATTGTGTTATTTTCTCTGTCTGTTTTGTCTGCTTGTGCGGGGGGGCCGTAAGGGGAGGCACGTGCTTGATTAAAACCCTGCCCTCTCACTTACCCTTTCCCATGGCAAGTCTTCGGTAGCCCAGCGTCCCAGGCACCGGCCTCCGAGGAGGAATAACCAGACAGAGCACCCGAGGTGAAAGGAGGTGGTGTTTATTCGGTCTCGATCACATCCCGGAGCAAGAGAGAGACCCCAGAGCTCAGCCACTCCTTATATACGCTTATCTCCTCCCCTAATCCCTCCCCAACCCAATCATCTTTCAATATTCACAGCATTTCCTTAAAAGGTACCCTTTAATACACTTGCAATCCTAACAGCAAATTGCATCAGCCAAGCTCTGCATAGCTCCCCTTCCCTCCCCCTAACATGCTTGTAATTTCTGTATGTATTTTCTGAAGTATTTTCTGACTTTTTAACTTTTTTCCCCTGAACTTAGTGAATGATATATATGCTTGATTAAAGTAAGATTGTTAACCTATTTTGAGTTGCTTTCTTTCAGAAGAGCAAATCAAAGAACCTGTACTAGTAGTCATCCTGGGTTTGCTAGGGTGCTTGTTGTTGCATGCCCTCCTTCTAATTTAAGGAAAATTTCCAGGTTAAAGATGTTTTCAATTTTCTTCAAGCTTCATTGCTAACTTATCTCCATAGAACTTTCCTTCTCCCTCTTCCCCCTTTCCTCTTTTAGCTTCCTTTTATGCATTGTCTTCTTTTAAATAATGTAGACTCCTAGAAGGCAGGAATTGTGTTTCTGCTTCTGTTTGTATTGCCAACGTTTAACATACTACATGGCAAACACACTTATTCATTGTCTGACTGATAAGGAAAAGTGAGGCCCAGGAAAAAAAAATAAAGTGAATTGGTTCAGATCATATAGTTAGTAGGTAGGTAGAGGGGCTGGGATTTAAACCTAGATCCTCCAATACCAAATCCAGAGTTACTTCCATTATATTATGGTATTTCCTCTTCTAAAGTTTGGACCTTTGCATCAACCTCTTGAGTAATCTTTTCCTCCAATGCTTTCCTACTCCAACTTATCTTGCTAGATTAATGTTTCTAAAACACCATTTTATTATACATTTAGCTACTCAAAATCCTCATGTGGTTCCATATTGCCAATGGAAGAAACTCGCAACTCTGTCAGGAGTCTTTCATTAGAGCTCTCAAGTCTTTCACCAATTGGCCTCACCCCGCCTTGCTCCCATGACTTCTCATTTTTCTCTTAGCTGCTATCAGGCCATATTTTTCATGGACATCTGAACATATCATATTTACTCCTATACCCATTCATTGGCTCTTGCTATTCCTTTATTGAATATTGACAAAGTACTGAAAACCTTGTGATTCCGGAATAATTTGGGGGGAGGTTGTAAGAGTGGAGGTACAGAGCTGAGCACCAAAGATTAATAGGTAGAAAGACTGGACATTCAGTAAAGCTTATTTTCTTTAATGTGCAGGGAATGGGCTCGCTTCAAGATAGAGATACAGAGCAGAGATCAAAAGAATTTGGAAAGAAAGGCTATTTTTCAGGAACTAGGTAAGAGAGCTCATTAAATTTAAGGAACAGGTCCCCAGAGGGATAAGTCTGAGAAAGAGGGTGAGGACTGAGTATGGAGAAAGCTGAGGTGAAGGGTTCAAGATGAGGAGCAGAGACAAATGAAGAATAACAATCTATGTCTGCTTCAGTCACTTTTCTACAAGCTTGGGCTATTTCTATAGATTACAATTTGTATGCCACCTAAAATGGCCCTGGTACTTATTTGGTCTTTGACATTTCTTACCTCTTGGAAGGTCGGTCCTTTTCTCTCCACTAAACAACTAGGTTATATAGGTGCCTGGAATCTGGAAGATCTGAATTCAAATTCAACCTCAGAGACTTACTAGCTGACTTAACCTCTCAGCCTCTGTTTTTCATTTGTAAGATGGAGCTAATAATAGCATCTATCTCCCAGAGTCATGGTGGGAATCAAATGAGATAAGGTATGCAAAGTGCTTTACAAGCTTGAAAGCACTGCAAAATACTATTAACAGTGTCTGGAGGACAAAGTTAAATGGACAAAATGAAGTACATGTATATATTATATCAATATAGCATTAAAACAGTGGTAGAGTAGATAAAGTGATACATTTGGAGTCAGGGAGGACCTTGACTCAAATCCCATCATGGACACATATTAGCTACATGACCCTATATGAGTTTTTCCACCTCTCTGGGACCCTCTTTGCCTTAATACTCTCTTTTCCCTAGGTTTCTGATACTGTTCTCTCCTGGTTTTCCTCCTACCTATCTGACCTCACCTTCTCTGTCTCCTTTGATGAATCTTCACCATGTCATCTAAGGTAACTAACTATATATGTCCCAAGATTCTCTCCTGGGTCCTCTTCTCCCTACTCTAGACTATTTTTTCTTGGTGTTCATATCATCACTCATTATAATGTGTTATTCCAGTATTATATCTATGTAGATGACTCTCAGATTTACTTGTCTAACTCTAAGTTTCTCTTAACTCCCAGTCTTGTAACTCCAACTTCCTTTTAAATATCTCACTCTGAATGTTGGGTAGACATATTAAACTCCATGTGTCCAAAACTAATCATCTCTTCCCTAAAATCGTCCCTTCTTCCTAACCTCCTTATTACTATTAAGCGTTCCATTCTCCCAGGCACCCAGGCTCACAACCCAGGTGTCATCCTTGGCTCCTCGCTCTCACTCACCCCTATATATCCCATATGTTGTTAAGTCCTATCATTTCTACCTTTGTAACCTCTCTCATATATTCCCCCTTTTTTCCCTCAGACACTGCCAATCCCCCAGAGCACACTCTAATTTCCTCACACCTTGAACATTGCCGTAGCTTGCTAGTTGATCTGCCTGACAAAATTCTCTCTTCCCTCCAGTCCATCATTCACTCAGATGTCAAAGTGATCTTCCTAAAATGCTAGTCTGAACATATATATCATCCCCATCCCCCACTCAGTAAACTCCAGTGGATTCCAGTTATCCCCAGGATCAAATACAAAATCCTCTGTTCTGCTTTTAAAGTCACACACACGTTGGCCCTCTACTGAACTTTCCAGTTTTCATACATTTTACTCCCTTCCATTTACTCTGTGAGCAAATAACACTTGCCTCCTTGCTGGCCCACCTCCTAACTCCAGGCACTCTCACTGGCTGTCCCTCTTGCCTGCAGTGTTCTTGTTACTCACTTTAGCCTCCTAACTTCACCTGCTGAAGTCCCACCTTCTTCATGAAGTCTTTCCCAGTCTCCCTTAATGCCTTCCTTCTGAGATGACCCTCAATTTATCCTACATATATCTTGTTCATACACAATTGCTTGTATGTTGTCTCCCTCACTAAACTGGGGAGCTGCTTGAGGGCAGGAACTGTTTTCATTGTTTGTTTTTGTATATCCAGTGCTTAGCATGGTGCCAGGCTCATAGTCATAGTAGGTGCTTAACACATTTTACAGACTTATCTGTAAAATTAGAGGGCTAGACTTGATCACTTCCAAGGTTCCTTGCAGCTTTAAATCTGAATGCTACAATTAACAATTTTGTATTCTTGATTTGGGGACAAAATTAGCTAATTATTGTCCTCTCACCAATGAGAAATCTTTCAGGTTCTGCTCATGGCCTCCTCCTCCTGTAGCTGCCCTCCTCACTATTTTGTGCCCCAAATTATCTCTACCTTTTCTAATGAATAGTATATGTGATTTGGGGTAACAACGGACAGAGTAGCAGGCCTGGACTTAGGAAGCCTCATCTTCCTGGGTTTAAATCTGGCCTCAGACACTACTTATAAGATATGTAACCCTGGGCAAGTCACTTAACCCTGTTTGCCTCAGTTTATTTACCTGTAAAGAGAGCTAGAGAAAGAAATGACAAATCACTCTAATATCTTTGCCAAGAAAATCCCAAATGGAGTAACAGAGGGTCAGATACTACTGAACAACAAATATAGGTGAGGTGGAAAGAGCACTGATTCAAAATGATGGTATCTAGGTTCAAAATACGGCTTTGTTCCTTATCTGCAAAAGGAGTGGGACACAGCAGATGATTTCTGATTTCCCTTATAACAATCCACTCCAACAAATACCTTTAAACAACAAACACCTATATGCAAGGAACTCTTTACCAGGTGCTTATTATGCAAATCAAAAGGAAAAATGTTATCTCAACCAACAACAACAAACCTTGAATGTAGTATAGATAGGCTAAGGACAGAGAATGGACCTGTGATTTCACTGGTGTAGGGAACACTTGGGTGAAGGAACTCCATTTTCTAATGTAGGTTGGTACTGTATTTATAACTTGTAGTCTTAGATTATTGCCTAGCTCATTCTGAAGTTAAATGACTATGTCCTACAGTTGATATCTATCAGATGGGAGATTTGAATCCAGATCTTCACAGTGTCATTGACTGAATCCTAATAAAGCTTCCCCCAGCCCAATATTCTAATTTCATTATAAGTCCCACTATACCTACCTAGCCCCCACCCTCACCAATGTACTAACTTCTTCACGTATGCCTCACTGCTCACTAGAACAACAGGTGTGTCCCTGAACTCATAGTTCTCACAGAACAGCAGACATGTCCATGATCCATGATGGGATCCTAGTCACTGCCTCTACTTAGTCACTGCCCCCAAACCCATTCCCACAGAAGCAGGTAATCACAATCACACCATCCATCTAGCCCAAGACAGCACCATAATACCTAACTATCTGTCTTAACCAGACAGGACCACAAAAGCTAGGCAACTGGAGGGCAGCATGACTAGAATGTTTAACCACCAAACCATAGATGGGACCCCTCTTCCATTACATAATCCCTTAACAAACAACTCCTGCCTTATTAATATTAGTCATATTCCTGTTTTGTGTAAATTTTGATTATGTAATTGCATCTTTACCCTATAAAAATCCATCTTGCTTTCTCTGAAGCTGCTGGTTCTTCTTGGAATTTAGCACGCTTTAGGAGAGGCATCAGTCTCAATAAATGCCTGTACTTGGATTAGAAATGGTCTGACTCTGAATTTTTTGAGATGGTTCCATTACAACATGTCATGAAACTGGTAGAGCCAAGATGGTGGAGTAGAAGCAAGAAATTGTGTGAGCAGTTGCACCAACCACCTCTAATACCTGTAAAATATGACTCTAAACAAATTTTAGAGCTATAGAACCCACAAAGTGACAGAGAGAAACAAATATCCTGCTGAAGCCAGCCTGACAGGCTGACAGGAAAGGTATATTACTCCAGGCTGGGAGCCAAGCACAGTCCAGTGTGAGCCACTCCAAGCCCCAGGTGGGGCTTGTGGCCTAGAACTGCCAGAGTAGACTTCAGGAGAGTGAATCACCAGCAGCTGTGACACTTTCCAGACTTTTCAACCCATAAATGCTAAAGAAAAACTAAAAGGTTAGTGGAGAAGTTTACTGGAACTGGCTGACAGAAGAGCATAGTTTGGCCCCTGCCCCCAGGGTGAGATGTGGCAGAGGCACTGCAGCTGTAGCTGCTGCTGTGTGGCTGCCTCTGGAATTCTTGGCCTGCAGATAAAAGGGGGACCAAGCAACCATTTAGGGGGTAATCACTCTTGCTTTGACCTGCTTGGATCTGGGTCACCATCTTGGGTGGTGGTCTGGGGGTGAGGAATGCCAGTGCACCAGAGCTTGTGATGGCTTTAGAGAGGGTACCTTCCTCATAGCTCAGACAACATATGCAAAAATCCCAGAAATTTGGGACACAGCTCTCTCCACTCCGGAAGCAGAGTTCTACCATATCAAAGAGCTCAAAAGTCAAGTAATCGGCTGGCAAGATGGGCAAGAGAGGAAGCACAATCAGACCACAGAATCCTTTTATGGGCACAAAAATGATCGTAACATGGAACCAGAAGAAGACAACAAAGTGAAAATTCCTGCATCAAAAGCTTCCAAGAAAAATATGAATTGGTTATAGGCCATGGAGGAGCTCAAGGATTTTGAAAATCAAGTAAGAGAAGTGGAGGAAAAATTGGGAAGAGAAATGAGAATGATGCAAGAAAATCATGAAAAGCAAGTCAACAGCCTGCTAAAGAGGACCCCCCAAAATACTGAAGAAAATAACACCTTAAAAATAGACTAACTCAAATGGCAAAAGAGACCCAAAAAGCCAATAGGGAGAAGAATGTCTTAAAAAGTCAAATTGCCCACATGGAAAAGGAATTTCAAAAACTCACATCATGAAACCCCAACAGTTTTTGGGTGGGCAGAGCCCCCCAACTCAATATCATTGCTAACTCTCAATCTGCTATGATCCATCCATGCTATATTATAAACATAAACATGATCATTTGAGGAAGATAGAGTTCTAATAACTAGGGGGATTATATATCCCTTCCTATGGGACATGGTAGATGGATTAAGTCTTGAAGGAAGCCAGGTGGAGGAGGTGAAGACAAAGCACATTCTAGGAATGAAGGATAATTTATTCAGTCATGAAGGTTATAGATGGAATACTAAGTTTACTGAGTAACAATGGGTTAGTTTGGCTAGACTGCATGAATTGGAGTAATATGTAGTCGATTTGGAAAGGTGACCCAGGGCCAGATTATGAAAGACTTTAAATGCCACATTGAGGAGTTTGTATTTTATTCTCCCAGAAGCAATAGGGAGTGACCGAAAGTTCTAGAGTAGGGGAATCAGAACTGTGCTATAGGAATATTTATTTGTTGTTGTTTCAGTTATGTTGACTCTTTGAGACCCCATTGGAGATTTTCTTGGCAAAGATACTGGAATAGTTTGCCATTTCCTTCTCTAGCTCATTTAACTGATAAGGATAATGAGGTAAACAGGGTTAAGTTACTTGGCCAGGGTCAAACAGCTATTAAGTGTCTGAGAGCAGATTCAAAATCAGGAAGATGAGGTTTTCTGACTCCAGGCAGGGCACTCTTTCCACTGCACCACCCAGCTGCCTCAGGAATATTAATTAGTTAGCTATATAGAACAGGAATTGGAGAGGAAAATAACTGAAAGCCTAGGTAAGAAGTGATGAGAGCTTGGAGTGGAATAGTGACCATGAGTGGAGATGAATAGGACATTGTTAAAATAAAATCAAGATCTGGCAACTGATTGAGTGTGACTGGGGAAGGAGAGGGAAGAGTAAAGGATGTTGGCAAACTTGGGTGACTAGAAGAACACTGGTAACTCTCATAAGGCAAGGGGAACATTTGCAGCAAGGATGGATTTAAGGGTGAAAACTATAATTTCCCTTAGGAACATCTTAAGTTTGAGATGACTATGGGACATTAAATTAGAGAGAGCTAATAGGATTTTGGGACTAGAGTTTAGGATAAAAACTAAGGCCTAGATATAAACCTCTGGGAATCATTCTCAAAGAAATTATACTTGAGCCTATTGGTTCTCAACCTGCGGGTTATGTTCAATTTGTAACAGTGAAAATACATCCTGCATATTAGATATTTACATTACAATCCATAACAGTAGCAAAATTACAGTTATGAAGTAGCAATGAAAATAAATTTATGGTTGGGAGTCACCACAACATGAGGAACTGTAACAAAGGGTCGCGGCATTAGGAAGGTTGAGAACCACTGATTTAGAGAGAAAGAAAAGGATGCCTGAGATGGTGTGGGGGTAGGAAAAGCACTTGTAGTTAAGAGGGAAGGATGAGGATAATGAATGAACAGTGGAAATTGAGAAGGAATGGTAGGAGAGGTAGAAGGAGAATCAGGAGTCATGGAGACAACAGTAGTATGAAAGCCCTAGGAAGAGCAAATCCAGGAGCAAGAGGGAAGTCCATGGTTACAAATGCTGCAGCAAGGTCTAAGATGGTCCAGAGGACTCAGCTATCCCACCTATTTTGGCATTTCCTCTTTTATTGTCTCATGTTGCACCATTTTTAATCTATCTCCTTGTTGAGAAATGACTGAAGAGCTGAAGGATTATTTTCCCTATTTAGTGATGAGCACCCAATAGGTGCTCAACACATATATGTATACATGTATACACATGTGCATGTGTGTTTCGTGTATATGTATACAAAACATATATACATGTCTATATATGTAAAAGATAAGGAAACTGCAGGAGGATGTGGTCAGATAGATCAGTAGAATAATACTATTATTAATTTTAAAAATACAGATGTGATTTTGTAGGTGGGGGTATTTGTTGGTGCTTTTTGGAACCCCTTGTCACTTAGTACACTAATTAAGAATTATTCTGTTTGAAAAAACACACTGCTTCCATGGTCAACCTGGTACTGAACCTTGGAAAACTTAGTTGAATTGGATCCACAAAAGAAAGACACACAGTTGTCACTGGATCCCTGTTCCAAAGCCCATCCAGTTTGATGTTATCTTCCAGATCTCATATTTCACTGATAGTGCCTTGAAAAATATGGGGTCATCACCATGCCACACTGAGCAATGAGAGAAGGATTTTAGTGGAATTCAAAGACCAGAGTTCTAATCCTTCTTCTAATGCGTGATAATTGTGCAATCTGGGGCACTTCCCTAGACATCAGGTTCCTCACCTCTAAAATGAAAGGGTTGGACTAGAAGGACCCTGAGGCCTCTTCCAGCTCTAGCTCTCTAGTCCTAATAATGGCTTCCTTTATGTAGCACTTTGCACTTTACAGTAAGATTCTTAGAGCAAGGGAGTATTACCACATTTTACAAATAATGAAATTTAAGTTGAAAGAGGGGAAGCAATTTTCCCAAGGTCACACAGCAATTCAGTATATGTGTTAGAACTCAACCCCAGGTGTTCCATCATCCTTGAAGCTGATTTTCAAGAAGAAGCTGCATGATAATTTATCTGAGATGTCAATGGAATTCATGATTTTCATTTTAAATTTCTTTAATCCAGAGTCAGGAAGGGAAGGATGAAAATCTTAATTCCCTATGAAAATGAAACCATTCCAGTATATTAAGAGTTAAGTGGAGTAAAATAAGAAATCATTCTTCTGTTTAAATATGAATCACATGGCCTTACTACATAAAGTCTCTCAGGGGAACCTCTGATTACATTAATTGTGTCTAAAGAATTTAATACCCATCCAAGTCCAGAGGTGGAAGAACACAAAAACTGGTATAGTAATAGGCAGGAGAAGACAGTAAAAGCATAGGCTGCTGGTGCTAGTGCAACCATGGGAGAAGTTTCCATCTACAGAGACAGAGAAGAACAGTCCAGCGAAGAGATCAGAGGAAGAATGACCAGCAGGGTGGGGAGAGAGAAACATTTTCCTTGACCTCTTATGGCTTCCTCCTCCTAAATTCCTGTGTCCAGGAGTTGTTTCCCCCCAACCCCACCCCAGAAATTTGTTTGTTTTTTTTTTTTTTAATAAAAACAAACTACTCTTGTTCTTTTTCTTCTTGTTGCTTATTCTGGTGTATCATTCTTGCTGTCTGTGGTACCATATTAGGAATACCATTAATGATTGTGTAAGCAATTCCCAGTTCTTCATTAATCAGTTAATTTATTGATGCTTCAAATCTCTGAGGATTCTTGGAGAATGGGCACACGGGCTCGACCCATAGGGCCGAGTCAAAGGCGGCTGAAGCCGAGGCCTATGTCCACTCGGGGCTGTCAGCGCTGATCTGGTCCCCGCCTCATGTACCGTCCTGCTCCTGGCAGCCCATGCCAGTGGCGGTCTCCGCAGCAGCGCAGGCGTAGCTCGTCGCCACGGCCCGCTCAGCAGCCCGTCCCGGCAAAGAGGACCCTTGGTGGCCTCGTTCTCGCCTCGGCTCTGGTTGAGAAGACTGAGCCAAGCCTCTTCCTGAGGCTCCTTCGGGTTCCGAAACAGGTACCTCCTAACTCTAAGGTGCTAAGTAAGAGCTATCTGTGGACCTGCTTTGACTGACTTCCTCCCTGTTAGAAGTGCAATTCTGGTCAGGTTTCCACTCACATTGAATACTAATAGCTACATTCTCCCTGAAAGCCATGTTGTCCTTAACTCTCAACCTCCCATCTACTGTATGAAGGACTCTAAGACTCTGGGTTTGAGCCCTTGGAACCTGACCAGCCCTGGTTAGCTACTTCCCATCGCGCCTCCTGTGAGACCTAGCAGATAGTCAATAAATACTTGCTGACACGATTTGATCCTTAGATTCTGCTTTCCCTTCTGAATCATTTTGATTGATTGTCTACCTGTCTCCACTCTCCAGATAATTACTAACCTTTCATTTTGTTTTCTCCTGGAAAGACTTGAAAGATTAGAAGACTGTTAAGTACAAAAGTTCACTAGAACCTAATATCTAGGTAATTGTAATTTCCTGAAGCCTAGTAAATTACCCAGCTGTCCAAAGCCATTCAAGAATCCATGGTCTTTTTCAAGAGGCTGAAGCACAATGTTAGAGAGAAAACAATGACAAGTAGATGAACTTGAAAAGAAGAGAGATTGAGTCAACTTCCCCTTCCCTGAAGACTGGCCATTTTAATCTGATAGCTGTGGCTTGCAGTAGACTTCTTTGCCCATTGCCTTTAGTCTAGGAAGGCAAATCTATTACAGAATCATGGAATTTCAAATCTGGAAGGAATCTTAGAAGCCATCTGGTCCAACTTATATTTGAAAAGGAATCCTCACTACACTGTATTTGACTAGTGATTATGCAACCTTTGTTTGCAAACCTCTAGCAAGGGGAAGTTATTCCTAAGACAGCTCATTCCACTTCATTATAGTTGTTAATTGTTAGACTTTTTTCCCCCCTGACATCAGGGCTATGTTAGCTTTCTGATAATTCCCATTCATTATATCTGGTTCTACCCTCTGGAGCCAATTCTAATCAGCCTTCTATATGACACCCTTTTGGGTACTTGATAAAAATTATCAAGTCCCCAGAATATTTTTTTTCTCCAGGTTAATAATACACACTACCTTTAATGTCCGTGTGGCATGGACTCAATGATCTTCAACATTCTGGTAGCTTCTCTGGATGTTCTCTTGCTTATCATTGTATTAAAAATATGGTACCCAAATTGAAGACATTATTCCAGATGTTGTTGGACCAGGGCAAAATAAAGGTATAACCTCCTTCTTGTTTCTTTTCTCATTCTTCTTCTCTTATAGCCACATTAGCTTCTTTGACATCCATCCCACACTGTTGACTCATATTAAGCTTGTAGTCCACTTAAAACCTCTAGCTTTTGTTTTCAGACAAGCTAATGTCTAATCATAACTTCCCAATCTTATATTTGTGAAGTTTATTTTTGGAAATCATCTAAGACTTTAAATTTATCCATTTTATAATTAATCCCCTTAGATTCAGCCCAGTGTTGTAACCTGTCCAAATAAGTGCTACTTTTAGTTTTCAAAACTGTTCTACTTGTCTGTTTCTTATTAGTCTTCCTTCTGTTTTCTTCTTTGCATTAAAAAAAGATGCTTCAGTGACACTCTTTTCTTTCATTTTTGGTTGCGTTTTTCTTATTCCTCCTCACCCTCCCACCCCACTCCATCCTATGAAGGGTGCATGGAACAAAGCCTTACAAGAAATATGAATAACTAAGAAAAGTCAATTGCCACATTGACTGTTTCTGAAAATCTATGTCTCATTTTGCATCTTGAGTACAATACTTCTCTGTTAGGAGCTGTGTAGTGTGCTTTATCATTAGTTGTCTAGATTGATCAGAGATCTGTTTGATTGATTCTTAAGTCTTTCAAAGTTGTTTCCCTTTATGTTATCATTGAATTATTTGTTTTCCTGGCTATTCTCAGTTTTCACTTTATCTCCTATCTTCGTGCCTTTGCATTGCCCATTCTCCATTCTTGTAATGCTGTTCACCATGATCTCTGCCTTTTCATTTCTCTGGCTTTCTTCAAAATTCAGCTCAAAGCCTACATTTTACCATAGGTATTTTTCAGTCTCCCAGTTGTTAATGTCTCCCTCTTTTAAATGAACTTTCATCTACTTTGGATATTTTCTTGCATATACCTAAATATTTACATGTTGTTTCTTGCATTAGCATATATGTTCCTTGAAGTAAGAGATTATTTTTTGTTTGTTTACATTTTTTGTATCCAGGTAGTTTAGCATCATTCTTGGCACTTAGTGATGAAAATGCTGTGGACTGACTAAATCTATGCTTTTA
Organism: Pseudocheirus occidentalis; assembly: GCA_028646575.1. Classification (NCBI taxonomy): domain Eukaryota; kingdom Metazoa; phylum Chordata; class Mammalia; order Diprotodontia; family Pseudocheiridae; genus Pseudocheirus; species Pseudocheirus occidentalis. The sequence continues at coordinate 72,503,468 of CM053595.1, read as the reverse complement.
AAGAACTCATTGAGAAATGTGTTAAATAGCAGAAGGTTAAGCTCAATTACTTGGAACACTAAACAGTACACAACATTCCAAAGTGACATCAACCATTAATGACTACTCTGACTATAACCATTCACCATCTTTACAAAGATCACATAAGTACATCAGCAATCACACCTACCACTTCTTTCATCAACCATGGATAGAATTTATCTGGGCCAGGTGTCTTGAATGCATGATGAGTAACTAGATGCTCTTTTATTTTCTTTTTACTTGTCTTAGACATCAGATCCTCATCAGTCATTTTGTTCTGTTTTGTTCAGTCCAAAGATCATGGTAGAGAAAACTGAGGCAAAATTCTAATGGAAAGGGTTGACTTTCTTTCTTTTGTCATATATCATCATACTATATACCTCAAGTAGCGACCCTACCCCTTCTTTGATCCTTCATGTTTTATCATTAGACAAAACAAAACTCCCCCTTTTGTCCTTTAGCTTTCTTTAGCTGCCTCAACTCATTCAGTGTATCAATACACCTGACACTTTTATTAAAGAACTGTGCCACATTTTTGTATTTATTTGTTGTTTCTTGCTTGACCTTGTTTCCATTTTCTGTACATGTCTTTAAAAAGAAAAAAAAAACTAAGTTGGTTGGCAAGTTGTGTGTGTATACATATCATATCAGTCAATGGCAGCAACTGATTTTTATTGCTCCTTGAAATACACACACACACACACACACACAGGGGAAGAGAGAGAAAGAGAAAGAGAGAGAGAGACAGAGACAGAGAGAGACCGAGAGAGAGACAGAGAGAGACAGAGACAGAGAGACAGAGAGAGACAGAGACAGAGAGAGACAGAGAGAACAGAAATCCCCAAATTACTACTATAACACACTTCTGTTCCAAGCTTATGATTTCCCATCTATTTCCTGTTTCTGTCTAGTCAGCAGTTCTTAACATGTGGGTTGTGACCCCTTTGGGGGTCAAACAGGGTCACCTAATACAATTGGAAAACACATATTTCAGATGGTCTTAGGAACGAGATACCGATCCTCTATCCATATCCAGGCTGACCCACTCACATGTAGATTTGTTCACATATGAGTATTAAAGGGTCATGGCATTAGAAAGGTTGAAAACCACTGGTCTAGATGTTATGTCATGCAAAATCAGTGACAAAATAATTTCTTTTTGTTCCTCCAATAATCTTCATCCAAATTCTTTATGTTATGCTTCTTCACCTTAGTTATTAGATTTCACCATATGAATATATATCTATATCTATGCATCTACATATATATGTATATATATATATATATATGTGTATGTATGTATGTATGTATGTGTACACTACTACCTACCCCTATTTTAAGCTATCTTGTTTCTTCTGAAAAAGGGTATGCAGAGCCATGTTCCAGTCATTGGTCTCATCTCACTAAATATTAATGATGTCTATGATAATAAATTTTCTTTATCTTAGGACCCATAACTGACCTTTCTGGTTGCCTAAACAAGTGCATTTCCATGTAGGCATTTAGGCCATGGTTTTTGCTCTTAACTCCTTTCTTGTGTTTTGTTTCCTGTGAATTTCTAGTTATCTCAACAACTATCCTTCCAGCTTTGTAGCTTTTCTTTATGCTACATAATGTGATAGATATTTGTGGTCAGTTTTCTTCTCCTCTAATCCTTATCTGTTTAGAGCTCTTTTGGGTAGATTAAAAAAGATGCTAAAAGAATACATTCTAAGTAGCCTTTGTTGAGAGCACTGCATCCCTGATCAAGGACTTGTAATTCTGTTATTTTAAGCCATACAGAAATATAAATCTCTAGACCCCATCTACTTAACTCCTGTGATAGTAATGAAATTTGAAGATCCCTTTGTATTGATAAGCTAAGAGGTACTTACCACCTAGTTTCAAATTAAGCCTTTGTTAAAGAAACAAAAGGTATGAACCCCTGTTGTTAACATAACAGGAAGGGGCTGAACAGGGAGGAGCTCATATCAATATAAGGAAGAGCACAAGCTGGACAGTCAGAACTTCTTGGGATAAGCATTGTGAAGGCAGGGCAGCTGTTGCTGGACTGAGACAGAACTGAGAATTGAGAAGAACTGAGAAGAGGAATGAGAATTGAGAAATGAGACAGAATTTCTTGGAGCAAGCCACATGGAGGCTGGATAAAGTGATTTTTATTTTGAGAATGGAGCTTACAGTGCTGAGGATTTCTGAGGGCCAGACAGAGCTGCTGAGGATTCCTGAGGGCCAGCTGGAGCTGCCTAAGACTGAGGAAGCATGACAGTGGTGTTGGTATTTTGTACAAATGTTGTTGTAACTTTGTTAATGTGTATAAATGTTCTTATGGCCTTGTTAAGCCTTGTTTTCCCAGGAACAGAGGCTGTGAAGGATTTGAGATGGATTGGTCATTGTGAGCTTCAGTGTGGAGCAGGAATTGAACAGAGAACTGGACAAGGAACTGGGAGCTATCTGCCTTTGAACTCATGTGGCAGTTGGTTAGATTCTGCAGGAGCTGGGATCATGGAAGAGGAATCATGGAAGCTGAAAGCCTGCCCTGAGTCAAGATGAAGAAACCTCTCCATGAATACTGAGTAGTCACTGATAAAATTGTAACTTCCTTGTGACTGAGGGGTGGATGGCCTGTGTATTTTCCACTAACTCTTAAGAGAGTACTAAGTAGTGACTGATATTGTAACTTAATTACACCCCATGGGTGGAGAACTTTGACTACTGTACTTTATGTCCCTTAAGAAGGCCTTGCCTCTTTAAGGATGAGTGAGTTAAGGATTAAGGAGTCTCTCCTCCTTAAGACTGATTGAATTAAGATGATTAAATGATTGAGTTACTAAATGATTGTACTTTGTTGAAAACGATGTGACCACTTTAGTGATAAGTTGTTGAGTTGTAACATGATGAATGCTGTACTTTGATTTTCTGTGAATGTTTTGCTCTGAGTTGTTATTGAATAAATAGAAAGTTTGATATACTATGTAATCATAACCTTGAAAGCTGTTCACAGCAGCAGACCTCTGGAAAGCTGCTTGTGGACTTTACACTTCCTCTAATTAGCTTTTGAAAGGTTGTTTATCTTCCAAATCAACTTGTTTTTTATTTTGTATTTTTTTTTACCTTCAGTGGGAAGTAGTGATGAATATATCATATATCCCTTTCCCTTTATGGTCAACAATTTCACAAGATTTTGAAAAAAGTTGGCAATGATTTCTAGTTTTCTTCTGGTAGCCTTCTTTATGCTCATGTGATTAATCAGAAATAGTAGTAATTTTTAGCATTGACAAGTCTTAGGAGATTCTCTGTGATGCTTTGGATATATTTTCTAGAAAAATAACAAACCTTTCCATTTTAAGCTCACAAAGCATTAAATGGTATAAGAAGTAGAGTGGTGTTCTAGAAAACAATGTTGGACCAGATATCAAAAGGTTGGCTGCACTTCCTTTTTCTGTAACTTTCTAACATCATGACCCTAAGTTTATTACTAGTTGACCTTTTGGAGTTAAATTCCTAGGTCTCAAGTCCAATGCTTTTTCTATCATACAACATACAACATTCAAGTGGCCCATAGACTTAGTAGAGACACAGTATATTCTTATACATATGGATACTATGGCAAATGGCTTTAGTAAAACATAAGTGCTTACAATCATATTATAAACGGAGAAGATATAGATGTAAAATATGTGTTTTGTGGGAAATGCCTATCCATTTCTAGGAAAATGGGCCTGGGTGGGGTATCAGATGTGAAGATTTTTGAATCTGATTTGGATTCTCTACACACAGGTTAAGGCATAATACTTCCTTCTAAATCCTTAATTCAATGTCATTTGTCCCTTCCTCAGTGTCATAAATCATTGCTCTCCCCCATTCCCTGCCAAGGACTTATTTTCAGATGCTGGTATTTCAGAGTATTAGTCAAAAATTCCTGTAGTATTTCACATCTCCCAACTATTAGTTCCCTAACTAGAGTCCTCATACCATCACAGACTCTCTTAGGAATACAATTTTGCTATATTACTTGTTGGTACCTCTCCATTTTACCTGGTACAAAGAAGAAACTACTATTAGGAAAAAGGAAGTCTTTTTTCTCTGATTTCTAGCTGTTATGGTTCATCTCTGGGCAGAAGCAAAAAATAAAAAAAAACAGAAACAAAAAACACCAACAAAAAGTCCACATAATGAATCATTGTAAGCAACATAACTGAGCCCTGTCTCTCCTCCCTCAAGTGTTTGCTCCAATCAGAGGAAAGTAATTTACTGTCTTCCTTCTGAACAGTAATACCTCTGTTGGGTCTATTGTTGGGTGATCATTTGAATACAATTGTCTCCTTAGCAACAACTGCTTTTGCAGTTGACTTTTTGATATAGCCTAAGGAGGAAGGCACTCTCATTTGGTATCGGAAACTTTTCTAAAAGGGCCAGAGTTTCTTTCAGAGAAAACCACTTTAAAACCACATTTATATAGTAAACTTCACAAAGATTTAAAATGTTGCCTTTGGCTAGTCCCCTGTAAAGAGTGGTAGGAAGGCAATTGATAGGCAGAACTCACTAAACTGTCTTCTCTCTTTGAATGGGGAACTCTGCAGACCCATTTACCATAAAGAGATTATAGGCCAGCTCTGAAACCATAATTATGATTCTTTTCCAGGTTGTGTAGAATCATAGAAGCCAGAGAAATAGATTGCCTTAGATAACACTGCTTGAGAAGGTCTAATATCATCTAACATAACCCTTGGAGAATAATCTCCAAATGCCACTGACAATGGAAAAAGGAAAAATTAGCTTCTCTGTTGCTTCCAACTGCTTAGATTAATCATTTGGTAACAAGACAGTCAAAGCATAACTATTTATCTGCGTTTGATCAGGAAGATTACAGGATATAACATTTTAATAAATTGGCTGGGACTATAGATATATGTTAGCATGATAAATAGTTTAAGCTGAAATAGATGTTTTAGTTTCAATAAAGTTATTTTTAGGACATATTTACATGATGAAATAACCTATTATTTATCTAGCTACATTTTTATGAACTAATTCTTCTTTTTGTGCAGACCTGGAATGTTGATTCATCATTGCCCTACCCCTCAATTTTTCTTCTCTCATAAATAGTATCTTGTTTATTATTTTCAAGTGCTATGTCTCCCTTTAGATCCATCTTCCACCTTCATGTGAGGGCTTGGTTAAAGAGCAAGCTGACACTAAGAAAAAGGAGAAACCAAAGGAACTGAGGAATATTTATCCTAATTGTTCCCTTGGTTCAATATGGGCATTCTCTTTTGTTTGAAACATCTAACTTTCCATCCATAAGGGGTCAAGGAGGGAGGGGGGGTCATGGTTACTCAACTTGGTCACAGACAAAACAACTTTTACAGTGACATGGATAAGCATCCAGTCTTTTCCCTCTAATCAGTCTTAACCATCATTTTCAGAGGAGCCTGCTTAAAAAGTACAGCTCTGATGGAACAGAAAAGCACTTATTATGCATTACTTTATGTGAAGGTTATTATTGTAAGATTGTGTTAAACGAGAGGGATACAAACAAAAATTTCTTGTTCCCAAAGAACTCACATTCTAATTTGGAAAGATAACACATATTGGAGAATTTGGAATCAGAGTGGAATGGAAAGGTCTAGTAGTCCTTTGGGTGCAGCAGAAGTATTGATGACAAATTCTGTTGGTTTTTATGGGGCAGTGTTGGAAAGGGGATACCAGGATGGCATAAGGGTGGGTAAGGTTAAATGTGAGCCACCAGATGAAAGTTAATGCCTGTCTGGTTGGCTCTGCTATATATTGCCCTGTGGTGTTCTACAGTGAGTAAAATTTTGCCTGGAGTTGTTGGGAAACTTACAAGTTGGTCCAGTGTACTATACTCACTGGTATTCTGTGGTGGTCTTTTGGTGAGCAGTGATCATATTGGGGAAGTTGGAGAAAGACTTAATCTTGTGCCAGTTTGATGGTCTCTGCCATCTGATCATGCAGCTCCTCTATTCAAAATCCTTTAGTGCTTACCATATCCAATCTTCTTAGACTTGCTCTTTTCTGTCTGTTTTTAAGCTACTCTGCAAGCCTCATCTCATATCTCCCCTTCAGGTACCCTACAACCATTCTAAATTGATTAACTTACTCTACCTGAACATATCATTCACTTTTCCTCCCCAGGTCTTTGTTCTTTCCTTAATATCTTCAAGATATTGTAGGTAAGAAATAATACTGAATTAGGAATCAGAATATATGGGTTAAAATCCTGGCTCTGAAACTTAGTTTCTGTCTGATCTTGGAACAAGTAACTTAACTTTTGTACACCCTAGTTTACTCATCTGTAAGAAAAAGAAGTTGAACCCAATAACCCATAAGACTCCTTCTGGCCCCAAATTTATTGTCTTTCTTTGTCCATGTTGCTAACTCCTCCTAAAAGGTCATATCTAGCCCCATCCCCCATTTCCCAGCTTTTGACCTGTTTCTACAGCTTCTCAGTATTTCTTTAAAGATCACATTCTGTCTACCTCTTTTTTATTCATCCAAATTCTTCTTTTTTAAAAAATATTTATTTAATATTTTAGTTTTCAACATTCATTTCCACAAGATTTTGAGTTACATTTTTTCTCCCTATCTTTCCCCTACCCCCACCCCCAAAATAGCAAATCTACTGAATACTCCTTCCCCCAATCTCTTATCTCTTATATCCTCCCCCCTCATTCTCCCTTACTTTCTAGTAGGGCAAGGTAGATTTCTATACCCCAGTGCCTGTATATCTTATTTCCCACTTGCATGTTAAAAACAAAATTTTTTAAACATTTGTTTTTGAAATTTTAAGTTCCAGATTTTTTCCCTTCTTCCCTCCTCACCTACTTCCATTGGGAAGATAAGCAATCCAGTATAGGTTGTACATGTGTAGTTAAACAAATAATTTCCATAATTGTTATATTGTGAAAGACTAACTATATTTCCCTCCATCCTATCCCACCCCCCCACTTATTCTATTTTCTCCTTTGACCCTATCCCTTTTCAAAAATATTTGCTTCTAAGCACCCTCTCCCCCAATCTGCCCTCCCTTCTATCATCCCCCCTCTTATTCCCTACCCTGTTATTTTCCCGAAGGGTAAGACACCCAACTGAGTGTGTATGTTTTTTCCTTCCTTAAGCCAAAATCAGTGAGAATAAGGTTATCTCCTTCCCTTTTACCTTCCTGCTCTTCCCCTCCATTGTAACAGTTTTCTCTTGCCTCTTTTATATGAGATAATTTATCCTAATCTATCTTGCCCTTTCTCCTCCCCATAAATTCCTCTTACTTCTTAATTTTATTTTTTAGATATCATCCCTTCATATTCAACTCATTGTGTATACATATATGTATACATAAGCATACATATGCCCATACACATATATATGTATGTATGTATATTTATATACACACATATATACATATTCCCTCCTATACATAAATAGATATATACAATATATGTATATATGTGTGTGTGTGTATATATGTGTGTGTGTGTGTGTGTACATATATACATATATTTCTCTTCGACAATCCTCATGGAGAAGTCTTAAGAGTTAAAATTATTGTCTTTCCATATAGAAATGTAAATAGTTCAACTTTAATAAGTTCCTTATGATTTCTTTTTCCTGTTTACCTTCTCATGTTTCTCTTGCTTCTTGTATTTGAAAGTCAAATTTTCTGTTTAGCTCTGTTTTTCCCATCAAGAATGCTTGAAAATCCTCTCTTTCATTGAATGACCCTGTTTTCCCCTGTTTTGCTGAGTAAGTGATTCTTGGTTTTTGTCCTAGCTCCTTTGACCTCTGGAATATCATATTCCAAGCCCTTTGATCCCTTAATGTAGAAGCTGCTAGGTTTTGTGTTATCCTGATTGTATTTCCACAATACTCAAAATTGTTTCTTCCTGACTGGTTGCAGTATTTTCTCCTTGACATGGGAATGCTGGAATTTGACTATAATATTCCTAGGAGTTTTCTTTTTGGGATCCTTTTCAAAAGGTAATTTGTGAATTCTTTCAATTTCTATTTTGCCCTCTGGTTGTAGAATATCAGAACAATTTTCCTTGATAATTTCTTTGAAAGATGATGTCTAGGGTCTTTTTTGATCATGGCTTTCAGGGAGTCCAATAATTTTTAAATTGTTACTCCTGAATCTATTTTCCAGGTCAGTGGTTTTTCCAATATAATATTACACATCACCTTCTACTTTTTCATTTGTTTGGATCTATTATATAGTATCTTGATTTCTCATAGAGACATTAGCTTCCATTTACTACAATCTAATTTTGAAGGCATTCTCTTCATTGGATTTTTGAAATTCTTTTTACATTCCTTTGATCACTTTGACTTTTCATGGCATTCTTTTTCTCATTGGCTTTTTGGACCTCTTTTTACCATTTTAGTTAGTCTATTTTTTTAAGTTGTTCTTTTCTTCAGTCAGGCTGTTGACTCGCTTTTCATGATTTTCTTGCATCATTCTCATTTCTCTTCCCAATTTTTCCTCTACTTTTCTTACTTGATTTTCAAAATCCTTCTTGAGCTCCTCCATGGCCGGTAATCAGTTCATATTTTTCTTGGAGTCTTTTGATAAAGGTGTTCTGACTTCCCTGTCTTCCTCCCGCTCCATATCTTTATCCTTTTTGTCCCCAAAAAAGGATTCTATGGTCTGTTTGTGCTTCCTGTGCTTGCTCATATTGGCAGCCAATTACTTGACTTTTGAGCTCTTTGTCACAATAGAGCTCTTCTTCCAGAATGGAGAGAACTTTGCCACAAATTGTTGGGGTTTTCATAGCTACTCTACAGGTCTCATAAGCCATAGTGTGTGGCTTACTGGCCGCACATGCCAGGACAAACACCCAAGACTGCAATCCAGATCTAAGCAGGTTAAAGCAAGAATCATTACCCTCTGAATGGTTGCTTGGTCCCCCTACAATCTGCATGCTAGGAGCTCCTGAGGTGGCAATGCAGTGGTGGCTGCACAGCTGCCATGCCTCCACAGCTTCTTGCCTGGGGGTCAGGGGTCTGACTGTGCTCTTCCATCCCTCTCACCTCCCCCTCTTCCAACAGAGTTTGGCTTTGACCTTTTACTTGGTCTTTGGCATTTATGGGTTGAAATGTCTGAAAGTCACCACACTGGCTGATGATTCACTCTCCTGAAGTCTGCTCAGACCCTGCTGGATGGGGATTCCCTAGGACTGGAACCACGTGGTTCCTCTGGGACTGCGCTTGCCTCCCAGTGTGCTGCAATAGACCTTCCCTGTCAGCCTGCCAGGCTGTCTTCAGCGGTAGATTTGTTTCTCTGTCACTTTGTGGGTTCTGTAGCTTTAAAATTTGTCTAGAGTCATTTTTTACAGGTATTGGAGTTATTTGGAGCCAGAGCCCATGCCAAGCTTGTGCTTCTACTCCACCATGGTGGCTCCCCCCATCCAAATCCTTCTTATACTTTAAGAATGAACTCGGGGCGGCTAGGTGGCGCAGTGAATAGAGCACTGGCCCTGGAATCAGGAGTACCTGAGTTCAAATCCGGCCTCAGACACTTAAAACACACAAAAAAAACTAGCCGTGTGACCTTGGGCAAGTCACTTAACCCCAACTGCCCCCCCAAAAAGCAAAAAAAAAAAAAGAATGAACTCAAATTTTCCCTGCCAAGTAGGATTCATTTATATTGGAAAGGAC
>CM053595.1:72444407-72493275 GCA_028646575.1 Pseudocheirus occidentalis | reverse complement strand
CTCAATGCAGCCATTTAAATGCATATCGGCAGCAATTGCGCTCACCAAATTCCTCTTAGATTAGCTCCAAAAATGACTTCTTTTACTTTTGTGAGCTTGGAATGGAAAACCTGGCTGCATGTACTATTCTGCTCAGTGACATGACCTGGTTTTTGCCTGGGTTAGCAGAGGGAATTTTACTAAGTGTTCATGGAACTTTTATAGCAAATCTGTGTCATGGAGGTAAGAGTATGTGTATGTTTCTGTGTCATAGGTATGTATGTGTACATGTATAGATGTACACATAAATATGTATTCTTGATTTTGTGAGGGGTTACATGTGCATGTATGAGTGGAGGAGGTTGTGTACATGAAGTATATGTACATACGTATGTGGGGTTATTATATGTTAAGCCTATGTGTGGGGCTAGTGGTTGTGAACATTTGTGATATGTGTGAGTGGAAAGAGAAGCGTATGGAACTGGAGCATGAATGACACCTATATCTGGAGCAAGTGTGTCACCTTTCTAATTGTTTTGTTTCTATCCAATTTCAACTCTATCCACTTGGGTCTTCTTTTCTTTCCTTCCTCATCTATTTCCTTATCAATCTCCATTTCCTTTCTTCTAATTCCCTGTTTCTCTTTCTCACGTTACCCATTTTCTTTCCCTTTTTTAGATCAGCATAACTATTACAGAATAGAGTGTGCCTTTGGAGAACATTGTTAGGCAACAGATCTGTACCTATCACTTGTCCAATTCATTCAATAAACATCAATTAAGTACCTACTGTTTGTGGAATAGACTGTGTCTGAAGAGATGGAAAGTTTATATAAGCTGTGTCTCCACCCTCTTTGACTTTACAGAATGTCAGGGCCTAAAACAAACATAAGAGTACAATGTACTATATTGCTTGATTAGTGCCCAGGAGACTTGCAAAACAAAATGCCATGTGAACAATGAAAGTTAAAATCAGAACCACCTAGAGTACTAACTTTCATCCACGTAGGGCTGAACAATTATTGACTCCAATCATTGACTCCTAATCACCTACCTATAAGAACTCCTTTTAACCAATTTTCATGTCCGCAGTCAGGGACAGCAATATTCCCACTCATATGTTCCAGTACAGGCCATTCCAAATGCAGATAAGGAGCTCCTGGATAAGGCATAACTCACTTCAAGATTAGGTTTATTTCTCAAGATTCTGATTGCTGGTTCCTTGACCTGACATATTCATTTTCCCATTACTTCTCTCCAATAATGAGATACTTCTTTTTTCTTCTGATTACTTGGATTCCTTGCCACCTTCCTATCTGACCTCTGATAACTAACTGTGCATTCCTTAAATATTGCCTGACCTACTTATATTCCCGAAATAGTCTTTTTCATGACCCTTGATAACAATGTTTCCTTCTCTTATGTTGACTCCCACAACCCTAATATCCACCTAATATTGCCCAATCATGGCATCATTCAATATACCAGAAAGTTGGTTTTAGTCCATACGGAATTACTTTTGAATATGTTGATGCCACAGAAATTTTTCAATGCCATAGGAAAAAATGCATTTCTTTACAGCAGGAGAGTTAAAGCTATCCGTCAGTATCATAGGGTTCAAAACAGTGGAAAGGACAATCTGGTCTCCTTTCAGCTCCACAGAAAACAAGTGTAACATGCCAGTGGACAAAGGTCAGACTAAGTAATGGAGCCTTCATATACTTACATAATCACATAATTTTAGATCACAGAAGTTATCTTTTCCAGTTCTTTTTTTTTTTGATGGACAAGGAAATTGAAACCCAAGAGGGATGGGAAAAACAATTACCTTTCAATAGGATTTGGGTTCTGGAGTAGGGAGGTGATATGGGAAGGCCCTAACTGCTACACCCTCTCCTTAGCATTCCTCAAAATTTTCCTACTGTTTAATGAATCTATATTTCTAGCATCATTGACTGAACTCCAGACTGCCTATCTTCATAGAAGTTGTGCTCAGAAGAGTTAGGAGAGAGCATTGTGCTAATTTGGGTACAATATTTAAGACACAAAACCTTAGATATATATTAGAGTAATCATTGGGTTCTCTCTGGATATGGTATATTGAGTAAGACCACTTGGGGAGCCCTTGGAACTTTGGCTAGACGCATATTTAAACAGGGTGGGTAAGTTTTCTCTTATATCTGGTCATATACAATAAAGTATAATGGAAGCAGCAAGCAGTCTCATTTGTAAATATCTTAGTGTGAACTATTTTTCTCTTCTACTTAGGTCTTCTTCTAATGCCTCATCATGGTGTAAGAGGGGAATGTGGATTATTAAAAAAAAAATACATGCCAGACTTGAAAAGATATCCTGATCTTTGGACCATGATAGTTAGGGGTAGCTAGGTGGCACTTTAGATAGATTGGCCCAAAGTCAGAAAGACTAGTCTTCCTGAGTTCAAATCTGACCTCTGATAAGTTCTAGGTGTGTGACCCTAAGCAAATCACTTAACTTTGCCTGTTTCCTCATCTGTGAGTTGATCTGGTGAAGAAATGGCAAAATACTCCACTATCTTTGCCAAGAAAACCCAACTACAGTTATGAAGAGTTGGACATGACTGAACAACACCAAGAAGTCAATTTAGTAGATATTTGATACCAGGCTGGTTACCAGATGATGAGATTTTTGGATCACAGATTTTTTTTTGCTTTTTGGAGGGGGTAGGCAGGGCAGTTGGGGTTGACTTGCCACAAGGTCCCATGGCTCGTTAAGTGGTGTCTGGAGCTGAATTTGGACTCAAGTCCTCCTGACTATAGGGCCAGTGTTCTATTTACAGTACCACCTAGCCACCCCTGGTCACAGAATTCTTGAAGACTATCTAAGTCACGTAAAAGTTTTGATTGAAATCAGTGGAATGGGCATCTGTACTGATCAGCTTTAGCAGAACACTTCCCTCTGTGAGAGGAGGGATCAGGGAATTGGTAAGAGAGTACAGAAAATATAAAAGCCATGGTCAGAATCAAAGGTTCTATGTTGATCTTACTTTGGTTCAATCTTGAAGGCATCTCACCCAAATCTATCCTTGGTTCAGGCATCCACAAAGTTTTTTTGTTACAACTTCACAATATGGCTCATATCTAGGTCTTCATTTAAGAAAAAAGAAAAGAAAAGAAACTCCCAGGCAAGCTCACAGTTTAACAATTCATGAACAAATAGGGCAAGTTTTATTTAACTTGAGAAAAGATCTCCACCCATACACAGTTCACAAACTTTCTCCTTCCCTTAGGCAACCCATTTCCTAAGTGACATCTCCTTTTCCTCCCTCACCAAGGATTTATACTACTCTTCAGAGTTATTGTTCTACATTACTTTCTCTAACAGTGGACAAACTCTTGAAATGGTGGTAAGGTGTGCTTGCGAGTGTGTGTATTGGGGTGGACATGGGTTATAATCAAGTGATGTGGTAGATAAAAAAGGTTATGACTTGGTATTTGATTGGACTCATGAGGGGAGTGAGAGTCAAGCAGTAAGCCTAATCTAACAGGAATTCTCATCACCTATGAAGACCAACAAAGGCTTCTAGCTATACAGTACTGCTCAGGGGTCAATGTTTCCCAACACCACTACTCCCCTTCATCTCTTGGGAGAATATCTTGTGATTGCTTGAGAATCAACTGTGACTAAGATTGGTCCTTCTTGGAATTTACCACCTCAAGATTTCCTGACAGCCCAGGGTCAAGTTCTAGAACTCTGCATCAATGTGGATTCTATTGGGCAACTATAACCTAGATCCATAGTCTCAATATAATTAAGGGTATCCCAAACTCACTCATGTTGTATGCAGCTATATCAGAGAACAGTGTGTCAAATAAAATCAATAAATGTTTATTAAGTACAAAATAGAATCATCAGCTATGGAGCAAAGAACATTAAGTTTCATTCTCTTCAACTCTAGAGTCAGAATGAACTTTAGAGGTCATATCATCTGAATCTCTAGATTCCTAGAATACTGCATACTTGATCACTCTTTGCTTGAATGCTTCCAGTGACAGGAGGCTCACTACTTTATAAGTCAGCCTGCTCTATTTTTGAAGCTGGTAGAAGGTTCTTCTTTTGTGCAAGGTCCCACATAGCCCTGGGGTAAGAGTTGGGGGGAACCTCTATGAATTCCCCAGAAGGCCCCCTTCAACAGTCTTACCCCTTACTGAAATCCTGTTTGTTGAGGTTTGGAGGTTAAGCCAAGGTGTTCCCAACCTCGACTCACCTGTCATGTAGGCTGCATAATGAGCCCATTAGCAAGTCGCCCAGAGCGGATAGAAACCTCATCTGACAGCTCTTGTCAAAGGCACCAGCCAGAGGCGGAGGGGGAAGGGAGGCAGACCCAAATCGGAGAAGGAGGGAGCTGAGGCCTCAAAGCTTCACTCAATCCATAATTTAATACAAATGTGGCACCTTCGATCAGCTTCATATTTGCTAAACATTCAGAGGCTTTTTTCCCCTTCTTTCCTTGAGTAGATACTGGCTGCTAAACATCTCACCATTAGACACAGGAGGAAAAGGAGACTGACACTTGATGGGGAAGAATCCATTGTCAAGGGCAATCACAGCTTGCAAGATGATTTTCAATCTGCAGCTCAGGGAGGGCTGGCATCAAACAGAGCAGAAGCCAAATAAACCTTCAGGAGTGCCCCTGCCTCAGTTTCCTCATCTATAAAATAGATATCCATGTGGTAAAGATAAAATGAGGTGACAGGAAGAATGCACCTCGAGAAACCTGAGCATGATGCAAAAGCGAGTTAGTGTTTCAGAAAGTAAGGCGATGAACACTGGACAGGAAATCAAAATACCTTTGTGTGGAAGACATTTTAAAGCCCATGTTCCTGTTCTGCAATAGGGGCATAATTATGGGAAGTGGGCAAATAGTTTGAGGATCTTCTCATAGCCAGAGCTTCTATGGGTAAAATCCATTAGAATTTACAAAGCATTGGACAGATTATCTCATTGCATCCTCAACAACTCTGTGAAGGAAGTAGAGTGAATGGGTCAAAGTATCACCTCTGACATCACAGAATCAAACAATGATTCTGGTATGACTTTAGACAACTATTAGTTCGTCTCCACCTTCTCTATTTAACAGAGGAAGAAATTGAAATGTGGGAAGATGAGTGACTGAATCAAGGTAAAAAATGTCATAAGTGGCAGAGCTGAGATTTAAACCCAGGTCTTCTGACTTTCTGTTCGGTGTCCATTGCATTGTACCATGCTACATGGCATGCCAGGACTGCAGCCTGAGGTCTGTGATGGTCAAGCCACTGTCTGGTGGGGAAGAGGAAGTAAATGAATGTGGTACTTATTTATTCTCAAAGGGGAAATACTGTCTCCTTCTCTTCCCAAGTGACTTGGTGGTTTTCTGATGGAGTAGGAATAGCTACTCATGGAGAAAGCTGACATGCACAATGGAAAGTGCTCTAAATATTTTTTAAAGAGCTCTAAAGAGAAATTTGATTTTCACTGGGACTCCTGAGAATCTTTAAGAGTGGATTTGTTTGGGTAAATTGCAAGTGAGTCTCCTTCCGTGCACACCTGGGAATGGTTGTTTAATTGGACCACACCTGGTGCTGATTATGTCTTCTCCTTCCTTGTTTCTCATTTGGTGCTTTGTGGCTGGGCCTCAGTTAGTGCAGGGTGGTGCTGGAGAGTGCCACACTCTGAAAGCATCACTGAGAAGGTTGTAAGAAGGCATCACAGTCACACAAGTGTGCTTTTGTGGTAGAACTGCTCATTTGAACTGTGGGATTTAATTAGCTTGTCATTGCTGTATACATTTCAAAAGGAAAAGAAGATTCACCAAATAGAACATACCGTTAAAAAATCCTTCTAATTTTTATCTTAGAGTATTAGGAAGTTCTTTCTGATTCTCACTTCTTTCCTAATCAGACAGTCATGAAGTCTCTCCAGCCAGTTTATATAGATAGTCCCATCCCTGCTTGTGAGTTAGCTATGTCACTTCAAGCCCTTTCCCAGATTGGAGCCTCAGTTCTCCTATTTGCTAAATGATTTTGGATTTAACCCCACCTCCACCCCACCCCTGCCAGTCATGCTTTTATTTGATCTTGGAAAATACTTTATGAGATAGACAGGGACAAGTATCCTCACACCCATTTTATTGGAAACAATCTGAGAAAAGTGAAAGGACTCGACTAAGGCACGCAGCTGGTAAGAAACTAAGAATTCAAACCCAGATTTTCTGTCTCCAAACTGACTGCTCCCTCTACTCTAAACACAGTTGCTTCCATCTGTCAGACTCCATGCACTCTAACATCTCAGGTGTCAGTAAGTCCCCATCCCACTATCCTAAAATCATTGGTGAAAACTGCCTATCCTCAAAGACTTCAGGGGTATTTGATGACAGAACTAGAAGGAACATTAGGTACCATCCAGTACAATCTCCTGATTTCACAGGGAAGGAAACTGAGGCTCAGAGAGGTGACCTGACTTGATTAGGGTCATAGAGATAATATTTATGAAACCTAGAATTTAAATTTGGGTCTTTTGACTCAGAGTTGAATACTCTTTCCACTACAACACACTGCAGTTGCCTCTGCCAGTAGATAATTGATGTGTGATTATTTTTCTTAACTTTTAAGGCAGCAGGAGAGTTAAAGAGTATCCCTTCAAAGCTGTTTTTTCTTTTTCATTTCATATTTTTTCTTTATCCAAAAGCTGCAGAGCAAAATAATTTATTTTGGATTTGAATAGAATATGATAAGCTGGAAAAGGGGCAGGCAGGGGTGTCCACAGCCTAAGCATTAGCTTTTAAATTACCCACTTGATGTGGGTCTGAGCTTGGACATGAAAGTATTGGTTGCCAAAGTGGCATGTGTGTCAATTCTCCATAAAGACTGCTGGAGCAGGCTGGAGGGGAGTGAAGGACAGGGAAGGAGATGAGAGGGAATGTGAGGGGATGGCAGAGGAGACAGGAAGGGAGGGAGGCAGAGGTGGAGGGATCTTCCCAAAGCAGATACAGAAGGACATAAGGAGGCAAGTCTAGGCCCTCATCACCCCAGGAAGAGACAACTGCAAGAAGGTCATTTTCCTGTCTCTAAGCTCCCCATAACATCAGGTCCACCTTGCATCATGAAACCCAATTAATGTTAGCAAAATACCACTATCGTCTACCACATAACTCTTCTGTAAAAACCTTCGGAATCTACCTATTGACTACCTAATCAATTGTTATGACTCCTCTCTAAAGTGTTCCAAAATCTGTCCCTACTTGATCTTCATCCAACCGCCTCTCCCATTGCTTACTAATTTACCTGCCTCGATTTAGTCAGATTCATCTTTCTGTAAATCAACCAAATATTTATTAATTATTTTAGGGATTTTTTTTGTCAGGGGGGTGAGGGGGAGTGAGTCCAAAATAAAAACAAGGCAGTCCCTTCCCTCCTTATATTCTGCAGTGGGTGAAGGGGCATGACTTAGTCACAGAAAAATACAAGAATTATACAAAATGGATCCAGTAATGCTGAATGGAGGGTGAGATGTTAACCAGTGGCAGAAATCAGGAAAAGCTTTAGGGAGGAAATGGAGCATGATCTGGACCTTAGAACTAATTATAAAAAGTGGTGCTGAAGAGGTGGAACATTCTTGGTATTTCAGGAGAGCCTGTTGTAAAAGTATTGAAACAGGAAATGGAATATCCAGGATGAAAACTAAGCAGACCAGTTTAGGACGTAGACGTGTAAGGATGAGTAATGTAAAAATCAGGAAAAACATTTATTGGAGTTAGGCTGTGAATGGCTTTCAATGCCTAACAGAAGTATAGATTTTTTTTTAAACTTTAGAGGCAATAGGGAGCCACTGAAGCTTCATGAGCAGTAGAGTAACACAATCAAGAAGAACTGAGTTCAAATCCAGCCTCAGATATTTACTAGCTATGTGATCCTGGGCAAGTCATTTAACCTCTGCTTGCCTCAGTTTCCTTATCTGTAAATGAGGATCATAGTAGTACCTACTTCCCAAAATTGTTGTGAGGGTAAAACGAGATAACAATTGTCAATCTCACTTAATATGGTGCCTGGAACATAGTGAGTGCTATGTGAATGTTAGCTATTATTGCTGTTAAGCCTGTTGTGGGAATATCAATTTGGCAATCTGTTTGGAGGACAGATTGGAGAAGGGAGAGGCTGGAGATGGGGAGACCAATTGGAAGACTAAGACAATATCTTAGGCAAGAGGTTATGAAGGTTTGAACTTGATGGTTGTGGTGGGAGTTAAGAGAAATGGATGGATACAAGAAATATTGTTGAGACAAGATCAATAAGAATTGGCAGCTGATGGGATAATAGGGTATGGGGAGTTCGGAGAGTGAAAGAGAGCTCTTAAAATGTGAACATGGATGAGCCAGTCAATCAACAAAGTGCCTACTATACACCAGGCACTGTGCTAAATATTGGGGCTACAAAAAGAAACACAAGAGAGCCCCTGCCCTCAAGGAGCTGGTAATGAGAGAGACAACAAGCAAAGAAATATGTACGAACAAGCTAAATGGGGATAAAGAGGAAATTATTAAGGAGGGAAGCATTATAATTAAGAGGGATTGGGAAAGCTTTCTGTAGAAGGTAGGATCTTAGTAGGGACTTAAAGGAAGCCAGGAAATAGATGGAGAACATTCTAGGCATGGGAGACAGAGAAAATGCCTGGAGCCAAGAGATGGAGTGTCTTGTTGGAAGAACAGCCAGAAGGCCAGTGTTACTGGATCAAAGTGTAAATGACAAGGGAGTAAGGGTGACTAGAAGAACGGTGGTGTTCTTGACAGAAATGGGGAAAGTAGCAAGAGAAGCAGGCTTCTTGTTTCTTATGTGCTGAATTCTCTCTAGCAGCATAGGACACAAGAACTTTCATTGGACTTTGACATTACGTGACCCGAGATCGAATTCTGCTTCCAGTGTTTACTAGCTATGTGACTCTAGGCAGGTCACAATCTCTGTGGGGCTCAGTTTCATTATCTATAAAACAGGGATAATAGGACTTATGTTAACTAAAAAGAGTTCCCTTTTATTTATTTAGGGCCTTCCTTACCCCCCACGCAGGGTAAGATATTGTTGACAAAGCAGAAAATATCCAAAGGAGGAAAGCCAAATTAGTGCTAAGATTAGAGGCTGTGCCACACAGAGACTGAAAGGATTGTTTGTTAGACAGGATTGTTAGACAGAAGAAGAGACATAGGGAGATGTGACAACTGTCCTCAATAATTTGGAAGACTTTCACTTGGAGGAAGGCTTGTCTTGCTTTGCTTCAGTATATAGTTCTAAGAGAAATGGTGCAAGTTAAAGAGATATATTTGGGTTCGATATAAGGAAAATCATTCTAACTGTATTGTCTCACAATGGAATTATCTGTCTCCCTATGGTAAGCTCCCCATCCCTGAAGGTCCTGAAGCAGAAGTCCAAGGCCTCTTTGTTGGGACTTTGTAGAATCTGATTTCTGCTGAGCTACATGGTAGGTGACATGACCTTTAAGGCCACTTTTGACTCAGAGAACTTCTGATTGTGCTACATGAAAGTTAGTCACCACTCACCCACCAGATGACACATCTAGGGCACCTCCTTCAGGGCTTACTATAATCTTGGGTCCCCCACCACAAACTAGTACAGGAATGGGAAGATACCAGGTGCTCCATTAATCATTCGGTCAATTAATAAGCTTTTATTAAGCTCCTATATAGTGCCAAGTGCTGGGGATACACACACATGCACGTATGCATACATGTACACATATGTGTACACATAAATATATACATGTGTGTACATGTGTGTGTTTATGTGTTTGTGTGTGTATGCAGGTATATATGCATGTATTCCCAAGGAGCTTGGTTGGGTGTTGTTCTTTATTCTTGAACATGACCAAGGTGACATCCCTACATTAAAGTGAAGTTACAGTGAGTCTGACTGTGGCTGATCAGGCTAATATGAGCTCAGAATGCTCTACTACAGGTCGGGCACAAATAGTCTGTGTGAACATTTGGGGTGGATTCTCTAAATTTACTCCTCTTGCATTTCCTTTGAATTGTCTCAATTCTGTTTCAGCACCTTCTCTGATGTGGACATGCCATGCTGAGCGGTCCTGTCCCAGTGTCTGCCATGTCACACAATTCCAAAGTGCTTAAGAGAGACTTTGAGAGTATTCTTGTATCACTTTTTCTGACTACTATGTGAGTGTTTGCCTGTGTGCGTTCTCCATTCTGGCAAGCATACATTTGATGTGGCCAGCTCATTGGAGCTTGTCTCTCTGCAGTAGAGAGGAGCTTACATTTTAATGGGAGAGGGAACAAATACAAAAGTTTCTAGGCTGTGGACTTTTTCTCCCAATTCACATGCACACAAGCAGGTTAGATTCTCAGAGAGTGATTAGATTTATTTTCTCCTAAGGATTCCATATGTCCCAGTGAGGAGTAGCAAGATTCTTCTAATACTAACAGCTCAAACATTTATTCGGGTGTCTTCCCCCACATCAATCACTAGTTAGAGTTAGAACGTCCACAATAGCATTGACTCATTGAATAATATAACAACTTTACAAAGGAATATTTGTCGAAAAGATATAGCAAGAATCAAAGTACAAAAATATTGCCCCTGAACTGGGTGTACACTCTCCCCTGTACACAACCTCAGTCCTTGGGGAGAGTGAGCTCAAACTTAAATCAACTGCTAGGAAGGATTCGCTCTATTAAGTTCACTTGTGAATTTGGCATTCAATGGATGTGTCATTCTATTGCTGCAGGTTACAGCATCTCTGATGAGAGACTGCTTCACTGCTGCACTGAGTTAAGTAGATCATTGCTGAGGGCTTTGGGGGAACCTGGAGCTCAGCTACAGGAAAACTCTGCTATGGAGCCTAGTTTCCAGACCTCTGGTTGCTTATTCTTCTTTGAAACTCATAAGATCAATCTTCTTCAATTTCCTTTTGCTAAGAGCAAGAAAGATCTTACACAACAGCTTTGCCATGTTTCAATGGCTTCCAGTGGGGCTGGGTGAGAGACTGAGGCCCTTCTCCTATCTCTAGAAATGCAACAATTCCTAGTTCTCCCTCAGGCAGAAAAGGAGGGAGAGGGAAAATGTGTCCATATAAGCCTGTAAGGTAGTCTAATGGTATTTTCACATAGATTCTTCCCCCGCCCCCTCTAAACTTCCCTTCTGAATGGTCCTTTCATTGATGATACATGCTCCCTTATATCGTAGGATAAAATCCATTATAAAAATACAGACACCAGATACACAAGATATCAAGATAAGCAATGCCAATTCACCAGTTAGCTGTGAATCAGAAGAGGGGGAAGGAGTGAAAAGGGAATAAATTCACTTACCTAGTCATAATGTAGCAACAAACTCTGCATAGGTAGGTCACCATTGAAACAGGTTGGTGGGCTAGACAAAGCCCCAGCTGCTCGTTATTATATTCAGTTTGGGGCAGCAGTACTCTTCTTTTGCAATTGATTAGTTTCTGCAAGACTACTTTTATCTTTTCCACTCACTCAAAAGTTCTCAGAGAATTCCCCTCTCCCACCTGCTTCTTCCTCCAAATAATCCTTTAGCTCCTCCTTCCATATGAGAAAAAACTACATTTTCTCATCAGATCCCTTATCAATAAGGGGCCAAAAGTATGTAGAAAATAAATACAAAGAGAATAAATAGAAATGTGTACAAATAAGTTTGGGAGAAAGGACATAGAAGATCAAGAGATCAGGAAAGGTTTTATGTTGTGGTAGATCAGAAAAGAGCTCATGGAGAGGGTGGCACTTGAATGCATCTTGAAAGAATAGTATTGTTTGAGGTTGAAATGAAGAGAGTGCACTCCAGCCATCAGGGGTGGCCAGTGCAAAGCCTGGGAGATAGGAGATGGTACAGTTATGTGGGAGGAACAGAGACCTCTGTGTGTTGGGCAAGCACAAAAAGTGTAAACTGTAGAGATGATGAACTACCAGCATGGTACAAAGCTGAGGAGGGAACAAGGGCTTACTTTTCCATTTCTCCACCTCCTTCATTTTTATGTCCACATAACATGCATGTGTATAATCCTTTTACAAAGTATTCTTATATGCTTCACCTTGTTTGATCCTGATGGCAACAGACAATACTATGAGGCAAACAAAGGAGGAATTTTCTTCTCTATTTTATCTTGAAGAAAGCTGAGACTTAGCCAGGAAGCAATTTATCCCTGGTCACAGAACTATTAAGTGGCAAAGTTGAGAGGAGACCACCCTGTCAAGAGACAGTCACAACAATGCTGAAAGAGTGTTGGACTTGGAATAAAAAGACTTGGATTTGGAATCCTCCCTCTGAACTTCCTAATTATATGACATTAGGCAGATGATTTAACCTCTATGGATCTCAGGATCCTGCTTTATAAAATTCAGAGAAGGATTCAAACCCTACTTATGCCATTGAGGAAGGACAATGAATGAGGAAAATATAAGTATCCAAAAGAGAGACATCTGTTTGCCAATGCTCATCTGTAAAATGCGGGATAACACCCTGCCAAACTCCCAGGGTACTTGTGAAGATATAACTTTTTAAAAAAATTGAAGTCCCAAAGAAGAGTGAGTTATTATTATCATTATCTTATTACCTCTGGGGCCTGGTTTGTTTTGGAAAGATCATAGTCTGAAAAACAAACAAAAACAAAAATAAAACCTTGATTCTTACCTATCCTCTTCTCAGAGGAGAGAATACATAGAAGAGGCCAGTGCTCATTGGTGTATGTGGGGTGATGGCTCTTGACCCTTTCCATCTTGATTCATTAGACAGTCAAAACGGCTAAAGATGCCTCTTTTGGAACTGGAGAACTTGGGGAAGTAGAGAGAATAAGCTTCTAGTGAGCAAGTTTGTTCTTTTTTATTTTTGTTTCAAAAGCCCATCAAGTTTCCTAAAGCTCATGAACTCAGCCAAACCTAATTAAACTCAAATGGAGATTTCAGAGTAAAAGGAAATAGTGTAGAGAGGAGGTCAAAGATAGAGAGGAGTTGGTGGAGACTGGCCAGGAGGTGGAGGTGCAAGAGGAAGAGGGGCAGCAAGATATGGAGGTAGTAGGGGAGTGTGAGGGGGGAGGGTCAAAGTAGGGTACAGTAGAGTGTTTATTACTTAAGGAAATGGGAGGATAAGGGAGGGATCCTTGGAGGGGGGCAAAGTTAAGGAATAGGAGGGCAAAGTAGAGGGGGTAGAAGTAAAGTAGATGAGTCAGGAGGAATAGGAGATAAGAGATATGCACAAACATAAAAACAGATTAGAAATAGTATTTGTTAGGGAAAGTATATGTCTATATATGTATGTATGTGTATATAAGTATATCTAAATATATCCACATTTAATTGTAGCCTTCTGGGGGTGGGGAAGAAGGGGGAAAAAGAACAAAGTAAAGAGGACACAGTAGGGAACAAAAGAAAACTAACAAGGAAGCAAAGGAAAGAGAGACAGCTCTCAACACAATGCAAAGGGCTTATTATATAGGCTTTCTTGAAATAGAAATTTATTGCTATATATTTTGAATACTCTTTTATATTCTGCTCTTCACATGACATATTTTTCTTTTCTTGTCATGTATTCAAGTTTATAATGTTTCTTTTTCTTTTCCTGTTGTGTATTTAAGTTTTAGTCATAATTTTTTTTTAATAAAAGGTATGGCGGTAGTGGAGCAGGACCAAGAGGAGCAGGAAGGGGAGACAGAAGATCAATAAGCACTTATTGAACACCTACCATATGCCAGACATTGTGCTAAGTGCCAGGGATACAAAGAAAGTCAAAAGACAAACCCTATTCTCAGAGTCCACAGTCTAACATGGGGTGACAACATTCACATGCCTATGTACAAACATGGTATAAACAGGATAGATTGGAAATGGTCGTGGAGGGAAGACACTAGCATTAAGGGAGCTTGGGGAAGGTTTCTTACAAAAATGGGATTTGAGCTAGGGCTTGAAGGAATCCAGGGAAGCCAGGAGGAGGAGATGAGGAAGGAGAGAGTTCTAGGTATGGGGGACAATGGGAGAAAATGCCTGAAGTTGGGAAATGGAGGGTCTTGTGTGAGGAACCTCAAGGAGGCCAGTGTCACTGGATCTGTATTGTAGTCTGTGGAAGGCAGTAAAGTATAAGAATATTAGGAGTCAAGTTATAAACGGCTTTGAAAACCACATAAAGGATTTTGTATTTGAGGACAAAGAAGGGGTGGAGGAGGAAGATAAATGGGGGAAAAGGAGCACAGAGGAGGTGGAAAAGGGGCAAAAGTACAAGGGAATGGTTTGCCCGACAATTTAATCTTAATGAGCAAAGTGCTTAGCTCTTCTCTCTTTCCTGTAAGGATAGGAATGATTGAAAGACAAATACACTGTAAGATCCCAGGGAATAAGGGCGGTGTTTTTTTTTTTTTAAATATTTACATCCTGAGAAAAGAAGACCTTGCAGATAATAGACACTTAAAATGCTCATTGAATTGAGATGACAAGGAATGAAGTCATAAGATAGTAGGAGTGAGCGAGGGTGGATTCAAATCAAGGGCCCTCGCCATTTTTCTTTTATTTACTTCACAATCTTTGAGACTTCCTAGCACTCCCTGACCTTCCCAGGCCTAGCTCCTAACCGTGTCCCACAATGCAAATACAAACGCTTTCCCTTCCAGCCTGTAACGATTCTCATCTTTGTCACTTTGCTCATGCACCCTCTTCCCCCTGTGAGCCCTCTTGCCTCCCTGCTTCCTGTCACTCTCTTATTCCACACTAATGATAGCTCTCTTTTATTCTGTTCTTCAAGGTTTATAAAGTGCTCTACAAATATTCTTTCGTTTGAGACAAGGCACCTCCTATGTCAAGGCTCCCTTGACTCTTTTGGCCTATCTAATCTTCCTGTTTTCGGATCTCCGGCAGCACTCTCTGTGTCCCCTAAGCAAAAACT
The DNA here is from genome assembly GCA_028646575.1 of Pseudocheirus occidentalis. Classification (NCBI taxonomy): domain Eukaryota; kingdom Metazoa; phylum Chordata; class Mammalia; order Diprotodontia; family Pseudocheiridae; genus Pseudocheirus; species Pseudocheirus occidentalis. The sequence continues at coordinate 72,478,370 of CM053595.1, read as the reverse complement.
TTTACTCGACTGTTTGAACCCATGGGGGCAGAAGCCATATCTTTCTTACCCAGTATTCTCTTAGTTTCACCACATGGTCTCTAATTGAACTTCCATGAAACATTCTATGATGGAATAATCTCTCCCTTCTCTAGTCAGATGTGATCTCTCTCTCTCCTGAGTCCATGTCTCTTTGTATTTTTTTTCCAAATGTTTCTAGTGATTCACTGTGATATAGTTACCTATTCCAGTGTCTTCTCCTACTATCCCTGTGATTCTCAACCTTCCTAATGCGCAACCCTTTAATACTCATATGTGGGTATATCTGCATGTGGTCAGACCCACCTGGAGATGGATAGAGGATAGAGGAGCGGTGTCTTGCTTCCCAAGACCATCAGAAATATGTATTCCGATGGTCTTAGGCGAGTCCTGTGAAAGAGTTGTTTGACTCCCAAAGAGGTTGTAACCCACAGGTTGAGAACTGCTGTACTATCCTATAAATTCACATTAGATTGTATGCTCCTTGAGGGCAGGGACTGTCTTTTGTCTCTTTTTGTTTCTCCCAGTGCTTAGCACAGTGCCTGGCACATAGTAGGAGCTTGATAAATGTTTATTGATTAATTGAATGGTTTAGGATGAGACCTTTGTATAAATTATCTTTGCATAACGCATATGTTAAGCACACCCTTCTAAGATGTAGGACACAGGTATACTTTGGTCACCTTTATTTCTCATCTCATTGCCCTCTCCCAGGTGGAACCTAGGAACTTTGGTATTTGGCACTTCTACGAGTACTCACTTGCTCATTTTACAAGGCTTAAACTCACAAGGCTCAAAGACATGGTATAATTTTATTTACAAATTAAAGTAGATGAAAAGGATTTTTGTTTAAGCCTTAGTGAGCTACTCTTCCTGAGAACTGTATCATATCTGTCTGTGACTTATAGTACTATCCTGGTTGGGGCCTATACAGTGCTCTTCCATTCATTTTGAGTATGATGGATTTCTCACTTTTGTCCCTGTTTTTTCTGATTGAATGGGTCAGTTGTGTCATTGTTCCTCACAGTTTAGCCTTACTCCAGCAGTGTGTGCTCATTATCCCCTCTCTTGGGGAACAGAACTCTCAAAATGCGAGGTTCTTCATGAGATTAGATTACTTTAGCCCTTCAGTGGAAAATGTTAGAGATCTTTGCTTTTTTGTCTTTTGTTTTTGTTTAAACCTCAAATACCACTATTCTACCCATCCCATCCAATTCTTTGTTTTCTACTCTAGGTGAACTCATGGTGAGTTAGACTCACTCGCTTCCTCCCTTCCTCGGGCAACTCCTATTCGTGTTAATACTCCCCAATGACTTTTTAGGCTTAGAGAGCTTAGTTTCACTGTTCGCATTTCCATCTCCTCTCTTGGTCAGTTGAGCTATGTCCTGTAAATTGCCCAGTGCTACTTCTAGGAACCTCTACAAAAGGGGAAAGGATACAGCCAAAAGTTCTTAATGGCTACCTCTAGCCTTCAACTCCATCCCTGAGACTAGAGGTATGACTAACAACATTGCTCAAAATGTGAAGATCTATATCAGAGCCATAATAGTATCCTTTAGCCAAGGATATTGCAGCGGGGATTCATACTTCAGGTTTGGTTTAGAGGTGTCTTCCATCTCTGTGACTCTATGATTCTATCTCAACCTTAGGTTTTCCCAATTATCTATCGCAGTGTTATGTGTACAGTAAATGGTCCATGTACATTGGATTGAATGCATGAGTATTCTCTGCATTATATTTATCTCAATGTCTCATTCCTCTCTAAGTTGTCAGGGACTATATTTGATTATAACTTTTTATCTTCCCCAGCACAGTGCCCTGGTGTTATGCAACACAGTAGGTATTTAATAAATTATCACTGGAATAATTTCCTTTCACACCCTACTTTGTATTATACTATTTTTGTTAATACCTTATTCCTTCTCATGGTCCATGAGCTTTCTGAGGGCAAGGATCATATATGTTCTACATTTTGCACCTTTCCTTGCAAAGGACATAGAGCTCTATTCGTTGTGTCAAATGAATGTTTATTGAATGAACTGATGAATGAGTGAATGAAAGAATAATCCTAAATCTCTTCTGACCTAGATGGTAATCTCCTTAAGGGAAGAGACTCTCTTCTCCTATCTCTTCTGACAGGATCTGACATGGGACTGGGTACATGGAAAAACTTTATTATTAGTTCATTGATTCATTGGTGCCAATCTTTCCCCTGATATCAAGATAAAAAAAAGAATATCTCTCTGAGGATGGGTCAGCAATCTCATACAAAGGACATCATATTATCATCATCGTTATTTTCCTCAGCCATCAATAGATTCTTTTAGATAACATATGGTTTTAAAATTGGCTCAAATATAGTAGCAGCTTTGGCTAAAGAACCATTTCTGTGATTGTATCTAACCTGCAGCCAACACATTATATCAAATAGCATAATGACATTTTTCTTTGTTTTGAGGGGGATGGGAGAGTATAGAAGGAGAGTTCAGTGGAACATTGTTGGTAGAATAATGTTCTGATGATAATTTTCTGCATCTCTAAAAGGTGCTTTCATGTCTATCCTCTAAGCTGAAAGGATGGAGGGAGGGCTGATCACAGGCCCTCTGTGGCAATCTTTTTTCTCTTCCCATTATGCTGTTCCCTTCGGGATGAGGCTGGATGCAGTGTTCTGCCTCTGTTGGTGGACAGCCCAATGGAGATTTCACAGAGATAAAGGACGCACCATAAAGACATGTGTGTCCAATTGCAATGACGTGGCTCCCTTGTTGCTAGCCAGGCAGGGATGTGGAACTGCAGGTATTATGCCCAGGAGCCCCACCTAGAAGAGAAATCTACAAGAAAAGTCTTTATTCCTCAGCTGCCCCCCTATGAAACCCAGATGTAGAATAATTGAGAGGCCAAATAGAATAGTAGGGATAAAAAGCTCTGCAGAGCTGAATCAGAAGACAAAATTCAAATCTTGATTTTACTTCTTTCTGTGTAATCTGAGGTAAATCACCTCGTCTCTCAGGTGCTCCCATATTATCTATAAAATGGGGATAATATCCTCTGTCCTATTTAACTTAAAGGGCTGCCAGGATGATTTAATGAGAAGGGATGTCAATTGTGCTGCCAAACAGCCCTCCCAAAGCATCATTTTGTTCTGTCCTTAAAATTCACATTCTGAGAACTAGCTACCCCGTAAAAGAATCCTTCCACCTGACTTCATGGGTAGATCTAGCCTTTTACGAGCTGTTTCCTGAAAACAAAACAAAAAGGTTCTGTAATTTGACTTTTGCTCGGCATTTAAAGGTTTTCAATACCTGACTTTGGCCTACTTTTCCACCCCATTAAATACTGTTCCCCTTATGCACTCTGTAGTGCAGCCGCACTAGCCTTCTTGCTATGCCTACCCCATAACATTTGATCTCTTCCTTCTGCCTGTGTGTATAGGCCTTCCCTCATGCCTGGAATGCACTCCCTCCATTTCTCAGAATCCCTAGTTTGCTTCAAAGCTCAGCTCAAGCTACACCTTTGACATGAGGTCATTTTCGATCCTCCCAGCTGCTAGTGCCTCCCCCCAAATCACAATGCTTTATTTAACATATACCTATATATGTACATACTGTCCCATCCACCTCAGTGCTGCCCCCATAGCTTCCAATAAAACAAAGGCTCCTTGACAGCTTGATCAGTTTCATATTTGTCTTTGCTATACATGAACTTATTTTTTTTCTTTCTTTTTTTTTAGTATAATTTTTAATCTATTATAGAGCCAAATTCATGGCAAGTGCTTAATAAATACAACCCTTGATTGATTGTCCCAGGAGCAATGGGACAATATTATAAGGCATGTTCAAAGAATAATGGGGAGGAAGGGACCTCACTTTTCCTCTGCTGGTATGGACATTTGAAGGAAATGATGGTCATTTGGATGCATTTCTGGAATGTTTGTGTTCAAAGCACTAGGAACGGAGAAATCAAAGTCTAGGAATGTGGATTCTGGTAGTCCTTCTGCTCACTGCTTCTTGGGTCCTGCCCCACATTTCTAGGAGACCTAAGGATGCCCCTCACATCCCTGGGGCACGAGGAAGTATCAGTGTTTATTTGCTGAAGTCTGGCAGCTCTGTTTGGCTATTACAAATAGACTGCCTTGTTGATGAATTATTTAAGCCCTCACAGCCCCCAATTATGTAAATCCGATTATCTTTTTAAGGGCAGCTTGGCTTAGAACAGCTTGTAGTTGTGATACTTTTTTCCCCTTTTAGTTTTGCTAAAAAACAGGAAAATTCCATTGAAAACAGTGGAGTTGCTTTCACCTGAGGGCTGGGCCCCCAGTGGCTGATGAGCTGCAATGTGGGGAGCAGGGAGGCAGTCTCAAGTTCCCCTGCAGGAGAACCTCACTCTCAATTCCTTCCTTTGAGTGGGCTCAGATTAACTCCTTACAAATGAGGGTTAAAAGACACTTTAGAGACAATCTAACTCAGTTCTTCGTTTTACAGGCTAAGTAATTGAGGTATGAGAAAGGAAATGACTTACTCAAAGTCACACAGGTGCTAAGTGGCAGAATTGGAACTTGACACCAAATCTAGCATTCTTTTTACTGTACTGCATAGTTTCCTTTACAAATTTCACACTAAAGAAGCAGGCACATGCCCAAGTTCTGTCTATGTGGTAATAAGACTTTTAAGTCCTGAAAGGAGAAGGGCATTCTGAGTGGACCCCTGCTCCTAAGGATGCCAGCCTTTTCTTTTTTTCTTCTTATTCTTCCTCTTCCTTCCTCCTTCTCTTCTTCATCATCATCATCATTATCATCATCATCATCTGCTTCTGCTTCTTCTGCTTCTGCTTCTGTTTCTTCTTCTTCTCTCCATCCCTCTCTCTGTCTCTGTCTCTCTCTTTTACCCCTTCCCCCATCTGTCTCTGTCTTTATCTCTCTCTGGCCCGCTTTAATTTTCCCATTTCACTTCACTCTTGTCCTTTTCCCAGCATGTTTAATGGGTTTCATTTCCTTTTTTTTCAAAACTGAAAACTTTTGCCCTTCCAAATTCATCATGGATAACAAAGAGTGTTTCTATATTTCTCTACCTGAGCATCTAATATGACATGCAATAGGAGAGCTAAGTTGCTCTGTCTTGTATTAGCATAAGAAAGAATAATAGTGTGTTATATCTTAGAGAATCCCCATAGAACCTGAAAGTGGAAGGTATCTTAGAGATCACAGGTTTAGTGACATAGAGCCAAAAGGAACCATGGAGGTCATGTAGTCCAAGTCCTTCATTTTATAGATGAGGAAACTGAGGCTCACAAGGGAAAAGGGGCTATGCCCAATGTCACAAAGTAGTAACTAGCAGCGGTGTAAATTTGATTCAAAACTCAAAACTCTTCCCAATGTACTCTGTTGCTGAATAACATATGACCCTATTTTTCCTATTCATAGTTTTGGGCCCATTAAATTTATCTGCAGAGCTCCTGCCCCTCTCCCTAGTAGCCAAGTTGAGTTTGAACTCAGATTCAAATTGTTGTATCCATAATGGAGGGTGATGACTTAGAATCATAGGCAGAAAACCAGAGACCACACATTGGAGGCCTTAAACTTTTCAGCTTTGGAGTGCTTGCTCTGAGTCTTAGCTGATGAAAGTGCCTCATTCGGAACCCCACTATGTCAGCCCAGTTGTTGCATCCATATTTCACTTTATTGCCCATGACATCTTCTCATCAGTGATGGTTGGTTCCCACCTCCTACAGTCTCCCTTTCTAGCTTAGTAACCATAGTCAAATCAGTATTGTTAACATCTCCTAGAAAGGGTATGCTACTGTATTCTCCTGTGACTGCACTATTTTTCCTTTCACCATTTTACCTTTGAAACACATCTTATATATGCTCCCCTCTCTCCTCTGACACTCTCACCACCCTGGAATGGACTTACATCACATCATGCCTGTCAGTTGGTCTCCACACCACAAGTCTTTCCTCATTCCATGGTATCTTCCACTCAGCTGTCAAAGTGATCTTTCTAAAGCATGTCTATCTTTGTCATCCTCTCACTGAAGAAGCTCCAGTAGTTCCCTAGCACCTCAAAAATCAAGTATAAACATCTCTATTTAACATTCAAAGCCCTTCATAATGTCCTTTCTCCCCACTTCCCACACCTAACCTTTCTAGTCTTCTCACACCCTACATCTTGCATTTACTTTGTGATTTAGTGGCACTGATTTTCTTGTTGTTCCTCAAATAAAACACTCCATCTCCTGACTGCTTAGCTTTTCACAGGCCTGGAATTCCTTGCCCATATCAGAATAATGTTTTAAAATGCATAAAATAAAATGCATGCTTTTACAAAGGAGACCAAAGGTCCATGAAAAGAAAAATGTAATTTTTTTACTCATCCAGGTTCACAGATCCCCTGAAATCTATCACTGCTCCTTTAGGAAACCTGTAGACTCCAAGTTAAGAATACTTAGAGATTTAAATTGTCTCCAACTGTTCTATGGCTTCAGTTTATTGAAATAATGGTCATTTTATTCCTACCCTAGAAATCCTAATCTAAAGAGTGGGGGATAAATGTTAATATTAAAAAGAACGTGTTTTAATATAGCATTATAGTTTACAATGGGTCTGTGAGATGGGCTGCACATATATTATCTCTCACTTATTGATGAAGATGACACCAACAGCCAGAGAGAGGAGGTAATTTGTTCAAAATCACATAGCGACTAAGTGGCAGAGCCAGGACTCTGGCCGAGAACTCTCAGCTCTAAATCCAGTGCTATGCATTTAATTCGATGTATTAAGGAGGCAGAGCCTGAATTTATTATAAAACTCCCTAACTCCAATAAAGAAGACTATTATGGCTAGAGGAAGAGGCCAGCTTTTCCATCTCAGCCTCCCTTTCACCTGGAGCACTGACCTAAACCTCCCAGGCTTTTGAAATCTCTGGTCTAACTGTGAGTCTTCTTGGCCTTTTTTGACAGATGCTTTTCTCCTCCCAGTCAAGTCAAGCTAGGAATGGCTGTGGAGAACTCTCCATTCTCATTTACAGGAATCATAGGATTTTAGAGCTGGAAGGGACCTTTAGAGCTCATTTAATCCAAGCCCCCCTTTTTTTTTTTTACAGAGGATGATGCTGAGGTCTGGAGACGGGAAGTGATTTACCTAACATCCAATAATTGATAAAGGGCTGATCTGGGATAAGAACTTAGTCTTCTTCAGTGTTCAGATTATGGTGCTCCTTCTTCCTGGAAGTCTGCCCTGACCTCCTTAGCTCAGGAGAGAGTGGGGCATCTTTAACCTAGGGTTTGTGAATTTCTCTCTCTCTCTCTCTCTCTCTCTCTCTCTCTCTCTCTCTCTCTCTCTCTCTCTCTCTCTCTCTCTTTCTCTCTTTCTCTGTCTCTCTCCTTCTCCCTCTCTCTCTTTCTCTTTGTCTCTTTCTCTCCCCCTCCTTCCCTCCCTCCCTTTCTCGCTCTCTCTCAATTTTGATAACTATAATTTAATAAAAATCTGTTTCCTTTGTAATAATATGTATTTTATGCAATTAAAATCTTTATTCTGAGGAGTGTATAGGCTTTACTAAACTGCCACAGGGGGCCATGACAGAAAAAAAGATTAAGAACCCATGCCCCAGCTAAAAGATATTTCTCCCTCTTGCAAGTTTCCTAGAGCACTTTGTCTGCATCCCTCATTTGCCCCTATCATATTCTACCTTGTATTAAACATATTTAATATTCTTCACGAATTCCTTCCTTTCTCCTCCTAATGTCTCTCCACCCCCTAGAAGTGGGCTATAAGCTTCTTAAAGAAAAAGACCTTGCCATTCTCCATTACTGTATCTCTAATGCACAGCATTTTGCACACAGTAGATGTTTAATAAATGTTTGTCTTTGCTTGTCTCCTTACTCTAAGCCCTGAATTCTTCCCTTTGCACTGTCACTGTCTAGACCCATTTTATTTACTCAGTGTTCTGGGTTTGGCCTTCATGGGTTTAGCACTGTGTCAGGACCTTATTCAAAGGCAGTCTGCATTTCCCTTTCCAGTCCCTTCAAAAGCCCTGGGAGAGCTGTCTCCTCTGCATGTTAATAACTGACACCAGGCTGATGGGCCAGCTGGGACCATGGTTAGAATTTCAATGACCCCAGGAGCTGTTTGCTATGTCTTTAATGTGGCTGGGTGACAGGGGGCAGGATGTACTCTGCACCAGGTCCTGGTCACTCAAGATGTACTAGGATCTCTACCAGGATTTTCCAGAGGGTGAAATACACATTATAGAATTGTGTTTAGAAGGTCCACTGGCATATTTCTTTGTGATTTGCATATCATTTGCATGCACCAACTCACTCAGCACTGTTTATTTCAGGCAAATTTTCAAGGTAAAAGATGAATTTGCTCCTTAGGATCTAAGCACATCTTGGTTGTCAAGCCCCTCCCCATCATTTTCTTTTCCCTGACACTCCCCTGCTATCTGTGGCTAGAGCTCCGCTGAGGCAAGGAAATTGTTAGCACGGTTCCCCCTAGGTGTGTGTGTGGGGGGAGAGTGTGGGGGTGGTCTACAGTGTGTGTGGGAGGAGCCCCAGGTTTTTGGACTGCCCACCTCTTCCAAACAGAGTGTGGAAGGCCAAGCAAATCTTGCCCTCGTCCCTAAAGAAGCTTGGAAGCAGTTTACAGTCATCATTCATTCCATTCTCCTCATCATTTCTTAATGGGTTCACTTTCTCTCTGGAACATCCTTTTTCCTCTGGCTCATTTGCGAAAGTCCTTCTGACCCCACTTAAGCCCAAAAGAATTGCCTATTTTGTCCCATCCCTAAACCACAGACCACAGTCTGCACCAGCTGGGCTCCTCTGCTCATAACATTAGATTTGCAGCAAAGAATGCAGAGGCAAGTGAGATGGATGATCAGAAACAACCCTACCTTGGATTTGTATCTCAGCTTTCTCCTCAGAAGAGCTCAGAGCATTTCTCACACAATTTGCACATATTAGCTTAGAGGGCAGGGAACCAGTCTTACACTCTGTATCCTACAGAGGGCTGGGCATATAGTAAATGCACAGTAAATATTTATTAATTTGGTTTGACTTGGTATATTTCATGTTACCCTTCTCTTCCTCCAGAAATCCAAGTCCTGCCCAGGCTTCAAGGCCCATTTCAAACACACCCTTCCCTCCTCCATTTCTCAGACTATCCATTGGTACCCATTTTTTTCCCTGAATATTCACTGCACACATAGTAGGAACATATAATATAGTGCTTGACTGAATATTGTTTTCAATATTCTCTATTTGGGGAATATGTGTATATATACATACATATATGTATGTACATGTCTTCATATTAATTCTATGTGTATGCAGATATGTACATAGACATATCTATGTAGTTAGCTATGTCTGTGGCTACAATATATCTCCACAGATATATCTATATACATGAATTCATATAGAATGTACATATGCATATGTGACTCATATAAACCAGGCTAAAAAATCTGGTAGGACATGACTCATGATTGGAATCATACAGCTGGTAATGAATGCATGGAAAAAAACCAAAATAAAACCCAAACACATTTATTAAGCACTTATACTCTATATGTCTAAGTGTTAAGATACAAAATACAGAAATACAGTGAAATAAATAGTCCTTGCCCTTAAGGAACTAACAATCTAATGGGAGAAATGGTATATCTAGGAGAATGGTAGCTCATATTGGTCTGATCAGCCCCAGCTGGACATACTGTATATTGACCCTGACACTGTGATATTGGTTTGGTTGTCTTTGAGCAGGAAGGACAAACAACAACAACCAGAACAATAACAACAGCAGCAGCCATCACAACAACAGGAAAGGGAGTTTTTTAGGGGCATCACAGGGATTTAAGTGAAGCCAAAGGACAGTTGATTGGGATACCTTTTCCAGGATTGCTATTGCTTTTATTACTTTTATTACTCTTCCCAGAGCAAGAGGTGGAAGGGGGTGATGTGGTGGAGGGTTAAGGTTAGACAGCACGTTTAGGTCCTGGCTAAGCATGGGGGCACACAGCTATCAGGAGGCTAGAGATGCCAGATCTCCTAAGCTTGACAGTTCTGATCTGTAATGGGCTAAGTCAATCCAGGGTCCTCATTAAGTTGGGGGTTAATACGGTGATCTCTGAGAAACTATATGGGCCCTCAGGTTGCCTAGGGAAAGTTGGAAATAGAGCTGGTCAAGGCTCCCATACTGACCAGAGTGGGATTGACGTATGAGTAGGCCTTTCACTTCCAGTCTAGGTGAGTTAGGGAGAGCAGTCAAGAAAGAAAGGGAAAGAAAGGGAAAGAAAAAAAGAGGTGGTTTCCTGCTGTATGTTTGGTTAAGGTCTGGGTCTTAGTTAGATACCACAGGTTAGGTGGGTTTGCTTTCACTCATCTACCAGTCAGGGACACATAACCCCTGCAATGGAGTTTCAAAGATGTGTGGATTAATTCTCCCAAGGAGTGTTGTTGACATGGTCTTTGGTGGTACATGCCAGCTAGTAGCAGGTCTAGGTGGGGAAGAGTAGGTCAGAGGCAGAGCAGTTAGCAAGCTGCCTGGCTGTGTTGAACTGGATTATATTGGAGGTAGAATTTGAACCCAAGTCTCTTGACTCACAGTCTTGTGTTCTTTATACTATAATTCTTTGCCCCTATAATGCAGCTCAGGCATGGGATGTTCTTTTCCTGTGGCCTCTTCACCCAGTCTAAGGACACACACTGTCCTTGGCAGCCTGTATCTAGCTGTCCCTAAAGAGTCTGCTGTTAGGAATAAAGAGAGCAATTTCATTTTCAGACTCATTCAGTCCTGGGCTGCTCTCTGTTTAGATTTTCATTTGTAATGATCTTTTCAGTGACATAGACACCTGGCTACTAGAAGCTAGATGAAACCTCAAACATCTCACTGAAGGCAATAATCTTAAGCCCTTGCTGACCTGAGCTTAATTTGTACCCACCCTCCACATATAAAAAGACTCAGTTTTGAGATTGGAAGAGGCTGAAATGAATACATTTCCCTTTTATTCTTTGATAAACAGGGGCATGCACCAAGGTTGGAAACAAAGATAGTTATTTCCAGGGAGTCTAAAAAAGCAAATGAAAAACCTTTTCCCCTCTTAAATCAGAAACTTGGCTTAGACTCCTGGTGGTCCCTCTTGGTTAGGATGGAGAGTGACTTTTGGAAACAGGACAAAACTAGGGTGAAAAGCTATTGACAAAGGCACTCCTTGCCTCAGCTCACATGATTCCCATTCCTGTCCCCAGTTCTCAGGGCTGCGAAGCTGTTAAAGAGCTTTGGTGTCCTTCCTGGTTTGGTGACTTCTTGCCCCCATGGGGCCCTGTGTGTTTTCTTTCACACATAAATACAAACTCACATTCTTGGATCCCAAGTGTAGTGAGTTACTGTCCTATTAATTTTTATCTTACCCATGACTGAAGAACTCAAAGCACTGAAAAATCTACTCATCTTTTGTCTTTTTGGGGAAGATTTGTGGGAAGATAGACACTGGAGAAGTGAGTTCCTGGATCAGGGTATGATGAACTACAAAGGCAATCTCCTATTTCCTCATCTTTGGTGTCTAAGTTCCTGGTTGCCTAAGCAAATCCTACCTATCTGTCAGGGCCTGAGAAGCATTCTCTGACCACTCTAAGTCACAGTGTTCTTCCCTGCTCCACAGCTTCATTGGCATGCCATTCATCTGATATTTCTTACATCCTTTCTGATATTGTTGGATATCTTTTTGTGTGTTAACTTGGCCCCTCTTCCCCTACTAGACTACAAGCTCTGAAGGCAGGGACTTTGTCTCCCTTATCTTTATATTCCCTTTCTATTCAAACTTCCAAGTCCTCCTTCAGGAGCTGGGAACTATTCCTTGAGTAGTAGCCAACTGGCCTCCTTGTCCATTCCTCCCAGATGACACTCTCTTTACCATTTCTGTGCCTCTGCACTAACTGACCCCTATACCGATAATCAAATTCTTCCTCACCTCCATCCCTCAGGATTCCTAATTTCTTTTATGGCTTAACTCAAGAACCATGTTCTGTGTGAGTGCTTCCCCCTCAAAATCCCCTTTGTCTGCCTTTTGTATATATAATACACTTATACATATACTGTATGTACATATGTATGCATACAATATTTATGCATGTATACATATATATACAAGGTAGAGACAAGATGATTTTGCCATGTATTTAGTGATATGTGACATACACATATGTGTTATACATGTGTATGTATGTACACATATGAATTATACATGTGTATATATACACATATGTTTGTTTTGTCTTCCCTAACTGGATTGTAAGCTTATGAAGGACAGTAACTTTTAATTCCTATGTTTATATTCCAAGCACCTAGAATAGTACCTAACATGTACTAGGTGTTAAGTAGGTACATTTTAATGGACACATAAGAGAGATTTAATAAATGCTTTTTGATTAATTGAACTATCCGTATTTTTGATTGGTTGGTTTTTCTTGCTATTGTTAAGAAGTCATTGGTTTCTATTAGCAAAGAAACGCGTTGCCTTGGAAAGACTACATTAAACTATTGTCAGCTGTTAACATTTTTTAACAAACCAGACCATCGGATATACTATAAGAGAATTGAAATGGGACATTGAGGGACACTGTGGCATAGCAGAAAGAACGCTGGTGACAGAAGATGGTTTCAGGTCCTGGTCTTGATACTTGACAGCCATGTGACCTAGAACAAATAACAAGGGGGTAAGCCCTTAGCAAACTCTAACTGTCATGCTGAGAACCATTTTTATAGAATGGACACATTTGACTGAAGGTGAAAAGAATGGAAAGTTTCAGAAACTGTTATTCTGGCCAAGAAGGGGATCATCAAGGACAGCCTTGGGGACATGTAAGTGTTTAAGGATAGAAACCATCAAATAGGAGGAAGGCATGCTGAAAAGAACGACGCCTTTATTTATTCATTTATTCCACAAATACATGTTGTAGTACACATAGCAGACACAGTAACACCAGCTGACATTTATCTAGCTCTTTAGGGTTTGCAAAGCATTTTACATAAATTATCTCATGTGAGCCTTGTAACAACCTGTGAGGTAGGTGCTATTATTATCCCCATTATATGGATGAGGAAATAGGACTCAGAGACATTTATCAAATTCCCCATGGTTACGCTGCTAAGAAGGGATGTGGATCTAGATTCTCCTGATTCAAAGTCTATATGATGAAGGATGCAAAAAATTTTTTTAATCTCAAAAAACAATGATTCTGCCCTCAGTGAACCTGCAATTCAGTCAGGGAAACAAGAGAGCTATGTAGGTAGTATAGTAGAAAGAAAACTGGATTTGAAGTCTGAAGGCCTGGGTTGAAAACCTGACACTTGGATTTGTTAACTGTCTAATGACGGGCAGGTTGCTTCCCCTTTAAAGGTCTTGTCAACAAAATGAGAGCTTTAGACCAGATTATGTTTAAGGCAGATGAGGTAAGTGACAAATTACTGGGACTGGGGTTCAGAGAAGGGAGACATATGGGATAGAGGAGTTGAAGAAGGTTTTGGGGAGAAAGTTATCCCTTTGGTTCTTAAAAGAAGGGCAAAATGTAGAAAGGCAATGTGCTATATAATAGAAAGAGGATTAAACAAGGAGTCTGGAAAAAATGACTAATTCCTGCTTTACCAGTAATTACCTGTATTACCTTAAGAAAATATTTTTTTTTCTCCTTTGGCTTCAATTTTCTGATATGTAGAGTGAAGGAACTTGGCCCATCTTTACTTGAACATACTATGATTCAGGATCTAGGATTTGGGTAGGTGGAAATTAATGAAAAAAGAATTTCAGATCAATCAACAAGCATTTATTAAGCATCTGTGCTTTCAGATTTTTATTTGTATCCTCAGCAGTGTATCCTCAGTAGGTTTTGAGAACACAAAGAAAAAGAGGGAAGCAATTTTTCCTCTCAAGGAACTGACATTCTAATAGTGAAATCTGATTATTCCTATTTAATAAAGGAAAGGGAGGCATAAACACTCCTTAAAATTATTCCAGTGAACAAGCAGAGAATGAGTCATAGATTAGGAGAGAGTTGGAAGGAACTTTAGTGAGCAATTTCTTTTTACAGATGAAGCATTTGAGGCCCAGAGAGGTTAAAAATCTTTCCCAATGTCACACAACTCTAACTGGGAACAAGATCTTCTGATTTTCAGAGCAGGGCTCTTTCCATAATATCATAAGGAAATATGCGGTCTTGTTCTGTCCAGGATCTCTTATACTCATGGATTCCATGCTAGGGAAGAAGAGGCACTGTCTGTCCTGGGCATCTCAATCTCACCTCCTGAACCGTCAGACTTTTGTTACACAGGACATATTTCTGTGCAGAAGGGCCTTGGCCAGCTACAAATGCATCACCTTCATACACCTGTTGTTTGGCTAATCGAGAGCCTGTGGTGTGTGGAGGGGCCGGAGTGTGGGGGGCTGTTGGGTGTGATGACGTGCTTGGCAAAATCCAATATAACAGAATTTATAGCTGTGAAATTCATCTGGCTCTCTTCTTCCCCACCACTACCTCCCTATCTTTCTGGCAGGTTGTATTGATGAGACTCAGTACAGACAGGGTACAGTTCCTCAGAGGAGGGGATGAAATTGCCGATTTATTGCTGAAGTCATCAGTTATGCGTGGAGACAGAGCCCTGGTGGGCAGGCAGAAGGAAAAGGATATGATTTCCTGATCCTTTCCCCTTCCATGGAGCTAGAGAATCTTAGCTCTGGGAAGAGATTTTGAGATTATGTTGTCCAGAGGTTTTTAACCTGGGGTCCATGGACAACCCTTCCCACTACTCACTCCCTAAGGGGCGTGTGGATAGATTGCTGTGGTCTATAAACTTACATAGGAAAAGAAATGTATTTTTATTTGAATGCAATTGGCTTATGTTATGATGCTATATATTTTATTTTATATATGTACAAATATTGTTCTGAGAAAGAGTATATAGGTTTCACCAAGCTGCCAATGGGGTCCATGACTCCCCAAATGGTTAATAATCCCAGATTTACTCCCGCCTCTATTTTTATAATAGATGAGAATGTGAGGGCTATAGGACAAAAATGACTTATCCAAAGTCATTTTGCAAATTAGTGTTAAAGCCGATATTAGAAAATGGGTTCCTTGACTCCTAGTCATTCACACTGCTGTTTAGAAGACAGGACTTAAAGTAAAATCCATTCAACTGGGTGTTCAGAGACCTGGGTTCTGATCCTATCTCAGACGCTCACTCAATGAGAAGCCTTAATCATTTTCTCTTCCTGGGCTTGAGATCAATAACACCTTGAACCGAAAGGTGCCCTGAAGATTATCTGACTCATTTCCTTTTGACATATTGCCCAAGGTCACACATACATGAAGTAAATAGCAGAGGCAGGTTTTGAATTCAGGTCTTTTGACTTCTGAGATTTACTGTTCTCTCCATGACACAAGTAGCTCAGTGTCCTCTTTAAAGGAGTGGTACAAGACCATCCCTAAGCTTCTTGTAGTTCTAACAGTCTATGATATGATGAGTAGGTAGGGGAAGGGAGAGAGTGGGACAGAAGATTTAAGGATGCATGTAGTATTTATTTCTGCTAAAGTAAAAAATATTCAGTAAGGTAAGAGAAAAAAGTAAAAGAAATAAAAAGGTAAAAAATACAGGTTTATGGGGTCATAGGATCATAGATATAGAAGAAACTTCAGAAGGCCTCTGTCTTCAGAAGGCCCTTCATTCTATAGATTAGTAAACTGAGGTCTAGAGTGGTTAAAAAAATGGGCCTGATTTCATAATATTTATGTCAGACCCATGATTCAAACTCAGAGATCTTCTGACTTGAGGTACTTCTCTGTACCAAAATAACTCCTAGGAGATGAAATGAAGTAAAAAACCAACTTTATTGTAAGGTATATTCTAGATACTTGAATGGGGGAAGGAAGGTGGGGAAGAGGAGAGTTGGACATAAAGAAGCTAGAAGGCTTTCTTGTCTTGAATGTAAAGCCTTTGAGGGAGCTAAAGATGTTAATATTAATAATATCTAAATGAATCCCTCTATTCCACAAATGAGGAAAATAAGAACCAGTTGATAATCAGTAAGTGGCAGAATCACACATTTTTGTGTAGTGGTATCTCTCCTCCAGACTCTGGAATAACATGCTAAAACAGATTGATGAGCAGGGAACCAAAGGCAGATGAACTAGAACATTATAGCTGGAAGAGGCCTCAGGCACCAGTTCTATATCTCCTCTTTAACAGATGAGAAAACTGAGGTCCAGAGATGGGATGTGATTAGTCTGCCACTCACTTGATAGCAAAATTAGGCCTAGGACCTCAGTCTTCTGATTTGCTGTTGAGTGGTGTGATGGGAAGAACCATGGAGTTGAAGACTGAGGTTGTGCATCTGAAAACTTGTTCTGTGACCCTGGACAAGTTATTTTTCCTCTTTAGGTGCTGGTTTCCTCTGATAGAACATAAAGAGACTGGGATAGATAATTTGTAGGCCCATTCTAGCTCTTAATCTATGATCCTAGGACTATAGTCATTTATTGTATTTTGACTCATTACACCCACAGGATTTTTTTTAGTAGAAAATAACAAAGTCCTCACTTTCTTACTCAAATTTCCTGTCCCCCTTTCCATCCTCCCCCACCTGCTTGCCACTAAGACTTTGGGATGGGGCCTAGGGTTTGAGCCCACTTGAGGTTCCTCTTTTTCACTGGAGGAGGCAGTGGGGCTTAATCTATCAAGCATGAACATTTTGAGGCTTTGTGCAAAGGTGGAGCTTCAGCCTGGCTCCAATTTTGAAAGATGGAACCTCACTTTGAAACTACATGGTGAGAAGGCAACAGTGAGAGGTAGGACAGGAGTAAAACCAAATAATGTATGGCCCTAAAAACCCCAGAGCTGTTGTATCCCAAAGAGATCATAGAAGTGAGAGGAAGACCCATATGTACAAAAATATTTATTGCAGCACTCTTTGTGGTGGCAAAAAACTGGAAATTAAGGGGATGCCCATCAATTGGGGAATGGCTAAACAAGTTATGGTATATTAATGTAATGGAATACTATTGTGCTATAAGAAATGGGGAGGAGATGGTCTTCATATTTACCTGGAAAGGCCTATACAAACTGATGCTAAGTGAGAAGAAGAGCAGAACCAGAAAAAATTTGTACACAATCACAGATACATAATATGTGTGGTGACCAACTTTGATAAACTGGACTCTTTTCAGCAATGCACAGGTAGAAGACAACTCTACAAGTCTCAGGATGGAAGGAGATAACTACATTCAGAGAAAGATCTAGAAAGACCAGAGTTTAAATGGAGACTGAAGCAATACATGCTATCATTCTTTTTCATGTTTGGTTTTCTTTCTTTTTTGCCATGGTTCACTCCAGTGGTTACAACCCTTCTAAACAACCAGACTATTGTACAATGTGAAAGTATTTTCAGATCCTATACTTGATTGTACACCACCATGAGGCGGGGAAGGGAGGGAAGGGAGAAAAATTGAAACTTGAGAGATTGTGGAACTGAATCTTGTAAGCTAAAAGGAAATAAACAAGGCAATGGAAAAAACCCCCAGATCTGTGATAGCTTTGGTTTGAACTTCTTATTAATGATTTGGAGAATTATGTCATATGCTTGGTTAGAGTTTGCATTTCTTCTTTTGAGAACTTTTACCACTTATCTTTTAGGTAATGGCTTGTGATCTTATGATCTCCATGTTTTCCATAATACTTCTTTCATATAAAAAAGCTGGCTCTTTTTGTAACTGCCATGGAAGGCCAAACAGTGTTGTTGCTGTGCTGATCCTAGACATCTGTCTAGTAGAAAGGGGTGGTTTCAACTGAGTCTTGAAAAAGGGTAGAATTTCAAGAGCTGCAAGAAACTGGAAGAGAGGAAAGGAGGGAGGGAGGAAGGAAAGGAAAGAGGAAAGGAGGGAGAGAGAGACAGAAAGACAGAGATAGAAAGAGACAGAAAAATACATGGAGACAGAGAGCAAAGAGAGTAAGAGAGACAGAAACAGACAGAGAGAAGGGACAGAGAAAGTCAGAGATGGGAATAAAGAGAAAAAAATCAAACAAAGAAAGAAACAAAAGACAGAAATAGAGGCAGGGACAGAGTGAGAAAGAAACAGGCAGAAGCAGAGAAAGACAGAGACTGAGTCAGGGACAAGAAGAGAGAGCTCCCTAGAGTAAGGGGAAGCAGAAGTGGCAGAGGGAAAGAAGGTGAAAGAGGAAAGAAGTGGGGCATTGGGATGGGTGATGGAAGTGGAGTACAGGAAGAAAAGGAAGTTGGAGGCTGCAGTAGGTAATGGACATAGTAGAAGTGAAAAACTGGAAGGCATTTGAGGAACCAGTGAGACCCATTTGGCTAGAACATAGGATACATCAATTAATTGCTTCAAGTAGCATTTATTTAGTACTTATTATGTACCAGGCACTGTGTTAGGCACTGAAGATAGTGAAAAATTAAGCTTGAAATTTAATTTGGGGCTGTATTGTTCAAGAATGGGGTTCTTTTATAGGTATGGGGCAGGCAATTTCTTTCCTCTGAACTCAGTTCCTGCCTTTGTTCTTCAATAGCTAAGAGGCCAAAGTATATGAGCAAATAGTTTTCAAAAGACTTAAAACTAAAAGTAACCACATAAGAATATACTTTGAATCACGAATTTAATACCATGGGAAATAAAAATTTAAACAACTGAGGTTTTACTGTGTTCTAAGCAAATTGTCAAAGATGAAAAAAAAAAGATGGGAACCATTCATATTAGAAGGGACTGGGAGAAGGCAGGTGCAATTGCATTGTTAGAGGGGCTGAAAAGAGGTCCAACAATTGTGGATTTGGAACTATGCAAATAAAGTTATTAAATTGTCCATTACCTTTGATCTAGAAATCCCACTTCCATAAGGAAGTAAAAGTTGAGGAAATGTTTTGTGTGCCTATATCTCTATCTGTACGCATGTGTGCATGTATGTATATGTATATATGTGTGTGTGTGTGTGTATGAGAAAGAGTGAGAGCACAAATTTTGTGGTAGCAAAGAATTGGAAGTAAAATAGAGATTTTCCAACAAAGGACTATGGCTAAAAAATATGGCATATGAATGCTATGAATAACATTTTTCATTGAGAAATTATGAATATGAGATATTCAGAGAAACATGAGAGAATTTATATGAACTGATGTAAGCACAAAATAATCAGAACCAAGAGAACTATATACATACATGAATACACACACACATACACACATACATATATAATGAAAAGAACTGAAAGACAATTCCATAGCCAAATAATGGAAAAGCTAGTAAGTGTCCTAGTAAAGAGATAATCAAATATATCTCCTTTCAAGTTGGAGAGATAAGGAATATTTGGGAGAGAATATTGTATGAATGATCAGTTTCTATCAGCTTTTTTTCTAAATTGTTTTTATTTGTCACAAGGGAGGGCTTAGTTTGGGAGTTAGGCAGGCAGGAAATGACTTGCAATATAAAGACAAAAAAAATCAATAAAATGCATTTAAGTTAAAAGGAGAGGACCATAATTTCTAAACTCTAAGATTCTAGCATATTTTGAAAAACATGGAATTTTATTATTATAAGGTACCATGAAATATAGAGTGTTAGAGATAAAAGGGGCCTTAGAAATTATTTAGCACAGCTTCCTTATTCCATAGATGATGATGCTAGAACTCAGTGAAAGGCAGTGACTTAACCAAGATAACATAGTAAATTCAATTTCAATGTCCTGGTGAAATTCTAAAATGTGTTATTAGTTGGGGTGGGGGGAATGGTTTATGACCTCTTAGAAAGGAGCATGACAATTTTTATTCAACATGTTAACCTAATTTTATTTTATTCTTGACTGTTCAATCCAATGCTTGGCACAATGCCTAGTACAATTAGAAGGCACAATGCCTCCTAATAGAAGAATTTTGTGGACATATAGTATGCCTGCATTTCAATAAAGCAATTGACAAAATATTTGTAGTATTCTGGTGGGAAAGATGGAGTGATGTGGGCTAGAGAAGAGGTGGATTTAAGGCGGCTAAGATGACCCAATAGCTAGAGCACTGGGTCTGGAGTCAGCGAGTTAGTCAGTGGTCTCAGACTCTTACTAAGACTCTAAGTAAGTCCCTTAAGGATAATTATAGTGCCTACCTCTCAGGATTTTTATGAGGACCAAATGAGATAATATGTGTAAAAAACTTAAGAGTACTGTCTAGGAGACAGGTACTTAATAAATGCTTATTTCCTTCCTTCCTTCCTTCCTTCCTTCCTGCCTGCTTGCCTGCCTTCCTACCTTCCTTCCTTCCTGCCTGCCTGCCTTCCTGCCTTCCTGCCTGCCTTCCTGCCTGCCTGCCTTTCTTTCCTCCCTCCTTCCTTCCTTCCTCATTTCTTTATTTTGAACTGGCTGAATGACTAGACACAATATTTGGTCATTAGCAGATCAATATCAACACCTGCCTAGGGAATTCTCTAGTGAACAGTCACAGGGACTTGAACAGCAGAGGTACAGATAACGTGACATTTTTTTTTGAATGAAGATGTATAGTTATCCCTTCCATACTATGGGGGTTAGGGGCACAATGCTCCTGTGATTTGGAAAATCTGAGTGAAAAATTTTGGCCTTCTGTTTGTACCAGGAAAGACATCTGATTTTTTTTCTTTTTCTTTTGTGGGGTGTTTATAGTACCTTATTTTAAAATCTAGATTAGGTATTTGGTCATAGGTTATATAGGGGTCCATGTTAAGGACAATTTTTTTTTTGCTTTGTTCTTTTTCGAACCTCAACCTTTTTTTTTTACTTGTTTTAACTTTAAAAAGAAATTGTGTATATTTATCGCATTAAAAGATAAAATATGTTGATATTATACCATGCTAAACATATATTTTATGCATTTCTGAATTGCTAAACTTTTTTATGTTGTCTGCTGGTCTTCATATGTCTTTTGTGGCTTCTACAAAACTCCAGCCACATTCCTACTTAATTTCTTATGCTGACCCATGATATACTGAACCTCTGATGGAGATAGTGGTGATGTGGAAGGACGAACTATACATTAAACTGGTAGATGACGTGAAAGGGGCAGTTAGAGGGCACAATGGATAGAGTGTCAGGCACGGAATTCTGGCCTCAGACACCTACTAGCTGTGGGACCCTGGACAAGTCACTTAACTCCATTTGTCTCAGTTCTTCATCTGTAAAATGAGGTGGAGAAGAAAATTGCCAACCACTCTAGTATCTCTGCTAAGAAAACACCATATGGGTTCATAAGTTGGACATGACTGAAGCAACTGAACAACAACTGCAATAATGACATCAATAGATGACATTGAATTGAATAAGAGAGTAATAAATTGAAAAAAGAGAATCAGGATCCAGAAAGGTCTTTGTGGGCTACAATAGAAGCCTAAATCTACTGAGGTAAAACTAAATATGGATAAATTTGACATCTTAAGGTTCAAAAAGTCAAGTGGAAATGGGGATTAGGGGAGAGATGACTAGTCAACCATTCATATGAGTTTTAGAGAATTCCAAGGTGAGTTAACAGTGGAACAGGGCAGCAGGGGGGAAAAGCTGTTATATTATTTCAGTTCTTCAATGGATCAATTATCTCACAAATGAAGGTATTCCTTCCAAAGAGGAGGATCATAAACTTTCTACTCTTTTTGTGTCTTTTCATGATCTTCCATCCAATGCTATATTTATAGAAGAATAGTAAACACAAAGCAGACAGGAATAATACTGCTATACCACATGGGAAGATCTTCTCTGGATTGCTGTTTTAAGTTCTGGATGTCCTGTTTAAGGAAGGTCATTTACAAAATGGAAATACCTCCTAAAGACTGTTCATCTGAAGGTTAAACAGCAAGTGAGGGAACCGTGCCATATAAGTATTGTTTGAAATGTTTGAACCTAGGAAAAATTTAGGTGGGAAATGATCATAGTCTTCAAATGAGGGACTGTCATATGCAAGAGAGATTAGTTGAGCATCATGGGTTCAAATTGTAGAGCTAGAAGGAACAACAGAAGCTATCTAGCCCAACTCTCTCATTTTACAGTTAAGGAAACTGAGGACCAAAAACTTAATTGATTTGCCCAAAATTACAAAATTAGATACATCATAGATATATCATAAATACACTGAGAAAAGTGATTTGAACCTGGGTCCTCTAACCCTAGAATCAATGGACTTTTTCTTTGTTGTTTTTACTAATTAATTAATTTTTAGTTTTCAACATTTACTTCCACAAGATTTTGAGTTCCAAATTTTCTCCCCATTTCTCCCCTCCCTTTACTCCAAGATGGCTGCATTCTGATCAGCCCTTTCCCCAATCTCCCCTCCTTTCAATTACCACACCACCCATCTCTTATCTCCTTCACTTCTATTTTCCTGTAGGGAAAGATTGATTTCTATACCCCATTGCCTGTATATCTTATTTCACAGTTGCATGTAAAAACAATTTTTAGCATTCATTTTTAAAACTTTGAGTTCCAAGTTCTCTTCCTTCCTAAATCACCACTTATTCTCATTGAGGCAAGAAATTCGATATAGCTTATACATGTGTAGTCATGCAAAACATTTCTATAATAGTCATGTTGTGATATTCTATTTCCCTCCATCCTATCCATTTTTATTCTCTCCTTTGACCCTGTCCTTCTTCAAGAGTGTTTGCTTCTGCCCTTCCTTTTGTCACCCACCCCTCTCTTATGCCCCTACTTTCCTGTAGGATAAGATAGATTTCCCTACTCAGTTGAGTGTGTGTATTATTCCTTCTTTAAGCCAAATCTGATGAGAGAATGTTTCACTCTTTCCCTCTCATCTCCCCCCTCTTACCCTCCATTGTAAAAACTTTTTCTTGCATCTTTTATATGAGATAATTTACCTAATCTTACCACTCCATTTCTCTTTCTCCAAATACATTTCTTTCTTACCCCATAATTTTATTTTTTGATATCATCCCTTCATATTCAACTCACCCTGTGCCCTCTGTACATATATATGTATGTATGTTAGTATGTATATATGTATTCCCTCCAACTACCCTAATACTGAGAAAGATCTCATGAGTTACAAATATTATCTTTCCTTGTAGGAATATAAACAGTTCAATTGTAATAAATACTTTATGATTTGTCTTTCCTATTTATCTTTTCATGCTTCTCTTGAGACTTTCATCTTTGAAAGTCAGATTTTCTATTCAGCTCTGGTCTTTTCACCAAGAATGCTTGAAAGTCCTCTATTTCATTGAATATCTCTTTTTTCCCCTGAAGGATTATACTCAGTTTTGCTGGATAGGTGCTTTTTTGGTTTTAATCCTAGCTCCTTTAACCTCCAGAATATCATATCCCAAGCCCTCCAGTCCCTTAATGTAGAAGCTGCTAAATCTTGTGTTATACTGATTATGCTTCCACAATACTTATTTCTTTCTGACTGCTTGTAATACTTTCTCCTTGGCCTAGGAATTCTGGAATTTGACTATAATATTCCTAGGAGTTTTCCTTTTGGGATCTCTTTCAGGAGATGATTGGTAGATTCTTTTGATTTCTGTTTTCCCCTCTGGTTCTAGAATATCAGAGCAGTTTCCTGGATAATTTCTTGAAAGATGATATCTAGGCTCTTTTTTTGATCATGGCTTTAAGGTAGTTCAATAACTTTTAAATTCTCTCTCTAGATCTATTTTCCAGGTCACATGTTTTCCCAACAAGATATTTAACATTGCCTTCTATTTTTTCTTTCTTTTGGTTTTGTTTTTATAATTTCTTGATTTCTCATAGAGTCACTAGCTTACATTAGCTCCATTCTAATTTTTAAGGAATTATTTATTTCAGTGAGTTTTGGACCTCCTTTTCCTTTTGGACAATTCTGATTTTTAAGGCATTCTGTTCCTCATTGGCTTTTTAAATCTCTTTTGCCTTTTGGGCTAGTCTATTTTTAAGGTGTTATTTTCTTCAGTATTTTTGGGGCATTCTTTAGCAAGCTGTTGACTCATTTTTCATGGTTTTCTTGTACTACTCTCATTTCTCTTCTCAACTTTCCCTCTGCTGATCTTACTTGATTTTCAAAATCCTTTTTGACTCTTCCATGACCAGAAACCCTTTCATATTTTCTTTGGAGGCTTTGGATGTAGGAGCATTGTCTTTTTTGTCAGAGCTTTGCTGTTGTCTTCTGGTTTTGATCTTCTTTGTCACCAAAGTAAGATTCTACAGACTGAGTTTTTCCCATTGTTTGCTTATTTTCCCAGCCAATCTTTTGACTTTTTAGCTCTTTGTTAAATAAGGCTCTGCTTCCAGTGTGGAGGGTGTACTATCCCATGCTTCAGGAGTTTTGCGTAGTTGTTTTCAGAGATACTTCTAGGGACCTGTACATTTTCAGTTCTTCCAAGGATATATGATCAAAGGAGAAGTGTTTACGCCTCTCCCAAACTGTGCTCTCATCTATAAGTGAACACAAGCACTCTTTCATGTGTTGGAACTGTGAGGAGGATTCTGTCTCCACTGCCACAAGGTCTACCATGCTAGTTATCCTTCTTACCCCAGGACTACCACCCAGGACTGTGACCTAGATCCAAGTATGGGCAGGGCAAGAGAATCTTGCCTCAGTCTCCTCATAGAGATCCCTGCAATCCCCCCACTCTTATCAGGCTAAAAGCTCCGGGAACAGCTGCTTTTGCAAACTATGCCATCACCCTGGGGCTGGGACTGAGCCTCACTCTTCTCTCACCAAGGTCTAAGAGACCTTTCCTATTGACCTTATAAGTTATCTTTGCTATTTGTGGGTTGAGAAGTCTGGAAATTGCAACAGCTTCCAGTGATTCAGTTCCCTGAGGCCTGTTCCAGGTTTGCTGAGGCTTGGTCTATGCTAGTACATTTTGCGCTGGACTGCACTCCTCTCTCAGACTGCTGCAACAGACCTTTCCTGTTAACCTTCCAGGTTGTCTTGGGCTGGATTTTTTTCACTCTGTCATTTTGTGGGTTCTGTTGCCTAGAACTTCTTTAGAGTCATTTTTACATGGAGGAGTTTAGGGGAGAGCTCAAGCAAGCCTCTGCTTTTACTCCACCACTTTGACTCTGCCATCTTGGCTCCACCCTCTGGATTTTCTATATTAACACAATACTTAGTCCCAGGGAGTAGAACTAGGAACTATGAGAGGAAGTCACAAAAAACAGGATTTGTTTAAATATAAGGTCAGGGGAACCTTCCTAAGAATTAGAGCCAACCAAATAGAGCAAGCATCTAAAGGACATTGTGTTTTCCCTTATAGGAAGTCTTTATATGGAGGATCGGTACTCACTCAACAGCAATATCATACAAGGAACTTCTCTACAAATATAGATAGGAGTAGATGACCTTTGAGGTTCATTTGGATTCTGAAAGTCTTTAATTTTCTTAATGACATAACTGGAGTTAGAACTCAGGTGGTCTATCTCCCAACCCTTGCACATAACTTGTATAGTCATTTAGGGCTAATTAGATAGACAGCATAGTATAATGGACAGAAAATCAGGTTTAAAACTAGGGAGAGTTGGGTTCAAATACTAAATCTGACAGATTGGCTATGAGATTCTGTGCAGATCTCTTAACTTGGTGCTCTAAGGAACTAAGCTGAAGTGTCAGACACAGTGCCACTATGTATTGTGGAGTTTCCTAATTCAACAATTCTCTCTACTCAAGAAATGACAGGTCCAGTCTATATCACTATCCTAAGGGGATAATTAGGTGAGTATTGCAAAAGGTACTCCCTTTGGGCTTGTGAATAGGGTTCTAGCAAGATAAAAAGGGAACCCTTTTGGTTACAATTTAGAATCGATATTGAGGAGATGATAAAATTTCTGAATTCACCTGAGTTTTTTTTAATTGGTCCTGAAGGCTGAGGAAATATTTTTTCCCCTCCTCTGCTTAGAAACCACAATAATATTTCATTCCTGCTGCTTACCCTAAAAAATGGATTTCCTCTCTTTTCTCAGCAGTGATTTGTTTTGCATTAATGCCTTTCATAACTCATACATTTTGCTATTAAAAATTAATGCTTGGCGCCGACATAAACAAATGAAATTTGTATTATTAATGTTTTACATAGGTAAGGCCTTGTAATAACAGATTCATCATAGCAGACTGGTTTAATTAAAAGACCCACTGTTTCCCTGAGCCTATTTGGAAGGCTTGTTTTAGGGGGACCAATAATACCATAGAAAGGAATGGGAAAATTTGGAGGGTGGAACTTCAGGTCAATGAGAGATCTCCCTATTCCAGTCTTTAAAACATTAATAAAGAGGTTTATTTTTATTTTTTTATTTTATTTTTTATACTATTTGGACCGTCTTATATGCTACCTCTTCTAAGAAACTCTCTTCATTTTCCTCAAGTCAGATCTGATACCTTTCTCTTGTGAATTCTTGCTCTATAATGAGAAAAAGTCCCTGCCCTCATATAACTTATAGTTTGATGGAGGAAATGGCACATTATCCAGAGAGCTAATGTGAATTCTTTTGGAAAATAAAGAGAAAAATTTGTCCATTAATTTGTCTTCATTTCATCCACAGCCATTTAAAGCTAATATGTCTTCCCCAAAGCTCACATTATCCAGACCCCTTTGGCCAATAATGAGATCATAATTGCTTTGTGGTTCATATTGAAAATAGTCAAAGTGTGGACTTGTGCTGGAATGGAAGACATATCTCTCTAATCATAGGAATTAGAGCTGGAAGGAACCTTAGAAGTTAATCTAGCCCAACTCCCTCATTTTATAGAGGAAGAAACTAAGGCTCAGAGAAGAAATGACTTGTTCAAGGTCATAGAGTACATAGCAAGGCTAAGATTCAAACTCAGGTTTCCTGAGTCCCACTTTCAGTGCTGATCCCATGACACCATCCTGCCAATTCAAATATCCCTCCTTTAACCTCCAAATCCTTTGAAATTTGACTCAGGTACTCTCTGTTATCATAACTTCTTTCCTTGGTTTTATTTTAGACCCAGCAATGACAGATCAGTTATCCTGATCCTGCTGCCTTTGGCAACATTAAGTTCTTGTTTGGAGTGGGAACATCCTTCAGCTCTGGGGGTTGGGATTGGGAGCAGGGAGTGCCTGTATTAAAGCCGCTCAGTGGAAGCTTCTACTTAGCATGAGCTCGCAGTGCAGCTCTGGTGCTGAGGAAATCATGTTTTAGCACGAGTGGCAATTGCTTTGGTATTAGGAAGTGCAACGTGGTGAGAAAACAATTTAACAGCTCATCTCCCAATCTGTAGCTATCCCCCACTACTATGCCAATCGGATGATAGGCCTGATGGACATTTCTCATCTATATGAGAATGTTAAGGGATAGAACTGGAGATGCATTGATATTGCCAATGAAACACTCATTTTACTGTGGGGCAGAGGTGGAAAGAAATTGTTGGAAATTGTTCCATGGTTTGATTAAGGTGGCAGAGACTGAGTGACTCTGTTCTGAATATAAGTCTGAGAGAGGGCAGACCATTTCACTGAATGGCCAGTCAAAATCGCAATGCTTCCTACCTATCCAATGGAAATCATAGAGCAAAGGATCAGAAAATCCCAAATCTCCCTGAAAGCAAAAAGATCAGTTAGGTTCTTTCAATTGAAATTGAAATCAACAATTGAAGTTCCAAGTATTGTACTTAAAGTTAAGAATAGAAATAAAAGATGTTCTCATGGAGCTTACATTCTACTGGGAGAAGACAAGGCATAAAAAGAATCTGAAAAGGGGGAAGGGGAGATGGTAAAGGACAAGAGGGCACAGTAGAGGAAGGCCAGAGTGCAGGGTGAAGACAAATGAGATATTTCCGGCCATAATGGAGATTCCTGGAGGATTCATCCAGTTAGAGAGAATGAGGCCACAGGAACTGAAGGGCACTTTCCATATGAATTCCAGGGCAGGAGGAATGCTTCAGAAAGAAAAGTTGGGACATGGAATGATACAACAATACAATACTATAAACATTTATAAAGCACCTACTCTGTCCCAGCCACTGTGATAAAATACTGGGGGCCTATTGGGTGTTCAGGGGAGGATTAGTACCTCCGGTATGAGGGCTGCCAAGTCATTTTCAGGGCTGCTCTTCCCCATTTGGAGTTCACCTACTACCCAGATCTTACCTGTGGTTCCAAGAAGTGGTAGCATGAACAGAAGCTATACTCTGGTAAATTATCTTGGCAGATGGCCTAAACCAAGTTGAAGGTAACCAAGGAGCCTCAGATCTTTCAATGAATTAGGACAGTGTCTACCTCAAATATGTGAAGACTTCACCTATAGAATAGGCAGATGTAAACTTTTTGTTTCAATGGGCCATGCAGGTGGTAGAAGCAGGCAATGTGGAGTGCTTAGAGCTTGCTCACACTTTAAAGACACCAAGGTCATTCACTGTATCCAGAACTATTGCCAATCATCTTGACTTTTATCTTGCCACTGAACTCTGATGACTCTGGAAGAGAGAGTGAGACAAATGATTTTGAACAACTTTGTCTAACTTAAATTCAATTTGCACTCTTATCAAAAGGCATCACTGACAACATTTTATTATTTCACTATTTTATTATTTTACTATTGTGTTGTCATTTTGGTCCTTTACTAGCATGAAGAACGAACAGCAAGCTAAATTGCTGATCCATATATAAGAAAAAAAGAACAGTCTCTGCCTTTCAGGAGCTTAAAATCTAATGGGGGAAGACTACACACAAAAGGAAGCTTTTAGGGTGCGGGTGAGGAAGAAGTGGGGCATCACAGTCCCTGGAGTACAATTGAAGCAGAAGTACAGATGGAAAGTGGAGAGTTGGCTGTAAAGTACAGATCCGAACCCTCTAGACAAGAAAACTTTGGGAGGAGTTTAGTGTTTTACCCTACCCATCTCTCTAATCAGAGGGGAGAGGAAGCTGAGCCAGTTGGAATTAGGCGGTTATTGAGTATCCTAAGCTGAGTTAACAATAGGAT
Organism: Pseudocheirus occidentalis; assembly: GCA_028646575.1. Classification (NCBI taxonomy): domain Eukaryota; kingdom Metazoa; phylum Chordata; class Mammalia; order Diprotodontia; family Pseudocheiridae; genus Pseudocheirus; species Pseudocheirus occidentalis. The sequence continues at coordinate 72,449,410 of CM053595.1, read as the reverse complement.
GATGAGATTTCATGTGATCAGCTTATCCTTGGTGGGGCATTATGTTCTCAGGAGTCCAAAACAAGAAGAACTGCATTGGAAAGTGAAGAGTTACTATGGCTTGGTAGAGGAAATCAGTGAATCCTGGAGAGCAATGTTTAGGTGAGACACACCCAGTATAACTAGGTGAGGCCCAAACTAGGTTAGGTTAGTAGTTTAGTGTAGGGAAGATAGTGACTGTGAAGTTTAGACCTGACAAGGCTTCACAACTGATTGGATATGGGGTGCTAAGGAGAGAAAAAATGAAGGATGATGCAAAATTATCTGGGTATCTGAGTCAATGGATGGATGATGACTTGGTAGAATTAGGGACCTTGGAGAGAGGGTCAGGATTAATGGAAATTATGTTGTAATGAGTTGATGTTCTAGATGTTTATGGGACATCAAGGAGGAGATGTCTAGCAGGTATTTGGAGACAAGAGTTTTGGAAATCAGGAGAGATATTAGTTCTGAACATACTGATTTGGGATTCTTCTCTGCAAATGTGATATTTGACCCCTTGAGAAGAGATAAAATTATCAAAGGAAAGAGTTCAGAGATAAAAAAGAGATATTAGCTCATCTGCTAAGAGGATAGGAGATGAACCAGCAAAAGAAGCTAAGCAGTAATAAAGAAAAGGAAGAAAAACAGGAGACAATAGTGTCATAGAAGTAGCTAAGAGAAGAGAGTCTCCATGAGGAGAGACTATTCTGTTTCAAAAGCTGCAGAGAGCTCAAAGAAGAGAAGGAATGAGAAAAGGACATTCAATTTAGCATCTAATTAATCATTGATCATCTCAGATATTGTAGTTTCTATTGAATAGTCAAAAGTCCAATTGCAAAGGATTAAGAAGTGTAGTTGGAATGAAGAAGTGGTTTCAGAGTACAGACAATTCTTTCTAGGATTTGAGGAGTGAAATAGAGGAGAAAATAGGACAGCAGAGGTTGGCAGGGTCAAGGGCAGATAATCTAAGGACAAAGTAGATATGAGTGAGCATTTTTATAGGCATCAGGGGAACCAGTAAATAGGCAGAGACTGAAATCTAGGGGAAAGGGTATAAGCAATGAGGAGAGCTCCTGGAGAAACTAGAACCAGGAATTCAGAGAGTCAAAGAATAATAGGTTTCACATTGGAAGGTACCTTAAAAGTCTTCAATACTAACTTTATTTTATATATAAGGAAACTGAGAGTTGCCAAAACAATCATCCTAAGGTACAGGTCTGATCATGTCACATCTTTGTGCTATAACCCTTAATAGCACCCCATTATCTATTTTCAGTGTTCATTCATATTACTTCCCTTCATGGACTCCATTCCATTTCAAATTGAACTGCTCTCTATTCTCCAAACTCTACACTCCATTTTCTGTGTTGGTGCATTTGTATAAATCCCTTTTCATGCCTGTAATAAACTTCCTCCTCACATCTGCCTCTCAGCATCAATATTTCCCTTCAGGGCTCATCTCAGGTACCACCTCAGTGCTTCCACCTAGTCATAATCACTCCATCCCAGTGATTCTGAATGACTGGTTGCCATTGTTCAAATCCATCCTCCACTGATTTTTCCTTTGTTCTAATCTCCCTCAACTCAACCTCCTCTTCCAACTTCCCACTCTAAAGTTACTCTTCAACAGTGCTTCTCTTGAATGCCTGCTCCATAGGTAATAAATTTGCTTTCATCTTAAACCTTTTCCTAGCCTGCTTCTTCCCTCTTCTTGCATTCACTGAGACCTGGTTCCCTCCTGATGATACAGTTTCCCTGGCTAACCTTTCCAGCACTATCTTTGATCTTATCTCCAACCACTCCCCCCCCTCCACTCTAATCACTGGTAGTGGTAGGGGAGTCAGATTACTTTTTCCTCCATATTGCACTTCCAGGCTCTCCCTTTAACATAAAAGTTCTGTAGCATCCCCTCCTTTGAGATTCATTTAAACATATTTATCAGCCAATCAAGATTCTGGTAGCTGTTGTACATAGACCTCCGGAGCACTCTGTCCTCATTTTCAATAAGCCCAGTGTCTGACTCAGTCTTTCTCTCCTCAGCTCCTGCCCTCATATTAGGGTCCTTCAAAGTATACATTTTTATTAAGGGGATGTGTTCTGTGAAGTCTGGATTTGGTCAAAGGGCAGCACTTGAGGACCTAGAGGGCCACATGTGACCTTGAAGTCAAAGGTTGCCCAGTCCTGGTTTAGAGCTACAAGGCAGAAGGAGAAGTAGAATGACAATAGATCATGATTAGACAAAAGAATTTCAGCATTCCTGAACATGGGTGTGTAACATGTGTAGGTGACGGCAAGATCAGGGACATTACCATCTCTGTGTATAGCTGTGGTAGTGTGGAGGAGTAGGTGGTGGGATATGCATAAATTGATTAATTAGGAGGTTGGGGTACTTGAGGGGGTATCTAATTTTTGTTTTTTTTTTAAATGAAGGATGAACTTGGTAATCACATGAGCACCTGTGATTTCAGCTATCATCTCTATGCAGATGATTTTCATATTTATTTGTGTAAGCCTCACCTCTCTCTCAGCTTCAAGTCTCACATTTCCAGCTGTTACATTTTTAGTATCTGGAACAGGATTACAGGATTATCTAAAGACATTTTAAAATCAACATTATTTTTTTTTTTGCTTTTTGGAGGGGGGAAGGCAGGGCAATTGCAATTAAGTGACTTGCCCAAGGTCACCTGGCTAGTAAGTGTTAAGTGCCTGAGGCCAAATTTGAACTCAGGAACTTCTGTCTCCATGGCTGGTGCACTATTCACTGAGCCACCTAGCTGCCCCTAAAATCAACATTTCTAAACCTGAGCTTATTACCGTTTTCCAAAAAAATTCCCCCTTTCCTAACTTTCCCATTACTGTTGAAGATTCCACCACCTTCCCAGTTACTCAAGCTTATAACCTCTTGTCATCCTTAACTCCTTATTCTCCTCACTAGCCTTCCCCCAAACCCCATATCCAATGAGTTGTAAATTCTTGTCATTTCCACCTTTGCAACATCTCAAGTGAATAATGCCATAATTCTAGAAAGGGTGTATTAATCTCCTCCCCTGTGACTCCACTGTCCATTTTACCTTTGTAACATATCTCACATACTCTTTTTTCTCCTTTGACTCTACCACCAACATGATGAGGATCCTCATAACTTCATTCCAAGACTATTGCAATAACCTGCTAGTTGGTCTCCCTCCTTCATTTTTTTCCAAGTCAAAAAGATCATCTACTTAGCTATCAAACTGATCTTCCAAAAACACAGATATGATTGTATCACCCCCTACCCACCTCATTGAGTGAGCTCCAGTTGTGTCCTATTACCTCCAGGATTAAATATAAAATCCTTCTTTTTAAAACCTGTCACAACCTGGTCCCTTTCTACTTTTCTAGTCTTTTTCTTTCTTATTTTTTTGTATTAATTAATTAGTTTTTATCTTTTAACATTCTTATCCACAAAATTTTGAATTCCAAATTTTCTTCCCATCTCTTCCTTCCCCCCACCCTGTGATGGCATGCATTCTGATTACCCCTTCCCCAAGTCTGCTCTTTCTTCTATTACCCCTACTTCTATCATCTCCTTCCCCCTTACTTTCAAGATACATTTCTGTACCCCATTGACTGTATATCTTATTTCCAGATTGCATGTAAAAATAATTTTTTAACATTTGTTTTTAAAATTTTTAATTCTAAACTTCCTCCCTTCTTCCTTTCACACTCACCCTCATTGAGAAGGCAAGCAATTCAATATAGGTTATACGTGTGTAGTTATGCAAAACACTTACATAATAGTCATGTTGGGAAAAACTATCTTTCCTTCCATCCAATCCCATGCCCCTGCCCATTTATTCTATTTTCTCCTTTGACCCTGTTCCTTTTCAAATATGTTTGCTTCTGACTACCCCCTCCCCCAATCTGGCCTCCCTTCTATCATTCCCTTTCTTATCCCCTTCTCCTCTGCTTTCCTATAGGGTAAGATACCCATCTGAGTGTGTATGTTATTCCCTCCTTAAGCCAAATCCACTCATTCCCTCTCACCTCCCCCCCTTCCCTTCAACTGTGAAACCTTTTTCTTGCCTCTTTTATGTGACATAATTTACCCCATTCTATCTCTCCCTTTCTCCTTTTCTCAATATATTCTTCTCTTTCCCCTTAACTTTTGTTTTTAGATATCATCCCTTCATATTCAACTCACCCTGTGCCATCTATCTGTCTATCTGTCTGTCTGTCTATCTATCTATCTGTCTATCTATCTATCTATTATTCCCTCCAACTACTCTAATACTGAGAAAAGTCTCATGAGTTACAAATATCATCTTTCCATGTAGGAATGTAAACAGTTCAACTTTATTAAGTTCCTTATGATTGCTATTTCTGTTTACCTTTTCATGCTTCTCTTGATTCTTGTATTTGAGAGTCAAATTTACTATTCAAATATTGTCTTTTCATCAAGAATACTTGAAAGTCCTCTATTTCACTGAATGTCCATTTTTACTCCTGAAGGATTTTACCCAGTTTTGCTGGGTAGGTGATTCTTGGTTTTAATTCCAACTCCTTTGACCTTCAGAATATCATATTCCAACCCTATGATCCATTAAGGCAGAAGCTGCATTGTTATCCTGATTGTATTTCCATAGTACTTGAATTGTTTATTTCTTGCTGCTTGCAATATTTTTTCCTTGATCTTGGAACTCTGGAATTTGGCTACAATATTGCCATTTGGGATCTCATTCAAGAGATGATTGGTGGGTTCTTTTGATTTCTATTGTCCCCTCTGGTTCTAGAATATTGGGGCAATTTTTCCCTGATAATTTCTTGAAAGATGATATTTAGGCACTTTTTTTGATCATGGCTTTCAGGTAGTCCAATAATTCTCAAATACTCTCTCCTGTATCTATTTTCCAGGTCAGTGTTTTTTTTCCAATTAGATATTTCACATTGTCTTCTACTTTATTCTTTCTTTTGGCTCTGTTTTATAATTTCTTTTTTTTTTA
>CM053595.1:72415221-72437416 GCA_028646575.1 Pseudocheirus occidentalis | reverse complement strand
TAATATATATATATATATATATATATATATATATATATATATATATATATATATTATAGTACTTAAAATTCTCAAGTGGATCTATGATCTAATTGAATTGGATATCCCTTCCAACAGTGTTGATCACATTACCCATTCATGCTTGCCTATCATGTGTGATTCTTTGTCCATATCCTGAAAACACAAGAATACCTTGGAGTATACCAAGTGGAGGATTTGGGTTTTCCACCCATCATTCCTCATCTTTGCCTGTCTTCTTTTCCTAGCATACATTATCATAATGACATTTATTCTTTCAAATTACTCCTTGGTTATATGTTGCATCCCATTCATATTGACCACATTACTTTCTATTACCTCTATGTAATCTTCACTTTAATATCTTTGCATACTATTATAGTCTATATCTTGTTGTCATACAGAAACTATGGTGAAATGTTGGTATTAAAAAGATGAGCCTTTATTTTGGAGAGATGCTTTGCAATTTCCTAATGACAATCCACCCTGCTCACCTCCTCCCATTCAATTTTGTTCCTAGGTCATTGACCATGTGCATTTTTTTTGTCCAGATAGACATACTATTGGATAAGCTCTATTGTCTGTTCCTCTAATTGTAAATCATAATTGAATAATAGATATTTTTCATCCACTTTGGGTTTCCTATGTTGATTATCAAGTCAAATTTTTGAGTAATTATGTCTTTATTTCTTTCTTCCTTCTTTCTTTTCTTGTAGGGGGGATGGCAAGGCAATTAGGGTTAAGTAACTTGCCCCAGGTCACATAACTACTGAGTAAGTATCAGGTGTCAGAGACTAGATTTGAACTCAGGTACTCCTGACTCTAGGGTTGGTGCTCTATTCACTGAGCCAACTAGTGGCTGAGTTTTTTCTTCTAGGAGGATATGCAGTATCCTAGAGCTTATTATAATCAAATGTTATAATCTTATTCATATATAGGAGGGTCTGGAAAGCCTCACCATCCACAGAGAATCCCTCTCCAATTTTTTACTCTGCAATGAGCAAATACCTTTGGTGAATTTATGTCTTTTTATTTCATACTTTGACTGATATTTACAATTATAGAATCACTGAACAGTAATTTCTGCTGGTCTGTTTTATAAGGAATCTTGAAGGATCGTGATATGTGAATGTCAGTTACCTTGTTGGAAGACATGTTTTAGGTAGTATTTTGTTCTGTCAGATCAAATGCTTTTTCATAATTAACCAACCATATGCTTAGTGAAATCTAAGGTTCACTGGATTGTGTGTTGGTTAAGATGTAGTTCACTACAGGTGACAACCTTCCTTGCCTGTTACAATCCTCATTGAGGATGCTCTTAATGTTTATGTAGATTAATATCGTAACGATTGTGTGTTGATGGGAAAGTAGCATGTACATCAGTATTGGTGATGTCATGGTTTCCATTTATCTTTTTTTGGTGGGGGGAGGGTATTGATAAAGATAATTCATCCCTTCCCTCACCATGTCTTTGGTAGCTTCTCCCTTAGACACTTTGTGGATTGATCCCTGACTGTCCTCACAGTAGTGTTGCCTATAGTATGTATGGATTTCTCTATTCGTATTTGGTCCAATTACCTGCATTTCCCATACTTTTCTCTTTTGTGCAATTTCTGCCTATTTTGTAAGCAAGTGCAATGACTTTCTTTTCCTTCATGGCGAAAAAGAAAACATTTTGTTATAAAAAATCTTTATAGAACTTTTCCATTTTGATTTTGATTTTTAAAGTCCCCCTTTCATTTTCATCCTAAGATATCTTCTGGATGACTTTGTCTTGTTGAACTTTCTTTAGTCCCACAACAGACCATGCTTTGCATCTCTTTTACTACCAGGTGATTTCATCACCATCCCTGAAACTCCATAGACCCAATTCTCTCTGCTGTCCTCTACTCCCCTATTGTGTTGTTTCTACCTATTAAATCTAAGTTTCTTGGACTAATAAATGAAAAAAATAGCACATGCTAAGCACAACTCAAATACCAGGGACTATTCTAAATACAATGGATTCAAATACAAGGAGACCAACCCTGTCCTCAAGGAGCTTATATTCTATTGGAGGAGACAACACGTAAAGGGGAATGGTGGCTTGGGAAAGGTTTTTGATCTGAGGAGTCATGGTGATGGAACTTGATCTAAAAGGATTGTCATGTTCTTTATAGAGTGATAGTAGTATTGATTTGATCATAATTTCCAGAGCAAGGAGTAGAAAGTGGAAGGATGAGGGGAGAACAGAATGTGTGAGGTGATAGGCAGATGGCAAGATAATCTAGATGGGAGGTGAAAGGAAAGAGCATGGTCTGGGGTCTGGGGCCAGCTAGGTAGAGCTAAGTGGACAAGTTTGACCTTATTCATAGATCACTATGGTCGGGCCTCAGTGCATCAGTTCCAAATAATCCAGAGATGATTAGATTACTGTTTTTTGAGAGCAGAGAGTGTTATTTTTGTATTTGTATCCTAAATTCTTAGCACAGTGCCTATCAGAGAGCAAGTACTCCATAAATACTTTTTCATTCATTCAAATTGATTTTTTGATTGCTCCTCATTGCCTTTTGAGGCTCTATTGTTCATAATTATCAATCATCCTTCTTCATAAATAATTTTTTATGCTTACTAGGTCTTACCTTTGGCTGCTGTCTCTTTCTTCAGTGGACTAGAAAGTCAAACATTTAATGATCGAGGTACTTGGAAGACTCTTTTGGTCTTCATGTTGTGGCAATTGATTTATATCAGTTAAACTTAAGTATAAAATGATTATAATCAGTGTTGATATAATTTATCTTGTCTGTTACACATTTTTATGATCAATTTCTTATTCAGCTAGGTCTAAGTTGAATTGTGTCTGTGGCATGTGATATCACTATCCTTTTTTTTCTTTTCTCAATCTTTATTCTAGTTTATTGTGACTTTCAACTTCTAACCAATCTAGTTTATTCTAACTTAAAAAAAATCTTTTCTCAATCAAGTAATTGGTTTGATTGTATACAGATAGCTCATTCAGGAATGACTCCCATATTTTCACGTCTGTTAATCTATAATCCATTTAATTTTTTCATGACATTATTTAGGACTCATCATGTCCAGAGCTTCTAATTCTCTTTTCTAAGTATTCATAATGTAAAAGTATGAGGCTGTGTATATTCTGCAAGTCTTTAGCCTCTCTCATTTCTTCTTCCTGAACTATGCTTTCTCATATTTTTCTCACAATTCCAACCTTCCTCAACATTTGCACTTAAATTTCCAAAAATTAAAATTTGCATTGAATTTTTTGAATTTATATTGAATTCTTTGCAGTAGACATGAAATTACTAATAAATAATAATGATGATGATGATGCATATTTATAACATTATAAGGTTTGCAAAGTACTTTAATACATTATAGACTTTGAATAAGGGGACCTTGATTCCAATCATGCCTTAAATACTTAATAGCTATGAAACTACATGGTCATTTCACCTGTTAGACATTAGTCTCATTGGCTGTGCAATGGGGATGATACTTGTACTACCTATTTTGTTGGGTTGTTATACAAAATGCCTCAAAAATGCTATACAAATATGAGTTGTTATTTCTTCCAAAGACCTGACTAAAATGATTTCCCTCTACACAGGTGGCAGCCCCTTTTTTATTTCATGATCCGAGATAAGCCAAGCCTCCTATTTATCATTTAGGAAGCATCTGGCTCTTTTGTGAAATATCACCAGAGTGGACAAATACAGAGCTGATGTTTGACCTTTCCTGATGAGCCCTGCTTTCTCTGCTTACCAGGCAGAATGGAGCAGACTCAGGGAATAGATTTGAGCAAAAGGGCCTCTCTAAGGAAATTTGAGCTGGGTGTCTACATGAGAAAGTGGGAATCAGAAAGGCCAATGTGCAGAATACTCTGCAAATGAATAGGTTTCATACTATTATTGAAGGAAGACCATGAACTCCTTCACATCTGTAGGAGCTAATGCAGGAAATTTAAGTCATCAAAACAGACGCTGAAACTGCAACTCAGGCAGTATCTGCCATAGCTCTGGGCTTTCTTTGGTCCTCCTATTCATCCCACTTTTTATGTCAGCAGTTGCCTCCTGCCAAGCTCAATTCTTACTGGCCTGACCCAGGACCCACACCTGCCTTTGGAGTAACCAGGTGGCTTGCAGCTGGCCTCCCTGAGCCCATCCCCCAAATGGGCTTAGAATATGGCACTCATTTCTTATGATACCAGTAATCATGTTGTTCAGTACTTGAACCTGAAAAAAAAAACCTTGACACTTTAAGTTCCCAGAGGGAATATGGCAGCCATATCAACTAGCCAGTTCAAAAGGACTAGTCAGTCACTGTATGAGATGTGACTTTAAGATCTGACTCATCCTAGGCTCACCATGGTTGTGATCTAGGCTTCAGATATAGGATCAGAGATTATTAGAAACAAAAGGAATCTTAGAAAGCCCACTTTATAGATCAGGAAAGTGAGGTCCATGCTGGGGAAATGACTTGAGGAAGGTAATGACTATTTGTCAAGAACTAAGATGAACTATTTGACTTATCTGTCTCAACTCACCTTCATGTTTCTGGTTTCATGCACTTGAAATCCCCCCTCTCTTCCCTTTTTCATATCTTTTAATAATTCAGATGAAGAAACAGATATCCAAGAGTTTAAGTGATTTATCTGATGTCATAGAGGTTGCCAGTGGCAGAGTTGGGATTTGAACCTAGGGCTCATTTAGCCAAGTCATATATTATTTTGTCCTTAAGAATCATAGATTTGCGGGTCAGTCAACAAACATTTATTACATGCCTACTAGAGGCCAAGAACACGCTAAGCGTGGAGAAACAAGGAAAGGCAAAAGAACCAAAACAAAACAAACTTCTCTGTTCTCGAGGACTTCAGTCTAATAAAGGAGACACCATGAAAATAACAATGTACATACAAGATACATGCAGGGCAAATTGGAGCCAAACCACACAAAGTGGGTACTAAGACTAGGCACATTGGGAAAGCTCTTGTCATAGATGGGATTTGAAAGAAGCTAGGGAAGCCAGGAGATACATATGAGGAGAGAGAGCATTCCAGGCAAGGAGTGAGGAGAGGGGATGTTGCATTTGAGGAATGGTAAGGGGTCCAATGTCACTGGGTTACAGAATATTCATTGGGGAGTAAGATGTAAAAAGGATGGAAAGGTAGTGAGGGGTCAGGTAATGACAGGCTTTGAATGCAAATGATCTACTTATTCTGAAGGCAATAGGGAGTCATTAGAGTTTTTTAAATGGGGGCAGGATGATATAGTCAGATGTACACTAAAGGAAGATCAGTTTGAAAGCTGAGAGAAAGATGAACTGCTGTGTGGATAAACTTGGGGCAGGCAGACCAACTGGAAAGCTATTGCAATCATATAGACATACTAAATACGGAATCACACTAAGGTAGTGGCAATGTCAGAGGAGGGAATGGGGCATATATAGATTTTTACAAAATTAGAAATGATAGGACTTGATTTTTAGAATTGGGGTGAATAAGAGGTAAGGTAAGTTAAGATGGATAAGAACTCTAGAACTAGTGCAGGATGACTTGGGTTTGGGATTTGAGTCTTGAGTCTCAGCTCTACCAATTGTTAATTATATCAGTTAAAATTATAGAGCCCAGAGTCTTGGGATTCTCAGAGTTTCAGTTTTTTTTAAACTATAAAATGGGGATTTTGATGCCTATATTACCTCCAGAATTTGTTATGAGAGTCAAATGAGTTAATGCATGTAGAAAAGGCCTTGGAATTCCAAAGTGCTGCTTAAAATAGGTTGTCATTTTTGCTCTTGTTGTTGTAGTTATGATTATCAGCAATAATTATTAAATGGGTTTATTCAGAAACAAAGAGATCCTTTTCTCCAGAAAGGCAGAGCTTTAAGCTTCTAAAATCCATCGGAGTAGAATGTCCTGTTTCAAAGCCCTGACTCCTCCTAATGTCTGCCACTGAGTTTCCGTGTCAAGATCAACAAAGTGGCTTCTGCCTCTAGTCCATCTAGCTTCTAGGCAGGACCCAGCAGTGACCACCTCTGGAAAGAAGGTTGAGGAGAAAGAAAAAAAAAGTCAGCAGAAGGGCTGTCTCATCAGTGGAAATGTATTCTGTAACGGGAACAGGAGCAAGGATGCTTTGTCTCTCCTCCTCCCTTGCCCTCTCTTTGTATCTGCATTCTTTGTAGCTGGTATCTCAGATTCTGCAAATGCATCAGAAACAAAGAAAGAAACCAAAGAGGGGGGAAAATCAATAGAAATGAGAGGAGACCTTTCCCAACACGGAAGCAGAGATGGCAGAATGCATCCATTAATCCCTTGCTTTGTGTAGTGAATTGGGAACCAAAATGTGGCAAGCTCAGAGGGGAAAAAGCTACCATTTTACCAGCAGGAGATAGTATATTGTTCCTTCTCTAAAATATTTGGGTTTTTCCTTGTGTTGCCTCCCTGGATATGCAGAGTAGGTGGTACAAAGATAGATATCTTCCTTCTATGATGTGATTTAGTGGGTCCTCAAAGGCTTCCCTGTCCTTTCATTCAAAACTTTTCCCACCAACTTCTTGAATTCTAAACCAGACTTACACACGTACCAGGTAATTGAGAGATAAAGAGAACTGACTGAAGTCACTGGGAATGTTTAAACTGAAGTTTTAGATTTAGGTTAGTCATGATCCTTGGGGCTGATATATCTGAGGAGTCTTCCTGTGGAAGAAAAAACGTGTACTTGATTTTCTTGGCCTCAGAGAACAGAATTAGGGAAATGGGTAAAAGTTTCAGAGAAGCACATTTTGGCTCAATATGAAAATAATATTCTTAGCAATTAGCACTATACCAATGGGAAATGGAAAAATAATAATAGCTAGCATTTATATAGCTCTTTAAGGTTTGCAAAACTTTTTATGAATAATATCTCATTTGATCTTTACAACAACCCTGGGAGTTAGATGTTATTATTATTCCTGTTTTACAGATGAGGGAAGTGAAGCAGATAGGAGTTAAGTGACTTACTCAGGGTCACTGAGCTAATAAGGGAGGCAGGATTAGGACTCAGGTCTTCCTGACTCCTGGCCTAGCACTGTCCACTGTACCACCCAAGAAATAAGGAGTTCCTTGTCACTGGAAGCCTTCAGGAAGGCACTAATCATAAGGAACTAACCATGTAGCATATTCATGATCATATCCTGGTAAAACCATCTTGCTAGACAGGCTAAACCAGGTTGAGGGTAATGACAGGCCTCAAACTCATCAGTGACTTAAAGGGAAAGCTCTTCCAAGCATGTGAAGACCACCCCTGGTGGAATAAACCGATAAGAATAATTTGTTCCAAAGTCCATGAAGGGGGCGGCTAGGTGGCTCAGTGAATAGAGCACCGACCTTGGAGTCAGGAGGACCTGAGTTCAAATCCAGCCTCAGACACTTAACACTTTCTAGCTGTGTGACCTTGGGCAAGTCACTTAACCCCAATTGCCCCTCCAAAAAAAAAAAAAGCAAAATCCATGAAGGTGGCTGAAGCAGGCACTGCAGAGCACATAGAGCTTGGTCAGACATCAAAGATTCCAAGGTATCTACCACATCCCAGGTCATCACCAGTCTTCCTGACTTCATTGACTCTGGAAGAAAGAGTGGGGCTAAATAACTTTGTGCAATTCTGCATCACTTTTTTTTTTGCTTTTTTGGAAGGGAGAAAGCAGGGCAACTGGGGGTAAGTGACTTGCCCAAGGTCACATGGCTAGTAAGCATTAAGTGTCTGAGGCTGGATTTGAACTCAGGTCCTCCTGGCTCCAGAACTGGTGCTTTATTCACTGCCCCATCAAGCCACCCCAATTCTGCCTCATTTAAATTGAATTTATGCTCAAGTTATCACCCCATGATAACACTGGTCCTCTTCAAAAATGAAGGATGAACAACAACAACAATCATAGGATCATAGACTTAGAGCCAGAAGTTACTTTCCAGGTCATCCAACTCAATCCTCTCATCTACCTTTCATGAACCCCTGGAGGGGTTGTCAGTGGTTCTCAACCTGTGGGTTGTGACCCCTTTCGGGGTCAAACAACCCTTTCACAAGGGTTGCCTAAGACCATTGGAAAATATGTATTTCCGATGGTCTTAGGAACAGAGACACTGCTCCTCTGTGCAGGTCTGACCACATGCAGATACGCCCACACACAAGTATTAAAAGGTTGTGGTATTAGGAAGGTCGAGAACCACTGGGTTAAGTGATTTGCACACATGAAGTAAGTAGTAGAGCTGGTATCTGAACCCAGATTCTCAGACTCCAAATCTACTGCTATTTCTATTTCACACTCCCTTGGAAATGAGCTCTCATGAGAAATGTAGTAAAGAGGATTTTTGTTATGGTATAGGTTTGACTGGATGACCTTTGAGGACAACTTCCAACTGTATGATCCAATTTATGATTCTAAAATGAAAGTCCCCATGAGAAAGGTAACATTTAAGCTATTACCAATTATACCTCAGTGTGAATGAATTGCAAAATAATAGGATATTGGAGGTCAAGATGGCCTCAGCATTGGATGTTAGAGTTAGAAGGAACCTTAAAAATGAATATTATAATACAAAAATTTCAAGTCAAAAGGCATTTATTAAGCTCACATTATATGTCAGACACAGGCCTAAGTACAAAGGGATACAAGGAATGGAAAAAAAATTCCGACAGCACAATCCTCCAGCAGCCTACAATCTAGTAGGTATGAAAACATGTTAAGAACTACATATGTAAAAAATATATGCAATGTAAATGGAAGGCAATATCAAAAAGAAGGTACTAGCAGTAGGGAAAGGGAATGGGAGAGGCCTCTTGTAGAGGGTTAATTAAGTTCTAGCAAAAACACAGTCCTTGTTTTTGTCTTAGAGCTCACATTTTAATGGAGGCAACATTGAGCAGAAGAAATCATACAAAGAAGACATATGCATAGAAGAAATCATACAAAGAAGACATATGCGTAGTAAGTGGAAAGTCATTCTTAAAGTGGAACAATAGTTGGAGATAGGTGATTAAGAGGGGCTTCAAGAAACCTCCTGCAGAATACAGGATTAGAACTGACTCTTAAAGGGGGCCAGGGAAGCCAGGAAATGGAGATGAGTAAAAAGAGAATTCTAACATGGGGAATAGTCAGTGAAAAGACAAGGAGTCTGGCAAGATTTAATATCCAAATATATAAGGAGCAAGGAGGCCATTGTAGCTGGAATTTGAATATATGGAGAGCAGTAAAGACAGTAGTTTTCAGAATTTACTGAGTGGGGAATATGTTAGGATTGGAAGGGATAGTAGAATATAGAATATTAGAATGTGGAAGATGAAATATGAGCACTGTAAGGAGCCTTACAAGTTACCTACTTAAGGTCACAGAATCTAGTAGTATGGTCTTTTTTCTCCTTCCACTCAACTCTCTATTGCACGTGTTCGATGTTCTGATTTCTCTCAGAAGCACTTGAAACACTCTCATGTATTGGGAAGAACACTGGCATTGGGGATGAGATTGTCTGGACTTGAGTACTGGCTCCACAAATAATTTGCTATGAGACCTTGGGTGAGACATCTCACCTCTATGAATACTATTTTCCTTATCGGTTCAAATAGTAACAGTGATACCTGCCTGACTCATCTCACAGAGGTCCAATTATGCATAGAGTGCTTTGTAAACCATAGCTCTTTAAATATCAGATATTAATCTCATCATTGCCCATATGCCTGGTAATGTGTCAGACTACTGAGAGATCCTCACAAAGTAATGTTATTAAAAGCATACAGTACCAATAATCCAGAAGTCCTTGAAAGCTTTGGGATCACAGCATTGCAGAGTCAGTAAGACTGTAGAGGCCATGTAGTCCACCCCATAACAGGACAGGAACCTCTTCAGTGATGTCCTCTATAAATAATCATCCAGACTCTTTTTATCATTCTTGTGAGGCAGGTAGAAACTGGTGGGGGAACTGACACCCAGAAAAGCTGAGTGATTTGCCTAAATTCACACAGCAGTATCCAGCCTCACCTACCAGGACTGCCCCAAGTGTCTGTTGTGATAGGTGGCTCAATAATACAGATAGCTGTGTCCATTCTGGCCAGCCTCCAATGCTCAGGCCTTTGTCCAAATAATGGGCCCTATAGCTTCAAATGGTCTCTGCCCACACCTCTTACAATGAATCCACTCACATTATCACTGCGTCCAAAATGACTCTGCAATAAAAAGGTGCTTTGCAGAATCTGGATTTCTTTTCCTGAATTCCTTCTTGCTATCACTCTTCAATCCCACGCACATTTTGAAGAGGGAAAGAAGGTCCATTGAAAAGTGGAAGACCTGCCTTTGGCCTTACCTCATTATATGGCAAAGAATAAAGTCATCCTATTTAGAAGAAGAATAAGCAACGGTAAATTACCAGGCGGATTAAGGCTCCAGTTGACTGGAAATGGGGATGTTTTGGAAAAGGAAAAAAAAAGGCCTCGATGACTTTTGCACTGTCAGGAGCAGTTTTTTAAATTTTATTTTTTCCCTAGTCCCTCAGCATTCCACCTGGGTTACTCACATGTTTTGCTAGTTAATTTTGAACATCACACCTCAGCCCTGTGGGGCCTTTGAGAAGGTCAAACCTGTGGGGCTGAGATAGAATGAGATAATGTGAGGGAGGGGGTATGGGGTTGAGCAGAAAAGAGGAACTGAACTCCCTGACGAGTGCTAAGGGGGCCTGGCTAAATGTGATTTTAACAGCTATTTCAGTGCTATGTTTAGAATATAATATAATGTTAGAGCTGGAAGGGACCTTGGACCAAAAGATGTTGAAACATAAAATGTGAGATCTATAAGAAGCCTTAGAATATAGAATGTTGGAACACAAAATGTTAGATCTATAAGAAACCTAAAAATATAAAATGGTACACAATACACAAAATGGTAACTCTAGAAGAGACTAAGAATATTCAAACATAGACTGTTAGATCTGGAAAGCACACTAGAACACAGAGTTTAGAACACAGACTGTCAGAGAGGAAAAGAAACTTAAAACATAGAATGTGAGAACTGGAAGAAATGTTTGAACATAGAATGTTAAAACTTAGGAATGTAGAGTGTTAGAATAGGAAAAGACCTGAGAGATCATAAAGTCCAATCCCCTCATTTAATTGATAAGGAAACAAACCAAATGAGGGAATCAGTTACAAAGTCAAGAGTAGAACCCAAGCTTCCTCATTTCTAGTCCAGCACTCCCCATTGCCAATTCCGGACATTAACTCTACAACTATTAATCCTCTGAAATCTATGCTATTAAAATTTATTCCCCAACCCCTATTCTAAGGGTGTTGTATATCAACCCTGAGAAGAGTCTCTTTTTTTCCTCCGTGAGTTCAGGGTCTGGCTCAGTCTTTCTTTCTTCCATACTTCAAGCCCTCATATTAGGGGACTTCAATATATGTAATGATGTTTCCTTTAATGCCCTAATCTACCAGTTTCTTCATCTATTCAATTCCCACAATGCACTCCTCCACTTCATCTCAGATACACATAGAGATGGTCATACCCTAGATTTGGAAAACTGGACATTACTCACAAGTGATCAACTTCTGTGTTCATGAATTCTGAAATTCCTTTATCTGATCATAATATTTTACCATTTCATCTTTGCCTATGTTTTATTACCCATATCACTCTTCTTTATCTTCACCATAATCTCTAATCTTTCTATCCCTCATTGTTCCCCAGACCACCACAATTATATTTGCTCTACTGTCCTCCCTTTCCTATCTTTGCCTCTTTGTAAATGAGCTCAACTCTACATTATCCTTTGAAAGTGGAATCCGTTCCTTGTGACTTTGTTTCCTCATTGGTAAAAATGGGGGAATGCCAGCTCTAGGTCCTGTGAATTGAGACACAGATTCAAATCTCAGCACTGCTGTTAAATTTCTTTTTAACTTTAGAAAGTATTTCCTTTCCCTGGGCTTCACTTTCCTTACGTGGAGAATAAGGGAAGTAAACTAGATTACTTCTATGGTTCTGTCTGACTCAGATATTCTATGAATCAACAAGCTATTGTTAATTGTCCCTCCATCCCAGTCCCATTCTGCTATGATCAGTAGCAAAAATTCAAGAGTAATTAATTTTCTTTCTCTTCTTGACTTTTGCCCTTCCTCCAGTCCCCAACCAAAGGATGATCACAATGGATAGCCTCCTACATTCCTACTTCAGATCCTGTATGCAAGCAAGAGACAAGAAATGGAGCAACACATTTCAATCCACCTAGATCCAAATCATATTTCCTATTTTAAAATTGTATTTATTCATATATTCAACAGTTACTTTTTATAAATGAAGACAGAAGCTGTTCTAATCCTTCTTCCTTTTTTTTGAACACCTTGCACCAAAATAGTCCTAATTATGCTTTCCCCCAAATCTATGGCTATAGGATTTTTAGGTAAGGACTGCACTTTATTTGTGTGGAAGTCTTCTCACTTTCAGTCTAGGCCAGAATGAACTGCTGGATGTTAAGAACTCCCAATGTTTCTGTATATGAGGATTGTGTATAAGGGAACTGGTTTTGCTTAGAGAAGAGGTGAGGGTGAAGGCTTACTTATAGGCTTTTAAGTATTTTGAAGGGCTGTCATAGAGATTAGACTTTCTCTGCTTGGTCCCAAAGGGCAGAACTAGGAACATTAGTGCAAGTTACAGAGAAGCAGATTTCATTTCCACCTAAGTACAAACTTCCTAACAATTAGTGTTGCATAGAAATGTAATGAACTGCCTTTGGAGACGTTGGTTTCTACATCAGTAGGGGTCTTCAAGCAGAGACTTGGTCAGGGATATAATAGCAGGGTTTCCTAATCAGATTAAACTAGGTGGCCTCAGAATACCCTTCCAGCTCTGAAATGCTGTGATTCCTTTGGTAAGCAGGCAGGTTAGCGAACACCAGAAATGCCATAATAGGTCAGACCAGCAGTCAATCCATTTAGTTTCAGTTTCAACTTTGTTCATTTCAATGTCAGTGTCAAATTCTATCCAATTCAGATCACTTTGGTTTTTTTTTTTTCCAATCTGAGGCAGACTGTCATGGGGCAAATATTTGATTCAGTTTCTACCATACATTTATTCATTTGGCCAACACTTCTTGAGACCAATATGGTGACCACTAAGTGAGATTCTGATGGAGATATAGAAATGAACAAGATCTTGTTACTCCCTATTAGGAGCTTATAATCTAGTAGAGGAGATAAAACATAGACCCAAAGCAAGCCCATATGTGTTAAGTACTAAGAAAGCTGCACATGGTAGGGGTGGTGGTGATGGTGGAGAGACATGGTAGGGGCTCATAGGAGAAGATCAGACACGGTATTGTAGTTGGTCCTTGAATATAAGAGAGGATTTCAGGAGCTTACAGTGCTGGCACATGGTAAATGCTTAACAAATGTTTCTTGAATTAAATGGAATTGAATGTATAACTCTGCCAAAGTCTATCTCGGACACCTTGGTTTATGGAGGTGACCTGGATTCTTGAAGGTTTTCCTACTTGATAGCCTCTACTGGGTCCTACCAAACTAGAAAGTTTTTAAATATATTCTTGATAGATTATGTGATTCTTGGTGAAGGGGAAGTCATAATATGATTCTAAAAATAAATTATTATTAGCCATAACAACCCATAAAGACCACCTACTAAGGTTTGAAGCCTTTTGATGTATATTAATGGAGAGAACACTCACATGGGTGAAATCATAGACTTCCGAAGTATGAAAATAAGACTTACACAGAAAAAACAACATAAGACATTGGTATTGTCCCATTGGTACTTATGGGACATACTGTAATTGTCTTTGTGATTTAGAGAAGACAGACATTAATATGAAGAGAAGTTTCTTGATTTCAATGATTTAAGGAAGAGATAAGGTTGGAACAAGGCCTTGAAAGGTACATAGGACTGAAATGGGTAAAGAAAAAGGAAAAAGGTTTTGTAAGTGAGGAGAATAGCATGGAGAAATGAATAAAGGTGGGAAAGAGCATAGTGTATTAGATAAAGTAAATGATGTGATTAGATGGTAGATTTGGGGAATATTAAAAATGAGACTGGATATAGGAAATGGAGCAAGTTGATAAATTATTTACATATAAATATAATGACATATCTTTTGGAAATATTCTAGAGGGGATTCCTGTATAAAGTTAAAGGTAAAACTATATGATCTCTAAGGACTTTTCCAACTCTGTGAACTGCAGTTCTCTCTGACTGAGACACCAAAGGGTGGTTTAGGGAAGGAAATACAAGTTATCCTTGATAATGTAATCCTTCAAAGGTAAAGGCAAAGAATTTTCCTACCTCCTCCACTTACCAAGCCAGAAGATTAAACCCATATTTGGAAGTATAATGGAGGGATTAGATGTGGAGTTAAAGGATCTGGGATGTAAATGTTTAAGGTCCTCAACTCTACCTTATATGCTCAGACCAAGACTGGCAGAACTAGGTAGCTTTTAATTCAAGCAAGGGCAATCAAGTCTTCCAGATTGATGGTGCAGCAAAGAATGGAGTCCATCATTAAATAACCTAGTTGAATTTACTTTTTTCTCCTAAATTATTGGGTTTTAGGGCATATAGAATACTGTCATCGATAGTCAAGGGTCCTACCCAGACCCAGCTCTACCATTTACTACCTCCATGATCATGGGACAGGTACTCCATTTTCTGATTCTGTTTCTTTTTCTATAAAATGAGAAAAAATAATACTTCTTTTGTCTGCATCATATGTTTTTTTGGGGGGAAGAAGAGGAAGGAAGCACTATGTAAACCTTAAAATGTTTTTAAAAATATGAACTATTGTTACTGTTGTCAGTATGGGATGATAGAAGTGAAAGAAGAATTGTCTCTCCCAGCAGGAAATTTCATTCTCCAGGGCCAAGCCAGGGGAGGAGAAGCCAATTGCGATCTCTTGCCTCCCAGGAACTGTCAATCCTATAAACAAAGGTGTTGTCAAACAGCCTTATTGAAAAGTAGTTTAAATTAACCTTGACAGGTGGATTAATAAATAATAAGTCCTGAATGATTTATAAAGAAATCAATTACACCATAAATTTTAAAACAGCATGTGCTTTAAAGTCTAGAATGGGGAGCTGCAGCATTCTTGAGAAAGTCTGAGTGTGTTCAAACACAAGCCTAGGATGCTTGAGCATGCCAAAGATGAGACAAGCTCTTTGCTGCAGTGCAAGTCACTTACCTCCCCAATACCTTAGTTTCCCTGTCTCTAGCATTAAGGTGTTGGACGAGTTGATTTCAAAAGACCCTTTCCATTCTAACAATCTATTTTAAACACTTTGGGTTCTAAGGCCTCTTTTATGGGTTTAACATGTTGCAATTCTGGAATCCTACTCTAGGTATCAATCCATGCACAGCACACAGTCCCCAAGACCCTTCTCACAGCTCTTTCGCCACTTGCTTTTTTCTTAGTCTCATCGACTATTCCTCTAATTACCTCCAGATGGCACACGGCTCTAAGACCCAGCTCCCAAAGGATTCTTCTGAGTTTGCACAATTTCCCCCAGAGCTTCAGAGACAGCTCCTTGTCAGTTTGGACAAAGAAACTGGCTTATTAGGGGACTTTTCAGTAAAATGGTTTGGAGGTGAGGGAGAGAAGCAAGAAGGAAGGGGATTTGAGAGGAAGAGACCCTCTTTTATGGGGAAGAGGAAGGAAACAGCAGGGCCTTAAGTCTCTAAACATTGATAGCCATTGCCTGGTCTGGGAGGATTAGACTGAATTGACTGGGTCCAAGGGGAGGCCTTACACATGGAGGCCTTTGATCATGGTGCATGGAAATAGCTCAGTTCTGAAGTAAGAGAACCCGGCTTAAACTCCTAGATTCAATATTTACCACCTATGTGACCTTGCATAAGTTAATTAGCCTCTCTCAGTCTCAATTTGTTTCTCTGTTAAAATGAAGGGGTTGTACAAAATGGTTGCTAAGTCCCTTTTCATTCTAAATATATGATCCTGTAATTTCTAATAACAGATGGCATTTCTCTAATTTCTTAAGGTTCAAACAGCACTTTATACACATTACCTCTGTTGATCCTCAAAACAACCCTGAAAGTATTAGAAGCATAATCATTTCCATTTTACAGATCTGGAAACTAAAAGTTAATTATGCCCATGGTCACAAAGCCAACGTTATAGGAAAAATCTGAATCCACTCTTACCCTGATTCCTAGTCCAATGGACTACATACAGTATCACAGGCTGCCTCTGTAAAGGCAATGAGGGACAGGTGACCTAGGGCAAGGGAAGAAAAACGAGGAAGCAGATTTGCATAACTAGAAGATATGTTAGAAAATATGGAACCCAGTCACTTTCTTTTACATATGAGAGTATTAAAGCACAGACTGACTTTACAAGGTCACAGGGCTCATGAGTATCAGATCTGGAATAAAACCCCGGCTGCCTTGACTCCTAATCCTGGGCATATTACTGCTCTTAGAATTTCATAGACCAGTCTTGCCTTTTGGATGCTAGAGTTTTAGGCTTGGCTCTAAATGAGCAGGGAAAAGCAGTGCTCCCCTGCCCCAAGAGATTTAAAAAAAGTGAGGCACCAACATACATCCTTCTTCTACCCTGTTTAAAGAGCCCCAGGCAATTTCGTGGCAGATTCTGGGCCCTTTGTAAACAAACACATTCCCTGTAGACCAGCCAGGTCTCAATATGATCAATAAAGGGCAGTTGCATTGCAGGATCCTAATCCTTATGGTGTGCATGATAGAAATCTTTGAGGGTAATTACAACAAATCTGGAATGACAGCCTAAGTGGTTTTGCTGCTCTCCTTAGGGTTAGACTATCCTGATTGGCATAGAATCCTACACTGGCCATATTATTGTCCGTTATATCAGAAGACCTGGCTACAAATTTGGGTCTGTTTCCTCCACTGTAAAATGAAGGGATTGGACTATATGATCTTCAAACCCTTCCAACTCTCTGCACTGTGAGTTTCATTATTTTCCTTTGCTAGTCAGAAAAAGAGCAGGGTTAGTGACTTTTGTCTTGTTTTGTTTCATTTTTTTGTTGGTATATAGAAGGGTTGGACAGAAATATGGCCAAGAAAGGTTAAATGTCTGTGTCAAAGACAACCCAGCAAATTAGCTGCAAAAGACTAGAACAGCACTTGTCTTTGGGACTTGAAACTTCTCTGGATTTTCCCAGACAGTTCACCTGAAGTGACATATTCTTTTTCCCCACCACCTCCATTTCCTCTAGTCATTCATTCAGATCTTTATTAAGCATCCCTGTGTACCAGGCACTGTGCTGACCCCTTGGGGACACAAAGAAAAGCAAAAGACTTACCATGCACTCAAGTAACTCACAGACTAGTGGGAGAGACCACATACAAACAACTATGTACAAAAAAACATGCAAAATGATAATTTGGAGTTAGTCTCAGAGGGAAGGCACAAGCATTAAGGGAGATGAGAAAAAAAACTGCTTGTAGAAGGTGAGATTTTTATCTGGAACTTAAAGGGAGCCAAGAGGTCCTGCATGTCCTGTATAGCCCTTGTCCAGCTTTCCTCCTGAAAGTGTCTGATAAGCGGACACAGGCATTCTTCAGAGAGGAGGTAATGAGCTTAATGGGAAATCTGTTCAAGGCTACTTATTGCATCTCAGAGTGGCTGGAAAAGTGACATGCCCAGAATATGAAGGAGACTGTCAGTGATGACATAGAGGCCTCCAGGCCCTAGGGAAGACAGCCAAAGGTCTGGGGTGCTGACAGTAGCCAGAAAGCAAGCAATATCTATTGGATTCAAGTTGTAGCCAGAAAAGAGCCTCAAGTCCCTGGTGTAGGGACATATAAGAAGGTTCCAAGGAGACCAGACAGAATAAACTACTCTGTTCATTTATTAATGCCCCATCACAGGGATATTGCAAAGGGGCATCATGTGTCTTTCAAATGACTTCTGTGGTACCTTCCTTCTTTTGGTGCTCTATGTTTGCAGGTTCCTTCTGTCTTTAATTTATTCTCATGTCTAATGCCATTGGTGCTAAGTTCCTTTCCAATTTTAACAATCAGTGGTCATCTCCCTCCTCTGTCCCATCCAGACAAAATACAGATTTTCATTTACGCATCTTTTGTCATATTCCTCTGTTAGGCTATACTACTAACATCCCGCACGAAAATCAGTATAGTAATTCACATTTACATAACGTCTGAGGTTTGTAAAATGCTTTCCTCACAACCATCCCACGAAGCAGGTAGTTCAAATATTATAAAGATGAGAAAATGGAGGTTCAGAAAGGTTGAGTGATGTTCCCATAGTCACACAAATGAACAGAATAGGGTCTTTTGAGTCCAGATCTAATTAGTGCCCTTTCTACTAACCTTGGCATTTTTCTAAAGATTGCTCATCTTTCTAGTCCCACACTCCTTCAGGAAGCCTGCCCTCACTATCCTGGAACCTTCGTCTCCCATTATGCTATGCATGCAGCATACATAAATTGACATACACTGTGAGCCATTCATCACTCCTATCAGATTGTGGATCCTTGGAAAGTAGCACATGCTACTTTGTATGGCCTATAGTGCCTAGCATTGAGTGGAATGAGGAGGAGGTGCTTAGATCCCCTACATGGACCAAATGATTGATTCATAGAAGATGATGGGGGAAGGTAGGTGGTAAAGGAGGAACGAGTTACGTTTCAGCTTAGCAATTAAATCTCCCCAGAGTGGCTCCAACTGTATTTCAGCACCAGTGTAACATTGTTAATTGAAATCCGTAATTCTAGCGCTCATTAATAACCAATCTCTGGAAGCGGAGATCATCCGTGGCCATTAATGATGAACATAAAACAGGTCTAGGTCTTCACAGTGGAACAGCAAGTCCCCAGTTCATTTTACAGTTGATTAGAGTGAGTTAAACTTTGCCCTGCCTGTAAGTTGTATATTTAATAGAAGAAGCTGGCAATATATGAAGTTATCAAAATACCACAGGTGCACTGGATGGCATCCAGCAGGCATAGCTCATCCTAAACAGTGCGGTGACCCTGCAGAAATGGGCCTGGGAAGCCATCCTACAAGATGTATAATGTGATTTAAACTAATCAGACACAGAAAAAGTAGGGAGATGGCCACCTACCAGAACCCAGACCATCATGAATCCTGTAGTAGCTTCTTAGTCCATCGTTCTGGCAAAGAAAGTAGTAACCACTTATTGGTAGTGGAGAGAGCTTAGGCACAGTCCAGTTTCAGCTCTGCTGCCAATTTTCCGTGTAATCTTTGATAAATAACTTTACTTCCCCATTCTGAATTTCAACTTGATCCTCTATTAAATGAAAGGTTTAAAGTAGAAGTCTCTAAGGTCATTTATATTATGTACTCTGATGCGCCTTCCAGCTCTGATATTCTGTGCTCTTAGAGCCCCTCCCAACCCTACGATTCTATATTCCAAATCCTCATTCAGTTCTGAATTGCAAGGTCCCTTCCTCCTTCCCAGCTCACACACTCTATGTTCCCATTTCTAACATTCCATGATCTGAGTTCCCTAATAGCTTTAGCATTTCCATATACTAAGGTTAACCAATCAACAAGCATTTAGTAAGCAATTACTATGTACAAGCACTGTGCTATGTGCTGTCAATACAAATACAAAGAATGAAACAATCCCTATTTTCAAGGAGCGTAACTATAATGGGAAAGAAAACAAGTACATTTATAAAGTCCCTCCCAACTCCAACATTTTGTATTACAAGATCCCTCTCTACTACTGTGTGTTCTAAGTTCCCGTCTGGTTCTAAACCTGTATGTTCCAGAGATTTTCTAGTTCCAACCCATCATATTCTAAGAAGACCTCTCTGATGTGGTGATAGGTCTCCAAATGTTCTAAGATCTGGGCTAGTTCTGACAGACTATTGAATGTCATAAAGATCCTTTACATCTCCAACATTCTAAGGCTCTTCCTAGCTCTGACAGGTTATTATGTGTTTTAAGGTCCTGACCGGCTCTAGCAGTTTATATTCTAAGGTTTTTCCAACTGTAACGTCCTATTTTATTTTATTTTTTGCCATTCTGAGGCCCACTTCAAGACTAACATTCTTAAACGTCTAATTTCTTAGCTAATAAGAGCTTTCACCAGTGTGAACTGGTGGTGTTACCTGAGTATCACCTTTATTGCATAACCTTTGTGTGAGGCTCTGTGCTAATCACTGATATTTGAAGTGAATTTGAATTTGAAGTGAATCTGAAGGCCCATAACTTAAAATGGGGCAACTAGATGGCAGAGTGGATAGAGAGCTGGGCCAGGAGTCAGGAAGACTCATTTTATTCATTCGTTCATTTATTTATTTATTCATTCATTCATTTATTTATTTGCTTATTTGCTTATTTACTTATTTATTCATATTTTAAAAATAAATTAATTTATTTTCTTCCTTACATCATTCATTTCCATGAGATTTTGAGTTACAAATTTTCTACCCATCTTTCCCCTACCCAACACCCCAAAACAGCTATCCCACTGTATAACCACTCCCCTAATCTGCTCTCTCTTATGCCCTCCCCCTCTCCCCTTTGACTTTCTGGTAGGGCAGGATGGATCTCCCTACCACAGTGCCTGTATATCTTAATTCCCAGTTAGATGGAGTTAATAATAATAATAATAATAATAATAATAATAGTAATATATATATATATATTTTTTTTTAACATTTGATTATAGAACTTTAAATTCTAGATTCTTTCCCTTCCTCCCTTGTCACCAACTCCCACTGGAAGGACAAGCAATTAAATATAGGCTGTATATGTGTAGTTACTCAGAATATCTCCACAGTGAGCATATTGCGAGAGACTGATTATATGTCCCTCCTTCCTATCCCTCACCCCCTTGTTCTATTCTCTACCCTGTCCTTGTCTGTTTACAGAAGTGGGTACTTCCAGCAACCCTCCCCCCAACAATGCCCTGCCCTCCATCATCTCACCTCTCATCCCCATCCCCATTCCCCCTACTCTTCTGTATGGCAAGATACCTAGTTTAGAGTTTATGCCATTCTTTCCCTAAGCCAAATTCAATAAGAGTAATGTCCCTTTCCATTTTTCCTTTCTGTTCTTCCCCTCCATTGTAACAATTATCCCTTGCCTCTTCTATATGAGATGATTAACTCCATTCTGTCTCTCCCTGTCTGTCTCCTCTCATTCTAATCCTCTCCCACTTCAGAATTTAACCTTTTAGAGTATCATCCCTTCCTATTCAATTGATCCTGTACCTTCTATGAACTCATTTATACACATACTCAGATACGTGTTTGTATGCATATATAAACCCTCCTATATAGACATATGTATATGTATATATATATATACACACAAATGTATATATGTATATATGTGTGTGTATATGTATACAAATGTATCTATCTATACCTATATCTAGATAGATAGATAGATAGATACATTTTTATTCCCTTCACCTATCCTCACTGAGAAAAGTTTAATAAGTTACAATGATCATTTTTCCATGTTGGCATGGAAATAGTTCAACTTTGATAAGTTACTTATGATTTCTTTTCCATGTTTACCTTCTCATGCTTCTTGGATTTGAGTGTCAAATTTTCTTTTCAGCAAGAATGTTTGAAAGTTCTCCACCTCACTGAATGACCATATTTTCCCCAGGAACATTATACTCAGTTTTGCTGGGTAGGTGATTCTTGGTTTTAATTCTAGCTCCCTTGATCTCTGGATTATCATATTCCAGGACCTTTTATCCCTCAATATAGAAGCTGCTAGATCCTGGGTTATCCTGATTGTGTTTCCACAGTATTCAAGTTGTTTCTTCTTGGCAGCTTATAATATTTTCTCCTTCATCTGATGACTCTGGAACCTGGCTATAACATTCCTAGGAGTTTTCTTTTGGGTATCTTTTTCAATAGATGATTGGTGAATTCTTTCAAGTTCTAATTTGTCCTCTGGTTCTAAAATATCAGGGCAATTTTCTTTGAGAATTTCTTGAAGGATGCTTTCTACATTCTTGTTTTGATCATAGCTTTCAGGTAGTTCAGTAATTTTCAAATTGTCTCTCCTGGATCTATTTTCCAGGTCAGTCGTTTTTTCAAGGAAATATTTCACATTGCCTTCTATTTTTTTCATTTGTTTGGATCGGTTTAATAGTATCTTGATTTCTCATAAAGTGATTTGCTTCCATTTGCTCCACTCTAATTCTGAA
>CM053595.1:72399422-72414721 GCA_028646575.1 Pseudocheirus occidentalis | reverse complement strand
TCCAGGCCGCTCAACGCAAGAGCCCTTGGCCTCGATGGGTCGCGTCAGCCCCCCTGCTATCTGCAGGCTGAGGGCTCTGAAGCAGCCGCTGCGGCTCTCAGACGTTCCTGCTGGTACAGCCGCCTCCCGCTGCCTCCTTGCCCTGGGAGCAGTTTGGCCGGACCCGCTCTTCTCCTCCCCAGTTAGCAAAATCCACTGACCTTTCTCTTAGCCTTTTTGTCTTCTGGCCTGATAAATGTGGTAACTGTGCCTCCAGTGCAGCCAATCTGCTCTCCTATAGCCGCGGTTCCCGCCTGATGCCCCAGGGCCTGAGCTGGCCGGGGTTTCAGGGGTGGGTCCCAGTCTGCTGCGAAGAGCCCCGCCTGCTGCGCTGCCTGTAGCAACAGATGTGCTTTCAGTCTTGTGGAGAGTTTTGGAGCTTGAAAATCTGTTTAGTGTCCCATTTTATGAGTTTTTTAGGGTGTTTGTGTGGGAGCTGTGGCCCTTTGCTGCTTCTAAGCCGCCATCTTGGCTCCGCCCCCCCCTGTTTTATAATTTCTTGATTTCCCATAAAATCATTAGCTTCCATTTGCCTACATTCCAATTTTTAAGGCATTTTTTTATTCAGTGAGATTTTGGACCTCTTTTTCCATTTGGCTCCTTATGCTTTTTAAAGCATTCTTCTCCTCAGTGGCTTTTTGGACCCCCTGTGTCATATGGTTTAGTCTATTTTTAAGGTGTCGTTTTTGGGGATCTCCTTTAGCAAGCCATTGAGTAATTTTTCATGATTTTATTGCACCACTCTCATTTCTCTTCCCAATTTTCCCTCTGCTTCTCTTACTTGATTTTCAAAATCCTTTCTGAGCTCTTCCATGGCCTGCAACCCATTCATATTTTTCTTGGAGGCTTTGGATGTAGGAATGTTTTGACTTTGTTTCCTTATTTGGATTTAATATTTTGATCTTCTTTGTCACAAAAGTAAGATTCTATAGTCTGAGTTGTTTTTGTACTGTTTGCTCATTTTCCCAGTCAAATGGTTGACTTTCTAACTCTTCGTCAAGGTAGAACTCTGCTTCCAGTGGTATGAGGGTGGGGTGGATGTACTGTCCCAGTCTGCAGGGGTTTTGTGCAACTGTTTTCAGAGATATTTTTAGGGATCTGCAAATTTTCAGCTCTTCCAAGGTGGAATGTTCAAAGCAAAGGTGTTTAATCCTCTCCTGACCTACACCTTGGTCTGTGAGTGACCCCAAGCACTCCTGGAACTGTGACGATTCCCTCTCCACCATTAACACAAGCTCCACCATACTGATGCTCCTCCTTACCACAGGACTGCCACCCAAGACTGTAACCCAAATCCAAGCAGGGCAAAGCAAGGGAATCCTGCCTCAGTGTCAGCAAAGAGATCCCTGTAAGCCCCCTCTGATCAGCCACTAGATCACCCACCATCTGTAGGCCCAGAGCTACAGAAGCAGCCCCCTCTGCTTTGGTTGCCACCACCTGCCACCATCACCTCCATTTCACTGGGGCTGGGACTGGACCATGGTCCTCTCTCACCCAGGTCCCACAGAATTTTCCCATTGATCTTCTATCCTGTCTTTGGTATTTGTGGGTTGACAAGTCTGGAAAGTGCCACAGATGCCTATGATTCAGTCCCCTGAGAACTACTCTGACCCTGTCTGTGCCAGAATGGCCCACATGCTCTAATCCTAGCCTTGAAGCTATAGAGCCTTTCTGTTTACCTTCTAGGTTGTCTTAGCCTGGAGATTTGTTCTTCTCTGTCATTTTGTGGGTTCTGTAGCTCTAGAATTTTTTTTCAGGATCTTTTTAAATTAAATTATTTATTTTTAGTTTTCAATATTCACTTCCATTAGTTTTAAATTTTCTCACCCTCCTTCCCCAAGACAACTTGCAATATGTTATGGCTCTACAAACACATTCCTCTTAAAGATATTTTCACATTAGTCATGTTGCATAGAAGAATTATAATGAATTGGAGAAACTATGAGAAAAAAATGAAATAAAGCAAAACAAAAAAAGAAAATAGTCTGCTTCATTCTGCTTTCCAGCTCCATAAGTTCTTTCTCTGAATGTGACCACCATTTTCCATCATGTGTCCTTTGGAATTGTTTTATGTCCTTACATTGCTGAGAAGGGTTATGTCTATCAAAATTAGTCCTCGTACACTGTGGTTGTTACTGAGTACTATGTTCTCCTGGTTCTGCTCCCCTCACTCAGCATCAGTTAATATGAGTCTTTCCAGGTTTCTCTGAAGTCCACCTGTTCATCATTTCTTATGCTACAATAGCATTCCATTACACTCATATAACACAACTTGTTTAGCCATTCCCCAATTGATGGACATCATCTTGATTTCCAGTTCTTGGCCGCCACAAAAAGAGCTGCTATAAATATTTTTGTACATGTGGGTCGTTTTCCTATTTTTATGATCTCTTTGGCATGCAACCCTAGAAGTGATATTGCTGGGTCAAAGGGTATGCACATTTTTATAATCCTTTGGGCATAGTTCCAAATTCTTCTGTTGAGTGATTGGATCAATTTATAGCTCCACCAATGATGAATTAGTATTCTAACTTGTTCCCATGTTCTCCAACATTTATCATTTTCCTGTTTTGCCATGTTAGGCAATCTGATAGGCGTGATGTGGTACCTCAGAGTTGTTTTGATTTGCATTTCTCTAATCAATAGTAATTTAAAGTGTCTCTTCATATGACTATAGATATCTTTAATTTCTTCCTCTGAAAACTGCCTATTCATTGACTATTTGTCAATTAGGGTATAATTTATTTAGTCATTTTTGCAGGTGTTTCAAGGGGTTTGGGGGAGATCTCTAGCAAGTCCCTGCTTTTACTCCACCATTTTGGCTTCACCCTCTTTTTTTTACACCTTACTTCCCTTCATGTATTCTGTGATCCAGTGACACTGGCTTCCTTGTTGTACTGAGAACAAGACACTCCATTTCCAGACTCCTAGCATTTTCATTAGTCGTCTTCCACACTAAGAATTCTCTTCCTCCTCATGTCTGTCTCCTGGCTTCCTTCAAGTTTTACCTAAAGTTCTAACTTCTATGAAGAGCCCTTCTTAATCATACCTAATGTTTGTGTCTGTTAATTAGCTTCAATTTATCCTGTATATATGTTGTTTGTACATAATTGTATATTGTCTCTCCCATTAAACTATGAGTTTCTTGAAAGTAGGGAATGTTTGTTTTTTGCCTTTTTTGTGTGCCTTGAGCTTTGTATAGTGTCTGGCACAAAGTAGATGGCCAGTAAATGCTAGATGACTGATTGATTCGCCTCTTCCACAAAACCTTCCCTAATTCCCTCAACCCCCTCCAACTGTATTCTTCACCTCTTCAATTCCTCTTGTATTATTGTAACCTGTTATACTTATCTTTTGGTAGGTTTTATGTAGAAGGTGAAGCCCAAAGGGAAAAAAAGTAATCACTCTCTCCACTGCCCAACATTTTGAAATATGGTCATTGAAGGACAGACAGCACCAGCTACATCTTTTATTCTCCTACTGGGCAGTTCCTGCTCCCTAGTCACAAGCCCTCTTCTCTTCTCCTCTCTTCTACAAAGCATCTTCTGATCCCATAGGGGTCATTGAAGGGGGAAAGAATGAATGAAGACACATATCCCAACAGGTCAGCCTTTTCCCATACTGCCAAAATAGCACTATGACTCATTTTAGCCTGAATGACTAAAAGGAAAACCCCAGAATCAATTTATTTCTGACTCTTGAAAAGTTTATCCAAAATCAATACTTCAAAACTACAAGAATCTCTCTCAATTTGGCTCAGCCCCAAGCCAGAAGAAAACCTGGCTTTTGTGAACCAAGACTCAAAATTCGATCCTGTAGTCTCTCTGTATATCAGTGGCCAAACACTATTCCTCCCTTGCTGTAGTGTCCTAAACACAAAAAAGGCATCATATAGTCTAACAGCTGGATCTAGTAATTTAAACAGAAATTATAAAAATAGCTATGTAACAGAATACATTTTAAAATGAGCATCTTCTCTACTTGTCCAAAGAGGAAAGGAAAGAAGAGGGAGACTACTTTGCAGTTGCCCAAATGGAAGGGTAGTAACCATCATTCTATTCTGCATACTGAGGGAGACAACTGTAGCACTCAGTGTTCTGCCAGCAGCCTAATAGTTTGCTGAGTTGGGAGCTCAGGCAGATCCCCATAGGCTGCTGCACCTCAGAGTACTCTAACTCCCCTTGGGTCACTTCTTCCTGACCTCAGAGGTTCATCTCAAAAGTTGTTAACACTCTACTTATTTGTATACATTGACATTTCCTTCTAGTAGAATATAAGCTCCTAGAGGGCAGGCATTGTTTGTTGTTATTTTGGTTTGGTTTTGGACTTTGAGTGCCTAGCATTGTGTTTTACCAATAGTAGATCCTTAATAAATGTTTGCGGAATTAATTTGTTGAATTAGGGCATAGAATGTTAGAGCTATAACATAGACTATTAGAACATAGAATATTTGAGCTGGATGTAATCTTAGACTAGATAATGCTGGATAGCCTCTTAGAGCATAGATTGTTAACACTTCAGACTGTAGAATGCTAGACATGGAGAATGATTTAGAATGCAGGCTATTAGAACAAGAAGAGATCTTTGAGACCATGGAGTCCAAGACAGGAAAACTAAGGCACAGAGAGGAAGCGTGTAGAGATTTGGCTTGAGCCAATGCCTCTGTAGTCTTCATTGAGTGCTACTTCCACTGTTTTTTCTCAAATCAGGTTTTTGTACCATGCTATCAAGAAAGGATGCCACAACTGCTGGTCTCTGTCATATGAAGACCATGTTTAGGAGGGAGCACATTTCTCATCAATTTCAACACTCAGTGCCTGCCTTCCTTCCAGAAGTGAGCATTTGGGAACCCCTTGAGGCTGTGGGCCTTTTTCTCATAGCTGGGCCTTTGAGTCCAAGTTTTCTTCAGCATTTGCTCGAAATGGGGTAAGCAGTCACTAGAACACAGGCCTCTCTGTGTGCTGCCTTCATCACCACCGAGTTTCTACAGATATCAAACACTTAATATGGAATTTTTGACAGAAATACACACTTTCATACTGAATTCCTGACGGTGTACTGGAGATTCTCAAGGGGGACAGCAAGATTTATTGTAAAGAAGGCATCTCAGGCAGTTTAGGGAAAAGACGGTGGGATTGTTTCAATGGAAGTGGTGAAATGAAAGATGTCCTGTCGATTAGATGTATTCTTCCAATCTGCTGAGGAAGATGGAGGAATTTCAAATGAATCTTTCAACAAAAACTGGGCCTCTATCTAGCCTTCTCACAAAGAGTGTTTCCTTCCCTATGTGTTGCACAGCCAGGTTATTTCTGAATCTTTAGGGGAAAAAAATGAGGTAGTACCACTATTAATGAGAAATATGTTCCAATAATGTGCTTTAGTCAGAAACTTTGCTACCAGAGAAAAAAATTAGATGAGATGAACTGGAATAAAAGCAAGTCCATAAACATAAGTTGGAAGAAGCTTGGGCAGAGAATAATTCATGTGAAAAAGATCTGACTGTTGTAATAGACCAGAAGCTAATGTCACACAATGGTGTGACATGGCAGTACATACACCACACTTAATTTCAGTAGTATTACTAAAAATCATGGCATCTAGGAGCTGATAGTCCCTACTGGTCTTTGCCCTGATCAGATGACATTTACAATATCATATTCAGTTCTGATCATGACATTGGCAAGCTGGAGTGCATTGGAAGGAGAGCCACTAAGATGATCAGGGGATTAGAGAACATGCCGTATGTGTATAAGTGACAGAAACCATGAGTCTTAAGCCTGGGGATTTAGAAGGAATGTGATAACTGTAAGTATTTGAAGAGTTGGGGTGGGGAGGAAGGAAAGAGGGTTTAAACTTGTTCTTTATGGTCCCAGAGAGCAGAATAAACAGAGTGAAGAGCTACTTGTCAGCAATTTTTTAGGAAAATTTCCTGGGCTGGTATGGGTTGGACTATCTGAGTTCCCTTTCAACTGTTACCAATTTATGGAAGTATCTTAGAGTGCCAGCAGGAGGTATGGCTCATGTCCTCTCTGAACTAGAAAGCAAATTCCTTGAAGGCAGAGACCATGTCTATCTCACCCTTGTATCACTTACTTAGTTTTTGTAACCCCAGGATTTATGATAATGCTCAACACAGAGTATCCACTACACTAGGTTCCACAATCAGCAATATAGTGTGAAAAATATGAATATTTGAACCTGAGAGAGAATAAGGTGAAGGGAAACTGAGGAAAAACATCAGAAAGGAAAAGGATAGTTTCACTGTACTCTACATGGCCTAGTTTATGCCGGTCTGGGAGCCACTTCTTTTTTTTTTTTTTTCTTTTTAGTCTTTCTAATTTATTTATTTTTAGTTTTCAACATTCATTTCCACAAGATTCTGAGTTATAAGTTTTCTTCTATCTTTCCCCTACCCTCCATCCCAAGATAGCAACCCCTTCCCCCTATCTGTTCTCTCTTATATCCTCCCCCAACCCCCCTCCAACTTTCTAGTAGGGCAAGATGGATTTCTATACCCCAGAGCCTGTATATCGTATTTCCCAGTTGCTGGGAGCCCACTTTTTAGGAAGCAAATTGGAAAGCTGGAGCAGATCCAGAAGCAAACAAAGGCCTTAAAGTTTTGCTTTTTGAGATCAGCTGAAATAACTGGGGTTGACTTAGAGAGAACTTCTTGCTGATGGGGCAGAGAGAACACGATATCTGCCATCAGCCATTTGAAAATATGTCATGAAAAGTATCAGACTTCATATGCTTGATCCGGAAATCAGAACAAAAAACCAATTGGTTAAAGTTTAAGGGAGTCACTTTTCATTTCAATATAAGGAAAAATTTTCTCAATAATTAAAGCTCACCAAGAATGGGCTGTCAGGTAGTGAGTTTCCCGTCACTGAAGATGATCAAGCAAAAGCTAGATAACATTTTGTAGAGATGTTATAAAGTGGATTCACTTGTTGGGTAGGGAATTAGATTAAATGACCTTTGAGATCCCTTTGACTTCTAAGAATCTTTGAGTTAATCAACTCATTTAAACACATCCTTTCCAGCTTCTTGCTGCTGGTCTATACTTAGGCATCCCCAAGGATTGAGAAGTTCCCTAAGGAGAAACTTATGCTTTTAGGTGGGAGCCTGAGGAGGATGCAGTATCTGAATTTGGAGGGAGGAAAGAAAGCTTGGAGTGGAATCAGGCCTTAGGGAAGTGGATTGGGATAAGTGGGAGGAGACAATAAATGACTTTCTTATCGCCACATCCATCCTTTTAAGAGCTGTCAATTCTTGAGCTAAGGATAGTGGTCTTTTGGGAGCAGCTCAGGAGAAGCTGAAGGAGCTAATAATTTGCTGTTGAGCCTTATGTAAAACCAGGTTTGATTAATTATTGATGCAAAGTTAGGCAAATGTAAGCCCATTCGGGCTTGGCAAGGTTCCTCTCAGCTCAATTAGCTTATGAGGCCCTGGCCTGGCCTGGGGAGGGAGTACATGCATGCCTGTCAAACAGCTCTTTACCCATAGACCAGGAGATGGGCACATTTGTGGTATTTCGGGCCTTTGACTTTAGCTCTGTGCCCAGAACCCCATTTGTTTCCACACTGCTGCCATCTGGGCTGGGTGGTGGGGAAGCAGGCCTGAAATGAGCATGGAGCAGCATCCGAGCCCGGCACAGCACTCCTGTGGATTCCTAAGCAGCCGAGCCGTGCATGGAAAACAATATCTACAATCATTGCTTAGCAGACTCAATTCCATTCCATTTAATTAAATGGGTTCAGTGTGTACAAGATTGCAGAAATGGATGCGATCTCATGCCAGACACGCAGCTGCAGACCTGTGGCACATGCACTTGTCTAAAGGTGCAAAAAATACATTTAACCCCCTTAGGGAGAAAGCTGCTCCAAAGCAATACTTCTGCACCAAGCAGCAGAGGAGAACTTGCCTGGAATCAGAATGGAAAGGATCAGCAGTACATAAGGGTCTCAGAGGCAAGTCCCCAAACAGACCTGCTGGGAGAGTATTCATCCAGAGAAATTGTAATAATAGCCTCCATTTCTGTAGCACTTTCCAGTAACTGAAGCACTTTGCTCATGATAGCTAAATGTTAAAGGAAATGACCATCATTATTCTCTCCATTTTACAGATAAGGGAACTGAGCATCCTAGAAGTAAAATGACCTTCACAAGGTCACAAGGGTAGGAAGTGAAAAGACCAAGACTAAAAGTGAGGTCTCCATAGAATCTGAGATCTGGAAAGGTCCTCAAGAATCCTTTAGTCCAACTAATACCTGAGGAAGGAGGGACCTGCATGGGTTCAAATCATATTTTCTAGATGTGTGGTTTGGGACACATTATTTCACTTCTCTGTACCTCAGTTTCCCCATCTATTAAAGGAAAGGCTATTTTGGATGTCTTCCAAAGTCCATTCCAGCTCTAAATCCATTATCCCATGATGACTGTCTTGCCAAGTGGTCATCTAGATTCTCAAAAATCTTCAATTACATAAACTGACTCTCCTGAGGAAACTTCCTTTGGATGTGGACAGCTCTGATTGTAAAGGAGCTTCTTAACTTTGGGCCACAACATGCTGCACTATAACCTTCACCGTCTTCTGTTTCCGATACTAGAGAGTCTTGTTTCCACCTTCCTGTGACAGTTCTTCAATTACTTCAAGTTAATGATAACATTTTCCCTTAAGTCCCCCTAAGCAAAATGTGTACAATTCTGTTAGCCCATCTTAGTAGCATAGCTCTGCTATATAACATAGCATAGCATAGCATGCTACCACTCATAATGATGTCAGAGGTAGTTGTCCTTAGCCATGTGTAACAGTGGTTAGAGTAGTGGGCCTGGGATCAGGAAGACTTGAGTTCAAATCCAGCTTAGTAGCTTTATGACTTTTACAACAAACTTTTAAACCTTTATGTATTTATTATTCATTTATTTTTAGTTTTCAACATTCATTTCCACAAGATTTTGAGTTATAAATTTTCTCCCCATCTTTCCCCTGCACCTCACCCCAAAATAGCAAGCCTATTGAATACCCCTTCCCCCAATCTCCTCTCTTATACCCTCCCCCATGCCCCCCTAACTTTCTAGTATGGCAAGATGGATTTCCATCCCCCAGTGTCTATATATCTTATTTCCCAGTTTCATGTAAAAATAATTTTTTTAACATTTGTTTTTAAAACTTTGATTTCCATATTCTTTCCCTTCTTCCCTCCTCACCAACCCCCACTAAGAAGACAAGCAATTCAATATAGGTTGTACATGTGTAGTTATGCAAAACATTTACATTTACGTAGTAGTTATATTGTGAAAGATTAACTATATTTCTCTCCACCTTATCCCGCCCCCTCCACTTATTTTATTTTCTCCTTTGACCCTGTCCCTTTTCAAAAATGTTTGCTTCTAACTACCCTCTTCCCCAATTTGCCATCCCTTCTATAATCCCCCCTCTTATCCCCTTTCCTCCTACTTTATTACTGTAGGGTAAGATACCCAAAGGAGTGTGTATATTATTCCCTCTTTAAGCCAAATTCAATAAGAGTAAGATTGACCCATTCCCTTTCACCTTGCTGCTCTTCCCCTCCATTGCAACAGTGTTCTCTTGCCTCTTTTATATAAGATAATTTACCCTATTCTATCTTTCCCTTTCTCCTTCTCCCAATATATTCCTCTCACCTCTTAATTTTATTTTTAGATATCTTCCCTTCCTATTCAATTGATCCTGTGCCCTTTTTCTATGTATACATGTACACACATATACACACACTTACATACATAGTTAAACATACATACACCCTTCTATACATACATATATGTAAACACGTATATACAGATATATTCCCTTCAACTATCCACATACTGAGAAAAGTCTCATGAGTTACAATGATCATTTTTCCATCTAGCAATGTAAATGGTTCAACTTTAATAAGTTCCTCATCATTTCTTTTTCCTGTTCACTTTCTCATGCTTCTTTTATTTGAAAGTTGAATTTTCTGTTAAGCTCTGGTTCTTTCATCAAGAATACTTGAAAATTCTCTACTTCAAAGAATGACCATATTTTCCCTTGAAGCATTATACTCAGTTTTGCTGAGTATGTGATTCTTAGTTTTAACCCTAGCTCCTTTGACCTCGAGAATATCATATTCCAAGCCCTTTTATCCCTTAGTGTAGAAGCTGCTAGATCTTGTGTTATCCAGATTGTGTTTCCACAGTACTCAAGTTGTTTCTTCCTGACAGCTCGTAATATTTTCTCCTTGACCTGGGAATTCTGGAATTTGGCTATGATATTCCTAGTTTTCTTTTTGGGATCCTTTTCAAGAGGCCGTCTGTAAATTCTTTCAATTTCTCTTTTTCCCTCTGGTTCTAGAATATCAGGGCAAATTTCCTTGAGAATTTCTTGAAGGATGATTTTTAGGCTCTTTTTTTGATCATGACTTTCAGTTAGTCCAATAATTTTTAAATTATCTTTCCTAGATCTATTATCCAGGTCAGTGTTTTTTTTCCCAATGAGATATTTCACATTGCCTTCTATTTTTTTTTATTTGTTTGTATCTGTTTTATAGTATCTTGATTTCCCATTAAGTCGTTAGCTTCCATTTGCTCCAGTCCAATTTTGAAGGAATTATTCTCTTCAGTGAGTTTTTGAAATTCCTTTTCCTTTTGGGCAATTTGGCTTTTTAAGGCATTCTTCTCCTCATCAGCTTTTTGGGCCTCTTTTGGCATTTGAATTAGTCTATTTTTAAGGTGTTATTTTCTTCAGTATTTTGGGGGTTTCCTTTAGCAGGCTATTGACTCACTTTTCATGGTTTTCTTGCACCATTTTCATTTCTCTACTCAATTTTCCCTCTGCTTCTTTTACTTGATTTTCAAAATCCTGCTTGAGCTCCTCCATGGCCTGGGACAAATTCATATTTTTCTTGGAAGCTTTTGATCCAGGAGTTCTGACTTCATTGTCTTCCTCCACTTCCATGCTTTGATCCTTTTTGTCCCCCCCAAAAGGATTCTGTGGTCTGTTTGTGCTTTCTCTGCTATCTCATGTTGCCAACCAATTACTTGCCTTTTGAACTCTTTGCCACGGTAGAATTCTGAGGTGCCTCCACCACCTCTTGCCCCAGGGGTAGGGGCCAGACAGGGCTCTTCTGTCACCTGCTTCCAACAGAGTTCCCCATTGGCCTTTTACTTTCTCTTTGGCATTTATGGGCTGAGAAGTCTAGAAACTGCCACGGCTTTTGGTGATTCACTCTCCTGAAGTCTGCTCTGGCCAGTTTGTGCACTGATTGGGGCAACTCCGGGTCTGGACCCATGTGGCTCATGTGGGAATGCTCTTGGCTCCCAGGTTGGTGCCATAGACCCTTTCAGTTGGACTGCCAGGCTGCATTCAGTGGGAAATTTGTTTCTCTCTGTCACTTTCTGGGTTTTGTAGCTCTAAAATTTGTTTAGAGTCATATTTTACAGGTATTGGAGGTGATTGGAGTGGGAACTCAGATAAGTTCCTACTTTTACTCCACCATCTTGGCTCCATCCCCCCAGCTTCATGACTTTTAACCTCTATTTGCCTGAGTTTCCTCAATCATAAAATGGTGATAATAATAGCACTTATCACTATGATAAGGATTAAATGCAATAATAATTGTAAATCACAGAGAACAGTGTCTGGCCCTTAATAGGTGCTCAATAAATGCATGTTCCTTTGTTACTCCACCCCCCCCTTTGAATGCAGTGGTCTTTTCTTTCTATTATTGTGCTTCTCTTGGAAGTTCATCCCTCTAAAATAGCTTGAAATAGTTGATCCCATTGTCTTTGCTTCTAGGAAGGAATGTGTTCAATCTTTTAGAGGAAACTTGAATTATCATTATAAAATTTTAATAAAATATAAATATTCTCAAGCATATTATACTTTTTATGAATTAAAAGTATCATGTATTTGGGCATCTGACTCAAATTCTTAAGTGGATTTATGGTCTCATGAATGTGAAATTTTTCTCCAATGATGAGGATCAAAACTCATCCATTTTTGTCTCTCTTGTCCAATTCTTTTCTGTGGTCTTCCCTTCTAAGTTTGTTTTAGAGGGTTCATCCTCTGTGAAAGTCTCCTTCCTCAGTTTCTTCTGAAAGAGAGTACCAGTGCAAAGTGCTGGCTTTCTACCTGTCATCCTTCCTAAGTACCATTTGACCAACCCATTTCTTTTCTCATCATATATTTCCTTGGTGATATCATTCAGATCTATTATTTAAAGGTTTTTTGCTGTTTAAGGTTGCATTCTGCCCATGCCCATTCTGTACATGCCCTTTATCTTGGTGTGGTAGTCATTTTTAATTCATTAGAGATGTTGTATTCTGTGTTTTGATATTATACAGTGACAGGGGTGGGATGTTATTATTAAAAAGAAGACCCTTGACTCTCATGGGAAATTTGGGGTCATTAAAGGAGTTTTACAATGGACAGTCCAGGCTGCTCTTACCCTCTTTTTAAGTCTGGGTACATATTTTGTCTATCCCAGATATCTAAAGTGGTGTAAAAGTTTAAACTTGGCCTTTCCTGTGTGGATGGATGGGCGAACTCCATTGACTGATTATAGATCTCTTTTTGGAGGCTCTATGGTATTCCAGGGCTTTATGTTAATAGTACAATATCATTTGCTAATAAGAAAATATGTAGAACCTTATCATTTAGTGTGATTCTCCCATATCTGGATTCTTCATTGGATCTCCTCTGTCACCCTGGGAAAAACCTTTGGCAAGTAAACATTTCTATTTTATGTCTTCTACTTATTATCATAGGATCTTTGAACTTCTAATGTTATATCTTTAAAGGAATCAAGATATTTTAGCATATAGATGGGAAGGATCTTGTTGAAAAACAGGTCATATGGAGACATTTGACTCTGATTAATCTGAAACTCTTTTTCTTTTTGAATAATCAGTTGAGTAAGGGATAGCTAGATGAGGTAGTGGATAGAGCATTGACCCTGGAGTTAGGAGGACCTGAGTTTAAATCCAGCTTCAGACACTTGGTACTTACTAGCTTTATGACCTTGGGCAAGTCATTTAACCTCAACTGCTTTGCCTAAAAAAGTCAATCAAAAGAATTTATGAAGTACCTACTCTATGCCAGGAACTGTGCTAGGCTCTGGGGATACAAATACAAAGAATGATAAATATATTCAAATAACCATAATATAGTTAGAGAAGTAGGCAAACATAATTGGGGAAATTGAGAAAGGTTTTGTATTAAAGGTGGTGTTTGAGTTATGTTTTGAAGGAAGAGAGGGGTTCTATGAGTTAGAGGTGAGAAGGGTTTACATGGGGGAAATCAAGTGCAAAGACCTAGAGATAGAAAATATAGTGTCATATGTGAGGTATACATTTATGCAATCTGCCTGATTGCAGAGTGAAGAAGGAAGACTAATGTAAAATGAAGCTGAAAAAGAGGTTGGAATTTTATACTAAGGGTAATGGATAGCCACTGGAGTTTATTGAGCTAGGGAGTGAAATGGTTAGATCTGCACTTAAGGAAAATCACATTGATACCTATGTGGAAGATGGATTGGAGCAGGGAGATCCTGGAGTCATGGCGACTAAGAGGTCATTGAAATAATCAAAGTACTTAAATAATGAACAATTACAATGAACAACAAAATAAGCATAGTGGGACCTTACATTCATTACATCTTTCAGTCAGTTTTGAAATGATAAAAATATAAATTATTTAACATTGCTTACAAAAGTCTGCTTGGACCCTAGGAATACTCTCTTTTAAGATACATTTAATTCATGTATAAATGACTCAAAAAGATTTTGTATAGAAGGAAAAGTAGGCACATAGAACAGTATATGATGGTTTGTCATAATTTTAATTTTGATACTAATAATATCTGACATTTTCCTATTTCTTTGGCATCTTCTCCTTCAAAAACCTTGCATATTAATTCTTTGGAACTCGAAAAATGATGATTTCTCCAGCATAGACATTTTTCATATGCGCTTAGTTCAGTTTGACTATCTTTCCCATTTTTATTCTCCTTAGTACTATTTCTGCCTTCTCCATAAGCACATCAAGGACTGTAATGTTAGGGTCTAAATATGGTGGTTCCACTTCATTTGATGAAAAAGAAAGTGTGTTAATACAAAAAAAAACCTTTGCAAATCTTTTCTAATTTTTTTTTCTGCTGCTTTCCTTCTGTTTTCAACCTTCAATGCCCTTGGAATGACTTTCCTTAGTTGAATGCCTTGTCAAGCTTTATTCAAATTAGTTTTTATTCTCCACTGCATCTCTCTGCTTTATGAGATGCTGCTGCTCGTTATCTCCCATCATCCTTCCTAGTAAGATTTTACATATGACTTTACGTTTTGGCATAGTGTTGCTTTTGGCAGGTATCTCTCTCCATCTGGCAAGTAATTAATGTATTTGCTTACTAAGGGTTTTTTTGGATCTTTTGGTCTCCTTGTTGTGGCAATTGATTTACATTGGTTAAGCTCCTTTAGAAAATGTTTGTAATCATTTTGTATGTTACTTTTATTGTCCTATGTAATTTGTGTTGTTACATTTATTTTCATAATAGTGTTGTAAGAATTTCCTGATCATTAGAACTGTCCAAATGGAAAAATGAACTCTTACAATACACCTAGAACTTTCTTCCTAGTAGTGTTCAAATACAGGACCCACCACTACTGATTGATGGTTTATTGTGAAAGGAACTCAAATTTGGTGTGCTTCAGCTAGAAGACTTTTTGAATACCTTTTAGTTCAGACATTCTTATAGAAGAGTTATGAATTGTTGTATATCACATCTAAAAAGTATATTAGAAGAGATGATATTTGAACATATAAAGTTCCTATTCACTTGTATGATGGAACATATATTTTGTGAATCAGGAGGATACTTAGAATGTAACGTAAGCTGCAAGAGACCATAGAGCATAAAATGTATCTGGGAGGGATCTTAGAAGATAAGATATAAGAGCTAGCAAGACCTTTAAAAATTATTTGATCTCAATCATTAAACAAAAAAATAGCAACAACAAAAAAAGAAATCACCTCATCC
This sequence comes from Pseudocheirus occidentalis, assembly GCA_028646575.1. NCBI lineage: Eukaryota > Metazoa > Chordata > Mammalia > Diprotodontia > Pseudocheiridae > Pseudocheirus > Pseudocheirus occidentalis. The sequence goes on along the minus strand of CM053595.1, from coordinate 72,399,648 downwards.
AACCACCTCTTCTGTGAATGCAGAAACTAAGATTTGGAGATCATTACAGTGTGTAGCTTTAAGAAACAAATATTCAAATGTCAAGTGCTCATTTACTATTCTCTCTCTCTGTCTCTGTCTCTGTCTCTCTGTCTCTCTCTGTCTATGTCTCACTGTCTCTGTCTCTGTCTTTCTGTCTCTGTCTCTGTCTTTCTGTCTCTGTCTCTGTCTCTCTGTCTCTGTCTCT
>CM053595.1:72382108-72398922 GCA_028646575.1 Pseudocheirus occidentalis | reverse complement strand
GGGGAGGAAGGGGAGAAAAATCTATAACTGAAGTGACTATGGAACAGAATCTTGTAAGCTAAAAGTGAACAAACAAGTTAACTTAAAAAAAATAATAATAAAATAAAATTAAAAAAAATACTTGAGTGTTTTGTCATGTCCTTCTTCAATGGATTAAAGCAAAGACAGGTTAAGTGACTTACTCAGGATCACATAGCTAGTAAGTGTCTGAGGCTGTATTTGAACTCAGGTCTTCCTGACTCCAGGCCCAGAACTTTATCCACAGAGTCATCTAGCTGCCCTGTTTGTGTGTATGCTAAACACACAAGTATTTATCTTATATGTGTGTGTATGTGTATATATATATATATAAGCTTCACTGTGACTGAATTTTATGTATATAATTTTTCTATATAATACCATGCTTATAAGAGATACAAATGAAGAGAGGAAAAGAAGGAGGAAGAAAAAAGAAGGGAAAAAGAGGAGGAATGGAGGAGGAGAAGAAGGAGCAAGGGGAAGAGAAGGAACAACAATTGTCTGAGGACTAGCATGGATCCACAGATTCTTCACACAACTGTTGTTTTCTGTTTACCATAATTCCTTCCCTTTATGTCTTCAGAATCTTTGTTCTTAAATTTCGTATCCTTCATAGGCTGATTTACCCTATAGAATTTCAGTCTGTAAGTTCACATTTATCCTTACTCTGAATCATCTGAAACCATTTCCTACAAAATACAGGCTTCATGTAAGACTTTGTCTGGCTTTCCTTTGCTAAATCACATACTCAATCACTTCCCTCCCAGGATCCCATCATTTCCCACCCTATCTCCCTATTAGTAAGAATTAGATACAGAATGAAATTTTAACTTGTTGGTTCCTTCATCTTTGAAGGATGGAATCATCATTAAGTCAAAAAGTTACTTGCTAGTCTACGTTTGTCAGAGAGAGATAGCCAGCAGATTACTGGATAATTGAAGCCTTTCATCATCACTATTATTGTGTTTCTCTCTGCCTCACTTGTGATCTGTTTCCTGAACTCTGTTTCCATAAGGGCATTTTAGCATCATATTCCAAAGAAAAATTATCTTGTTTCTCTCTCAATTATTCTTTATCCAAATTCTCTCCACCATGGTTCCTGGATTTCCTCACATAAGTAGACTTTAAAAATATACAGTTCTGTCCAACTCCTTTTTATTGTTACTGTTTCTTTTATATATGATAAATTAACATTCATTTTCCAGTAATGGATTTCATTCTAGCAAGTTTCAGTGACATCTATGAGGTCATTTACCTGATTCCACAAGACCACTACCTAATCACTCATTATCTAACCTCTAGCCACTTGTGTAAAGACATGTGAAGTTATAATATGTATTGTAGGCTCTTTTCTTAGATTTAATTTATTTTAAACTTCTAGGTATCACAATATAGTTATTCTATGATGCCTAGCTTAGTGGATATACAAGGCAGGTTTTGGCTCTTCTACATTATTTTTAGGTTTAAAGATCAAATTGATTTCATTTACTCTAAGGAAAAATACATTCTTATCAGTCTTTGTTGGTACACTACATCCCAGGTATGTAGCCTGTCATTCCTATATTTTTAGCCATGGTCAAGAAATTCCAGTCCCTTTCTCATACACTATCTTCTTAGCCAGTTGTTCTCTTCCCAAGATGTGATTTTTTCTAATGTTTTAACTAAAGAATTTTTAGTTTTCAACATTCACTTTCGTAATATTTTGAGTTCTAAATTTTCTCCCCCCTGCCTCCCCTCTCCACTTCCCAAGATGGAGTGCAGTCTCATATAGGAAAAAAGAAATGAAAGAGAGCCAGAGAGACAGAGAGACAGAGACAGAGACAGAGAGAGATAGAGACAGAGACAGAGACAGAGACAGGAAAGAGAAAGAGAGAACGAGAAAAAGAGAGAGAGAGAGAGAGAGAGAGAGAGAGAGAGAGAGAGAGAGAGAGAAAGAGAGGGAGAGGGAGAGAGAATGAGAGAATCATATGCTTTGATTTGCATTCAGACTCCACAGTTTTTTTCTGGATGTGGATAGAATTTTCCGTCATGAGTCTTTTAGAATTATCTTAGATTGTTGCATTGCTGAGAAGAGCTAAGTCTATCAAAGTTAGTCATTACATACTGTTGTTGTTACTGTGTATAATGTTCTCCTGATTTTGCTCATTTCACTTCGCATCAGTTCATGCAAGTCTTTCCAGGTTTTTCTGAAGTCGGCTAGTTCATAATTCTTATGGAAGAATAGCCTTACATTACATTCATATATCATAACTTGCTCAGCCATTCCCCAGTTGATGGACTTCCTCTCAATTCTTGGCCACCACAAAAAGAGCTGCTATAAATATTTTTGTACGTAGGTCCTTTTCCTATTTTTATGATCTCTTTGAGATACAGTATTGGTGGGTCAAAGGGTATCCAAAACATTTTTTTAAATCGTCTTCATTCCATAACTTCCACGGACAACAGTGGTGAAAATACCAGTTATGTCCCTGTGGCCTTCAAATTCCTCCTCCAAACATTGTGATCTTCCACAATATTCTCTAGGTTTTTCCTGTTAGTACCATTTGTATTCATCTAGGTTTTTACCTTGTTTTAGCAATATTGAAAGTTTCTCTGATATATTTGATTCTTATGGAATCAGAGAATGTTAGAGTTGATATGTACTTTGAATATGTTCCAATATAAACTAGAGAAGGTATGTTCTAAGAGATTATAGAAGATTAAATTTGAAAAGACCTGAGAAGCTGGGTGGAACTTTAGAAGATAGAGTATTAAAGACTTTAAAGATTTTAAAATTAAAATTACACTAAAAATTATAGGAATCTTAGTAATAAACTAGTGTGACCCCTTGTATAGATGAGAAAAGTAAGGCTAAGATAGTTTCCCTAAAGTATTTGGCCATCTCATTGTCTTAGATTTATTAAAGGGCAGGTCCCAGGAGAGGTCTGCTGGCAGTCACAGAGCATAAACCTGTTGTCAACTGCCTGGATGGTAGTTTCTTATTCTTCTGTTGCCATTCATAGACAACAAACTTGGAGGAGAGCCTACCTTTCCTAAATCTTGACAGGTGACAACACTACTTGACCCCTTACTGGTTCAGTGAGTCAGTCTGACTTCACAAGTTTTATTTTATTTTGTTTTATCTTAGTTAATTTAGCCAGGAGGTGAGAATGTTTTAAGAACAGCAAAACAGACAAGGGTGATGGCCAGGACCTAAGGACTTCTCTTTACCTTTTTACCTGACAGCAGGCCTCTCTTGAGTTTATGTGTTTAGTAAAATTAAGTAATGGTTTAGTCAAATCTCTGGCTTGACTTTGAGGAGCAAGCACAATGAGGAGTTGTAGATGTATTGGACTAAAAGTTCAAGATCTATCTTTGCTACCAACTTGCTTTATGATCTTGTGCAAGTCACTTCCCATGGAGGCAATTAGGTGGTACAGGGAATAGAGCACTAGGCCTGGAATCAGAAAGACCTGATTTAAAATCCAAATGCAGACATTTTCAAGCTGTGTGACCTTGGTCAAGTCACTTAGTTTCTATTTGCAGCAGTTTCTCATCTGAAAAATTAGGATAATTAGCACATACTGAGGGTTGTTTTGAAGATCAAATTAAATATTTGTAAAGAATTTAGCATAATGCTTGGCAGATAGTAGGTGCTATGAAATGCTGGCTGCTGCTGGTGATGCTGGTAAGAGCAGTAGTAGTAGTAGTAGTAGTAGTAGTAGTAGTAGTAGTAGTAGTAGTAGTAGTAGTAGAGTAGTAGTAGTAGTAGTAGTAGTAGTAGTAGCAGTAGTAGTAGTAGTAGTAGTAGTAGTAGAAGTAGTAGTAGTAGTAGTAGAAGCAGTACCAGCAGCAGCAGCAGCTGTTAATTGCCCTGAAGTGAATGAGGCTTGGACACAGGGTGTAGACATCTGAGGAATAGGATGCTTCCTCCCCAGATGTTACCATATTTACATATCATGATCCTCCAACACCTGCATCATCATATGACACAAAAACCTCTAGGGTACCACCATCTAGCATCCCTTTTCTGAAGTTCACCTTTTCTGCCACCCATCCCTCAGATAGACAAAGCAAAGATTTTACTAACATAAAGGTCTGGTATTGATACATCCATAGCCAAACTGTTCTCTGTATCTCCTGATTCCCTCCCTTTTCCCCCACCAATCAAGAGTTGTAGAATTTTTTTCCATATGAAAAATTCTGTTTACAACTCTGTTCCTCAGTTTCTCTCAGACAAAATGAAAGAATTGGATTAGATTATCAAAGATCCTCCACCATTGACATCCCATATTTTCATGTTTATTCAACCTTAACATTCTATGATTCTCTGCTCTGGGGAGCTGACACTATGTATATGTCCATCAGCTTGAGCCAATGAATGACTGTCCAGAAAGAGAGAGCTTGACTCATAAAATAAGTCTCAGATATTAAAAAACAAAACAAAATAAAAAACACTTTGTGAAAAAGTCTGGAAATTGTTACCACTTTTTTTGTTTGGAAATCTATGCAGTATTGTTATACTTGTCATGTTTATTTATAAAACATCAGGTCCTATTTACCCTCTGAAACCTACAGCATAAAATTTTTAGGTAGAAAAGCAATGCGGTACAGTGAAAAAGAATACTGGATTTATAATCAGAAGATCTTAGTTAAAACCTTGAGTCTTGCAGACATCACTCCCATATGAAGCAGGTACAGTCTGGCCCACTAACCCAGAGCCAGGCAGGCTACATCTTCCCCCACAGGGCTCTAGGCAAACCCTGAGGGGTCTGAAGAGTATATCTTCTCTAATGTCCCCACTTTAAATTCCCACTGAGAAATCGGTTTCATTTAACCACGTAAAAGCAATTAGCCTTTATAAAGTGATATTTGTTTCAAAGACATAGCAAGAACAAAATTACAAATATCCCTTCACAAAATCTCAGGGGTGTACTCTCTCCTGTCCAATTATGATTTCTAAGAAGAGTGGGCTCAAACTTGGTTTAGTTTCTATATAGCATTTGTCCTGGGGTGTATGAGGTATTCAAGGAGAACTAGCACTTCTGGTGGCAGGGGGATTTATCCACTTTTGAGGTCCACCTGTCACCTAACTCTCACCTATAACTCCAAGAAACTACTGCCTGTTCAGCAAAACTGTCTTGGCAGAAAGGCTAAACCAGGTTAAGGGTAACTGATGGCCTTTAGACCCTTTAGTGAGTTAATGAGATGTCTACTCCAAGCATGTGAAGACTTCTCCCAGTGGAATGGATGGATGAGAACAATTTGTTCCAACATCTATGAAGGCAGCTGAAGCAGGCACTAGAGCACTTAGAGCTTGTTCAGACATTGACAATACCAAGGTCATCCACTGCATCTCAGGCCATCATCATCTTCCTGACTTTTGTCTTGCCCCTGGACTTTATTGACTCTGAAAGAATGAGGTTCACAAGTTCTCAACCTTCCTAATGCCACAACCCTTTAATACTCATATGTGGGTGTATCTGCATGTGACTGGACCTGCTGGAAGATGGATAGGGAGCGCTGTCTCAGTTCCTAAGACCATCAGAAATATGGGTTTTCTGATGGTCTTAGATGACCCTGTGATCCCTCTGAAGGGGTTGTTCTACCCCTAAAGAGGTCACGACCCACAGGTTGAGAACCACTGCTCTAAGTCAAGACATCACCGTCTGATGTCACTGGTCTTCTTCAGAAATGACGTATGAACAATGGCAACAACAGCACTGATCCTACCAAGTTCATGTCCAAATGTGGCATGTCCACTAGTTGAATCCTCATCTCAGCTATCAATGGATGTATCCTGAAGTTTACTTCTAAAGAACACTCCTTCCTCCTCTTGGTATTAATCCTATTGTTGTTGGTGTGTTTTTCAGCCATGTTCAACTCTGAATGACCCCATTTGGGGTTTTCTTGACAAAGATACTAGAGTGGTTTCCTATTTCCTTCTCAAGCTCATTTTACAGATGAGGAAACAGAGGCAAATAGGGTTAATTGACTTGCCCAGCATCACACAGTAAGTACCTGAGGTCAGATTTGAATTCACAAAGATGAATCTTTCTCCCTCCAGAGCTGGTAGTCTATCCACTTAGCCACATCTGCCCTTAGTACTGAGATAGTTGCAGTTTCATCTCTGACCCTTCAAAATTCACAAGTTCAGAGCCTCCAAATTAATTTCCTTTATCTAGATTGAAAAAAAGTGATGAGGCAATAGTACCAAGGCCCATCTCATGAAGTATTATTTCTCATGGGATTCCATCAACAAAAAGCTAAAAGAAAGAGCAAGAACCCAAAAAAGAATGCCATTGAAGATGGAATGACTATAACTCTCATCATTGATGCCCTTTTGAAGACATGCCAGTTCTGTCTAAATAAGGTCTCCAGACTCTCCTATGTGGAGAGACACCATCACAGGCTCTCTACACATGTTCATCCTCATCATACTTGTATGACCATGGGAAATTCATTTAACCTCTCTAACCATCAGTTTTCTTATCCTAAAATGAGAGGAATTGAGCTAGATGATGTTTCATATCCCTTCCAGCTCTAAATCGATTCTTCTCTCATAACCTAGGCACAACCTTTTCCACCACCTCTATTGGTCTGACATACACAAATAGATATAGCAAGGACCAGTTCTCATTAATTCATAGTTCACTAGCAAACACTGTGCCATATAAATTCTTATTCAGCCGTTCTCAAGAAGGACAAGATTTAGTTCCTTCAGAGAACGCAGGTGGTAGTTTCCCATAAAGCAAAGAAAACTAAAGAAATGAGCTGAGAGCTACATCTTGAAGAAGGTTTCTTCCCCTGCCAATGCAGTGAATTAGATTAATATGATCACATGGAGGTAAAAAATGGTGCCCCTCATAGGAAACTTCAGGAAGACAGACTATTTCCTTGTTAGGTGCAAGGACAGAAAGGAGAGAATTAAGAGGTAGAGGAGAAGAAAAATGAACAGTAGGAATTTATAAGTCAGTTTTACATCTTAACATGCAGTGAATCCAAATGAACAGGAGTAGAAGAGTTTTGGTAACTAATATTAAAGATAGAAAAGACCTTTAAGCAGCAGCATTTGAGGGGATCCCAAGATAGTTAAATAGATCTTTAGAGCTGGAATAGATCTATGAGACTAATCCAACACCCTTGTTTTCCTCACTCAAATCAAAGTCAATTGCAAGTCATGTCATCATTTCTATGTCCTTTTCTAAAATGAAGGACAAACACAACAAGCAGAGGAAGGAAGTGAAGCCCAGAGAAGAGGAAACGAGAAGTACCCAAATTCATGTCATACTCAATACAGTTTATCAGGTACCTACTATGTGGCAAAGTCTGTACTAATAATCACTGGGGACCCATACATAAAAAAGAAAGACAGGTCCTGCCCTCAAAGAACTGACAATTGAATGGGTGAAGATAACACATAAAAGGAAACTTCAAATTGTTTGTGTGGGAGATAGAGAGACAGAGGAAAAGGTAGTTTGCTTGGGACCTGATGGAGTCTAAGTTAAGGAGCTCCAGATTATAGACATGATTGGCCAGGGAACAATCTTTAAATGGAGGTTGTGGGAAGAGCTCTTTGCTCTACCCTCCAATCTTCCAATCAGAGGAAGAAAATGAACATGTGGCAGAATAAGAACTAGAACTGAAATAAAGTGAGTACAAGTTCAGTGTTCTTTCCACTATACAAGAATTGGAGAATTTCGAGGTGAGAAAGGAACCAAAGAGATCATTCAATCCAGACCTGAAGGGGAGTGGGGGTGGAACTCCCTTTTACAAGACCCCTGACAAGTAGCTATCCAATCTTTGCTTGAAGTTTTTTCATGAAAGAGAACCTACTATTTCCTGAGGCATTACATTCTTCCCCCCCCCCATATCTTATTAATAATTTAATGTTTTATTTCCCCAATTATATGTAAAAACTATTTTAACACTTTTTTCAAAAATTTTTTGAGTTCCAAATTCTCCCCCTCCCCTTCCCTTTGTTCACATTGAGAAGACAACCAATTTAATACAGGTTATACATGTGCAGTCAGAGGTATTATATTCTACCCTTGGATAGTTCTAATTATAAAAAATAAAAATAAAGTTTTTTTAAATAAGTTTTCCTCTTTAAAACTTCCCCCCCCCCACTGCTCTATTGATGCCTTTTGAGGCCAAATAAGTCTAATGTCTCTTCCATATGATAGTCCTTCCACTGTTTGAAGACAATTTCATGTCACCTTTGAATCTTCTTCATACTATTCATTTAAGGATAAATTCTAGGCCCTTCATCATCCTGGCTTCCTCATTTGGATCTTCTTTAGTTTGTTGATGTCCTGTCTAAACTGAGCTTTAGGTAAGCACAATTCTCCAAATATAGACCAGTCCCAGATTCATATAACTGTGCTATCATCTAGCCCATTTCTCTCCATATTTTCCACAAGAATAGTGTGAGACATTTTGTTGAATGATTTGTTAAAGTCTAAATACATCATATCTAAAGTATTTCCCTGCTCTACCATCTTGATAGCCTTGTCACAAAAAGAAATAAAGTGATTGTGGCATCACTCCTTAATGAAGGAGTCTTAATAAAGCCATGCTGGCTTTTGATGATCACTGCTTCCCTTTTTAGATATTCACTAGCCAGTTCTTTAACAATATGTTCTTGAACTTTGTGAGGAATTAAAATCAAGTCTACTAACCTAGAGTTTTTGGATTCTATTACCCATTTTTTTTCAAATAAGACCATTTCTCTTTATGTAATCCTATGTTAGTTCACTATGATTATCATCAATAAACAATTATTAAGTGCCTGCTATATGCCAGACACTATGAGGTCGCAAATATAATAGATGGTGGCACAGCAAATAGATCCAACAATTCTATCAGTACCCAATGATGTAATTCATCTGGAAGAAATGACTTGAACTCATCATGGGTAACTGTAAGTTCTCTTTACCATCTTCTCATTCATATTGGGCCCCAGCTCCTTCTTAGCCAGTTTCATCCTATTCTTTCATTTTAAAAGTCATTCTCTTTGGCAGGGACAAGAAAATTCAAGTTACAAATTGAGTTCTGCCTCCTTTGTGTTGCCTGTTATCATAGTCCCATCCATCCTGAGAATCCTTATCTTTCACCTAATATTGATTTAAAGAAAAACTTTTAGTTGGGCTTAGTTCTTTTCACCAGGCTCTGCTTATTGCTCACTCACAATCTGACTCTTGATTTTTTTCTACTCTTCTTTGCTAGCTGTCTTTTCCCTCTGCCACCCTGATTTGGTGACTGCCAAACCATGCTTAATTTGACTCACATCTCAAATCTCACCAGTGCTTCTTCTCCCCCTCACTAACTGCCTTGTGCCCTAGAGAGAACTCAACCTTCAAGCCACAGTAACCATATCATCAAGCACCCTAGCACACCAAGGATGGCCGCTAGCAGAGGTTCTTAGATCTGTTTTTCTAAAGGAAAGCAACTCAAAATGGGTTAACAATCTTACTTTAATCAGTCAAACATATATCATTTACTTAATTCAGGAGGAAAAGTAAACACCCTAAATTTAAGAGAATACAAACGGAATACAAACACAAGTTACAAGCAAACAAAGAAATGGATCAGCAGATGGCTTCCAGCCATCTGACCATTATTTCCATACCTAGTCAGTTACCAGAGAGGGAAGCACCAACATCTGGGTTTTCAAAGCCAGGGTCTCAAAGGCTTCCCAGAGTCTCCTCTGGCCAAAATCACACAACTCTCCAAAGTAAACCCCAAAGCAAAAAAATCACATCAGGGTATATATAGCATTCTCCTGGATCAGAGAATGTCACAGCCCTCTTGACCCACTGCCCAGTCACAAAGTAACAAGGAGTGGGTGTTCCTGAAAAACAAGCCTCTCACCACAGGCTCCATGTGACCATGTTAGGCCTATTAGAGAGTAGAGTATATTTTCAAATTAGAGAAGGTTCTCAGAATCACTTAAGCCTATCAAAGGGCCTAGGGGCAGGGAAGATCTTCAGATTCCCATAACAATCACTTGCTTCCCTCTTTCTGATCCCTTTTATGTATTTGCTTGCTCTCATTAGGATTCAAGTTCCTTGATGGTATAGACTATTTTGCTTTTTTGGGTGTATATAATAACAATAATCATACTTAGCATTTACATAACACTCTAAGATGTGCAAAGTATCTAAATTATGTTATCTTATTTTATCCTCACAATAACTCTGGTAGGTAGGTACTATTATCATTCCTATTTTACAAATGAGAAAATTGAGATAAATGGTTTCAATGAATTGCTCAGTCATAGAGCTGGTAAGTGTCCAGGGCAGGCTTTGAACTCAAGACTCCTGGATTCCAAGTTCATTAGTTGATTATTGTATCCACCACATGACCTGGTTGTCAGTGTTTAATACAGTGCCTGGCATATAATGTTATCTATCTATCTATCTATCTATCTATCTATCTATCTATCTATCTATGTCTTCTATCTGAAGTGAGCTATAGTACTCCCAACATTGTTTTTATAGTCATCCTCCATTCATCTATCCCACATGCAGCCCTTGACTTTGTTTTCTGTAAATATCTTCTTTTTCTTTTTTTAAAATTGATTTATTTACCTTTAGTTAACAAGATTCAGTTCCAGAGTCCCTTGAGTTTCAAGTTTTCTCCCCTCCTTCTACCCCCCCCACCCCCAAATGGCAGCATGCAATCAATTATAGGATACTCAAATACTTTCACATTGGACATTAGTTTGGTTGTAAAGAAGGGTTGTAACCAGTGGAGTGGACAATGGGAAAAAAGAAACAAAACCAAACATGGAAAATAGCAATAGCATATAGTCCCTCAGTCTCTATTTAAACTCTGTTCTTTCTAGATCTTTCTCTGAATGTAGGTATCTCCTTCCATCCTGAGACTTGCTGTGCGTTGCTGAGAAGAGTCCAGTTTATCGGAGTTGGTCGTCACACATATGATGTGTCTGTGATTGTGTACAAATTTCTCCTGGTTCTGCTCTTCTCACTTAGCATCAGTTTGTATAAGCCTCTCCAGGTAAATATGAAGTCTATCTCCTCCCCATTTCTTATAGCACAATAGTATTCCATTACATTCATATACCACAACTTGGTTAGCCATTCCCCAATTGATGAGCATCCCTTTAATTTCCAGTATTTTGCCACCACAAAGAGAGCTGCAAAAATATTTTTGTACACGTGGGTCTTCCTCCTACATCTATGATCTCTTTGGGATACAATCCCAGAAGTGGTATTACTGGGTCAAAGGGTATGCAATTATTTATAGCCCTTTGGGCATAAAGATTGCTCTCCAGAATGGTTGTATCAGTTCACAGCTCCACCAACAGTGCATTAGTGGGGGCGGCTAGGTGGTGCAGTGAATAGAGCACCGGCCCTGGAGTCAGGAGTACCTGAGTTCAAATCCGGCCTCAGATACTTAACACAAAAAAACTAGCTGTGTGACCTTGGGCAAGTCACTTAACCCCAACTGCCCTCCAAAAAGAAAAAAAAAGAAAAGAAAACAATGCATTAGTGTTCCAATTTTTCCACATTCTCTCCAGTATTTGTCATTTTCCTGTTTTGTCTTCTTAGCCAATCTGTCTGGTGAGATGTGGTACCTCAAAGTTGTTTTGATTTGCATTTCTTGAATCAATAGTGATTTAAAGAATTTTTTCATATGCTTATAGATATTTTTAATTTCTACCTCTGAAAACTGCCTGTTCACAATGTTTGACAATTTATCAAGTGGGGAATGACTTGTATTCTTATAGATTTTATTTAATTCCCTGTACATTTTAGAAATGAGGCCTTTATCAGAGACACAGGTTGTAAAAATTCTTTCCTAGTCTCCCACTTGCCTCTTAATCTTGGTTACATTGGCTTTTTTTGTACAGAAACTTTTCAATTTAATGTAATCAAGATTATCCATTTTACATTTTATAATGCTCTCTAACTCTTCTTTGGTCATTAAAGTCTTCCCTATTCCTTGCTTCCACAGATTATTTACAATATCAGCCTTTATACCTAGATTGTGCACCGATTTAGACTTGACTTTGGTGTACAGCATTAAATGACTGTCTATGCCCAGTTTCTGCCATGCTATATTCCAATTTTCCCAGCAGTTTTTGTCAGATAGTGAATTCTTATCCCCAAAACTGGGGTCTTTGGGCTTATCAAACAGTATATTACTGTAATTGTTGACTACTGAGTCTTTTGTACTCAATCTATTCCATTGATCCAATACTCTGTTCATTAGGCAGTACCAAGCAGTTTTGATGACTGCTGCTTTATAATAGAGATTAAAATCTGGTATGGCTAGGCCACCTTCCCTAGCATTTCTTTTCATTAATTGCCTTGATATTCTGGACCTTTTGTTCTTCTAAATGAATTTTGTCACTATTTTTTTCTAATTCTATAATTTTTTGGTAGATTGATTGGTATGGCACTAAATATGTAATTTAATTTAGGTAAAATTGTCATTTTTATTATATTAGCTTGACCCAGCCACAAGCAATTGATGTTTTTCTAATTAGCTAGATCTGATTTTATTTGTGTGAAAAGTGTTTTGTAGTTGTGTTCATAAAAGTACTGGATTTGTTTTGGCAGGTAGATTCCAAATATTTTATAATGTCTACAGTAACTTTAAATGGGGTTTCTCTTACTATCTCTTGCTATTGGACTTAGTTGGAAATATACAAGAATGCTGAGGATTTGTGTGGGTTCATTTTATATCCTACAACTTTTCTAAATTTATTTATTGTCTCAAGAAGTTTTTTCCTTGATTCTCTGGGGTTCTCCAAGTATACCATCATATCATCTGCAAAGAGTGATAGTTTAGTCTCTTCTTGGCCTAATTTGATTCCTTTGATTTCTTTTTCTTCTCTAATTGCTACTGCTAACATTTCTAGTACTGGACTGAATAAGAGGGGTGATAGTGGACAGCCTTGTTTCACCCCTAATTTTATTGGAAATGCTTCTAGTTTATCCCCATTACATATAATACTTGCTGATGTCTTTAAATAGATGCTACCTATTATTCCAAGGAAAATTCCATTTATTCCTATACTTTCTAGTGTTTTTAATAGGAATGGGTGTTGTATTTTGTCAAAAGCTTTTTCTGCATCTATTGAGATAATCATATGGTTTCTGGTGGTTTTGTTGTTGATGTGATCAATTATACTGATCGTTTTCCTGATATTGAGCCATCCTTGCATTCTTGGAATAAATCCTACTTGATCAAAGTGTATTATTCCCATGATGATTTGCTGTAGTCTTTTTGCTAATGTTTTATTTAGAATTTTTCCATCTATATTCATAAGAGAAATTGGTCCCTAATTTTCTTTCTCTGTTTTGTCTCTTTCTGTTTTAGGTATCAGTACTGTATTTGTCTCATAAAAAGAATTTGGTAGGACTCCTTCTTCTCCAATTTTCCCCTGGTAGTTTGTAAAGTATTGGAGTCAATTGTTCTTTAAATGTTTGGTAGAATTCACTAATAAAGCCATCTGGCCCTGGAGATTTTTTCCTAGGGAGTTCATTGATGGCTTATTCAATGTCTTCTTCTGAGATGGGGTTATTTAAGTAGTTTACTTCCTCTTCAGTTAGTCTAGGCAACTTGTATTTTGTAAACATTCATCGATTTAACTAAGCTTGTCAAGTTTATGTGCATACAGTTGGGCAAAAAAATTCCTAATTATTGTTTTAATTTCCTCTTCATTGGAGGTAGATTCACCCTCTTCATTTTGTATATTCATAATTTGGTTTTCTTCTTTTTTATCATATTGACTAAAGATCTATAATTTTATTGGCTTTTGCATAACACCAACTCTTGGTTTTGTTTATTAATTCAATAGTTTTCTTGAATTCAATTTTATTAATCTCTCCTTTGGTTCTCATTATTTCTAATTTAGTATTTAATTGGAGAGTTTGTTTGTTTTTGTTCTAACTTTTTCAATTGAATGCCCAATTCATTGATTTCCATTTTCTCTAATTCATTCATGTATGCATTCAGGGATATAAAATTTCCCCTAAGAACTGCCTTTGCTGCATCCCACAAGTTTTGTTATGTTCTCTTATTATTGTCATTCGCTTGAATGAAATTGCTGATTGTTTCTATAATTTCTTGTTTGACCCCTCATTTTTTAGGATTAAATTATTTAGTTTCCATCTAGTTTTTCATCTATCCTTCCATGGCCCTTTATTACATATTATTTTTATTGTATCATGATCTGAGAAGGATGAATTTAATATTTCTACCTTTCTGCACTGAATTGTGAGGTTTTTATGCCCTAGTACATGGTCAGTTTTGTGTATGTGCCATGTACCACTGAGAAAAAGGTATATTCCTTTTTATCTACATTTGGTTTTCTCCAGAGGTCTACCATATCTATCTTCTCTAAGATTCTATTTACCTCCTTAACTTCTTTCTTGTTCATTTTGAGGTTATATTTATCGATCTCAGAGAGGGAGAGATTGAAGTCCTCCACTAGTATAGTTTTGCTATCTATTTCTTCCTCTGGTATCTTTAATTTCTCCTTTAGGAATGTAGATGCTGTACCACTTGGTGCATACATGTTTAATAATGATATTGCCTCATGTTTGTTGGTGGCTTTTAACAGGATATAGTTTCCTCCCTTATGTATTTTAATTAGATCTATTTTTGCTTTTGCTTTATCTGAGATAAGGATTGCTACTGCTGCTTTTTTTTTTTACTTTAGCTGAGGCATGATATATTTTACTCCAGTATTTTACCTTTACCTGTGTGTATCCTTCTGTTTCAGATGTGTTTCTTGTAAACAGCAGTAGGGTTTTGGTTTTTAATCCGTTCTGCTATCTGCCTCCATTTTATGGGAGAGTTCATTCCATTCACATTCACAGTAATGATTACTATCTATGTCTTTCCCTCCTTCCTATTCTCTTCCCTGTTTATGCTTTTGTTTTTCCCCTTCTCCCTTCCCCTTCTTAAGAGTTTTCCTTTTGACCACTGCCTCGCTCAGTATTTCATTCTTATCCACCCTCCTCCCTTTTCCTAGACTTCTCCCTGACTCCTTCTTCCCTCCCTTCTAACCCCACCCCCTTATCATGGCCCTTCCCCCCCTTCTACTGCCCGTAGGATATGATCGATTTTTATACTCAATGTTGTAGGTTATTTCTTCCTCGAACCAAGATTGATGAGAATAGATCTCATGCAGTGCTCCTCTCCCTCCCTTCTTTCCCTCTATTATTATAAGTTTTATGTCTCTTCTTGATAGAGTCCTATATTTAACTGGTTGTGCTATTCCCTCCTTGCACCAGAACCAGTAAGTGAAAAGCTCATATAATGGTACCTCCCTCTCTTCTTTCCCTCTACTATATTGCTTTTATGCCTCTCTGTGTAGCACAGTTTACCCTTTTCTGCTACATTCTTGCCTCTTCTTCCATCACAGTCCCTTAATAAGGAATTTTATCATCATTTTGCATAGTTTATAGCCACACCTTCTATTTGTCTATATCCCATTTAGATGTTGCCATAGGTATAGAGTTCACAATGTTAACAGGCATCAGCTTCCCATATAGGGATGTAAACAGTTTGCTCTTGTTAAATTACAAGTTGTGTGTGTGTGTGTGTGTGTGTGTGTGTTGCCTTATTTACCTTTCTGTGTCTCTCCTGGGTCTTATAATTGGAGGTTGAATTTTCCATTGAGCTCTGGCTTTTCCATCAGGAAGATCTGGAATTCTGTCACTGAATGTCCATCTCCTAGTCTGGTAGATTATGCTCAGTCTTGCTGGATAGGTCATCCTTGGTTGTAGCCCAAGCTCTTTTGCCTTGCAAAAAATCAATATTCCACTTTCTCCAATCTTTCAGCATTGAGGCTGCCAGATCCTCTGGGATCCTCACTGTGGTTTCACAATATCTGAATTGTTTCTTTCTGGCCACTTGTAGTATTTTCTCCTTTACCTGATAGTTCTGGAGTCTGGCAACAAGGTTTTATGGACTTTTCAATTTGGGATCTCTTTCAAGAGGTGTCCAGTGGAATCTCCTGATTTCTATTTTACCCTCTGGTTCTAGGATCTCGGGGCAATTTTCCTTGATGAGCTTTTGGAAGATACTGTCCAGACTCATTTTTTCATCATGATTTTCTGGTAGATGTTGTAGGTTATTTCTTCCTCGAACCAAGATTGATGAGAAAAATCATTCTCAGATTGTCTCTCCTGGATCTGTTTTCTAGGTCAGTTATTTTTCCATTGAGATATTTTACCTCTTCTTTCTAATTTTTTAGTCTTCATGTTTTGTTTGACTGATTCTTGGTTCCTCATAGAGTCGTTGGCTTCAATTTGGTTAAGTCTAGCTAATTATTTTAGCTAATTATTCTCCTCAGTTAGTTTTTGAAGCTCCTTTTCCATATGCGCAGATTTCATTTTTAGTTCACACATTTTACTTTTTAAGGAGCTGTTCTCTTCATTGTAATGTTTTTCTAATTTTGCGATTTTGTTTTTATAAGTGGTGTTGGTTTTAACTGCTACCTCTCTAAGTTGGATTTATTTTTTTTTATTTTTTTAAATCTTAATTTATTTTCTTGGTTACATCATTCATTTCCACAAGGTTTTGAGTTACAAATTTTCTCCCCTTTTTGCCCCCACCCCCCAGCCCAGAACATTGATCCCACTGTAAGACCCCTCCCACAATCTGTTCCCTTTTATGCCCTCCTCCAACACCTCTCTAGCTTTCTAGCAGGGCAGGGAGCTCCTCCCTGCCCCTGTCCCTGTATGTACTATTTCCCAGTTGCATTTAATTGTATAGCTTTAAATACTGGATTCTTGCAATTCCTCCCCTGTCACCCACTCCCACTGGGAGGA
>CM053595.1:72363117-72381608 GCA_028646575.1 Pseudocheirus occidentalis | reverse complement strand
TTTGGGGCTCAGTGTTATGGTTTCTGAATAAAGACCTTGGTTCTGCCTTCCATGTGGAGAGTTTGCTACATTTTGTGATCCAAAACTATACCAGCATATTCATAACCATCATGGGTGTTGTGAATATCTCATTATTGATACAGATTCTAGGAGGGGAACACATAGACCATGATTCTCTTCCACCAGCAGAGGATTCTTGAATATGTGGTTGACTCTTCAAGGGGGAAGATAACTTTTGAGAATCAGAAGTTGAAATTTAGCCAGGTAGAAATCATTAATGTGGCCAAGGAGTACTCTATTAAAGTACCCATCAAAGGATGGCTTTCAAATAGATTTAATGAGAGTAAAGGAACATTAGGGCACATTGTCTGAACTGGAAGTGATATTTCCTCCTGGGAAAAGAGAAATCTCTTCTTAAACTTCAGAAGATACTGATGTTACTTTTTAAGTTCTCATTTCCTTTCCAATCCCTTTTACTGGAATCTCAGAAAAAAGAGAAATCAAATAACAATCTAAAAATACAGGAATGGGGAGGTCACATCATTGGTTCCAGGGTTCCACTCTGAAGACATCTACTTAATACATTGTCAGTTTAAGAGAAAGAAACTGATACTACCCATCTTTAGCATTTTGGTACCTGTTTTACAATTTGGCCAATTCTAATTTTTAAGGAATTGTTTTCTTAAGTATTTCTTGTAACCTCTTTTACCAAGCTGTTAATTCTCTTTTCCATAATTTATTGCATAACTCTTATTTTTTCCTATTTCTCTTCTTTAATTCTTATTTGATGAAAAATTATTTTATGGTCTTCTAAAAATGTCTTTATCGCTTCTAAGAATTCATGTTGGTCTTGTGTCCAATCTACAGTTTCTTTGAGGCTTTGCTTTTAGATGTTTTCAGGTTATTGTCTTCTTTTGAGTTTGTCTTGAGCTTCTCCATCAGTGTTAGGTTCTATTCAACTTGGAGGTGGGGCATGGAATGTCTAATCTGATATTCTGTCTTTAATGACCTTCTGCTGTTTTCACAGTTCACTCTGGCTCCTTATTAGTTTTTAGTTCTTCCAAAATAATACGAGCTGAGGAGAAGTTTGTTCACTGGCCTCCTCTGCAAGTTCCTGACCTGTTTTTGGTCTACTGAGTTGTGTGTGGCTGAATTTCCATAAACTGCTCCTGGGCTCAGTCATGATTATCTAGCTGTGTGATTTAGCAGATTCAGAGCAACTGAACTTCTGGGTCCCCCTTGGTTTTGGTTTCCTGTCCTGGTTCATTCCACTGCAGGCTTATGGGCAGGTCTAAAGGTTAGAGCCAAGTTCCTACTCTGTTCATGGGCTACAAAGAGCTATGTTCTTGAAACTTGTTTCTTATTCCTTACATAGGAAGAGTTTCTGCCTCCTCGCTATTTCTGTTACTGCTCCTCTATGCCCTGTAACTATGTCCCAAAATTTGTAATGGGTTACAGAGCTGCCAGATGGCACTTATTACTGTTCCAGGGGTCTCCTGTTGTGGCACTGCTACTGCTCCTCTATGCTCACCTTAGTGTCTAAAGAAGCTGCCCTGGGTTGGAAAAAATGACTCACTGTGACTTTTTTCTTATTTTTCTTGATCAGAATTCAATTTCATGCTCTTCATTAGTCATCATGGGGGAGCATGAGAAGGAAGTATTAATTAAGCAAAACTTCTGACTCTCACTCCAGCCCTCTGAGGTTACCAATCTTCAAGATCCCAAGAGTTATTTTTAGACCAGAGAAGCTCATCCAAATTATAGTGGGATTGATTCTGTATGTGGCCTGCTTGTTAAATCACAGATTGTTAGAACACATAAAGTGTTAAGAGTTGTGAGGTACTACATAGGCTCATAGATTTAGAGTTGTAATTGACTTCAGAGGTCATATAATCCAATTTTACAAATAAACTGATGCTCAGAGAGAGGTTAAATGATTTGTCCAAACTCACATAGGCAATCAGCAGCAAAATCAGGATTTGAATGGAAGTCCTTTGACTTCACATTCATTGCTTTTGGGACATCCTGATTATAGGTAAATATAGATATATACACACATATATAGTAATTTTATAGGAATAATAACACATGCTATCTCATAAAAGGGGAAGTTAGAAAAATGCTCTGCATGCCCTAAAATGCTCTACAAATGGAAATTATTGGTATAGCACAGAATTGACTTCATATGTCAAGTTGCTACTCTTATAATACAAAATGTCAGAGCTGGAAGGAATTTTAGAATGTTGTCTTGGAATAGGAAGGGACCTCAATTCAACTGAATATTTATGCATTGAAATTTATTAAGATCCTATTATTCAATCTAGTATATAGAGTATTAGAACATAAAACCTAGAAGAGATCCTAGAACATTAGGGATGTAATGTATCATCTTGTCCATTGCCCTCCATTTTATACATGAGGAAACCTGTTCAGAGACAAAATCCATTCCAAGGTCCAATAGCCAGTTAGTAGCAGAACTAGTACTAGGTTTCCAGACTTATAAGTCAGTATTCTTTCCACTATACCTGTACTGCTGTCTCTCTTCATAATAACCAGACTGAGTGGCTTGTCTCTGTCATCTGGTTTAGTGTCTCCTTACCACTTTTTGGGACCAGACTTTACTTCTTTGCCATAATCTTTCATTTTTCTTATTTTTATTTTGCTTTTCTGGAGAGGGTAAGGCAGGACAATTGGGGTAAAGTAACTTGCCCAAGGTCACATAGCTAGTAAATGTTAAGTGTCTGAGGCCAGATTTGAACTCAGGTCCTCCTGACTCCAGAGCCGGTGCTCTATTCATTGTGCCACCCTGGAATTAATTGTCTTCCTGGAATTAATCTGACTTCTTATTCATATTGTGTTTCTCTAGTGTCAAGAAAACTCATTTTCTTGTGGTCAAATTTAGCTTCAGACACTTACTAGCAATGTGACCCTATACAAGTCACTTAACCCTGTTTGTCTCAGTTTTCTCTTCCATAAAATGAGCTAGAGAAGGAAATGGAAAACCGCTCCAGTATCTCTGCCAAGAAAATCCCAAATGGGGTCACACAGAGTTGGGCATGAGAAAGCAACTGAACAGCAGCAGCAATAACAGTGCACCCAGGCCTAACTTGCCTTGAAACTCAGTTCTGCCCAGCTGGTTGGCCACCACTGCTCTTCCATGCTAACTGGGCCAGAAACTTTTGTTGAGATCCTAACAAGTGTCCTCCTTTCTGTGCACCACACTTTAGGAGGGGTGTTGAGAATTTGAAACTATCCAGAAGAGGGTAACTAGGTTGGGGAAAGGTCTTGCCATAATACCACAAGAGGATCAATTGAAGACATTATTGATGTTTAGTATGGAGAAGAGGCTTTTTGTTGGTTTTGTTTTCATTTCTAATGGGGAAGAAAGGAAGGGAAGGAGCATGATAAACTTCTTCCATTGGGTTCAATTGATACTTCTGTTGTGTGGAACAGGGACAATTCCTGTGGTTTCCTTGGTATAGGAAACTACCAGGTTAGGAATCTTACTGAACCGATGTAGGTCAGTCCCTTCTCTGCAATGTATAGTCTCAGAGGGTTGCCTAGAGCAGAGCTGTCAGGCATGTGGCCAGTAGACTGCATGTGGCCCACTACACTCCCTGCCAACCCATATTTAAATAGAATTGGGAAATATTTAACAAAATAAAGAAACATTACAACGAAACAGAGAATAATATATTTTACAACTAAGTCAATGCACAGCCTGTAGAGATCCTTATGGGGAAACTGTTGTTGTTCTATTGTTCAGTTCTGTCTGACTCTTTGTGACCCCATGGACAAATTCTGCCCAAGGGGTTTTCTTGGCAAAGATACTAGAGTGATTTACCATTTCCTTCTCCAGTGGATTAAGGCAGGTAGACATTAAGTGACTTATCCAGGGTCACACAGCACATAAGTGTCTGAGGCTAGATTAGAAATCAGGTCTTCCTGACTCCAGACCCAGTTCACTAAACTACCTATCGGCCTCCTATGTACAGATTAGTGGCCCCATTTCAATTTGAATTTGATACCCTGTCCTACAGCATGAAAAGGTTAAATGACTTGCCCAGGTTCACACTGCTAGTGTGTGTCAGAGGTGGAATATGCGACCACTCTGTGCATTACTATTTGCTTTGAATGTATTTTACATTGACTTAATGAAGTACTTTTTTTTTTACTCCAGTAGAATATAAGTTCCTTGAGGGGGACTGTTTTCATTATTGTCTTTTATATCCTCAGTTACTTGTTCAGAAATTTTTTTCTTTTTTGTTTTTTGGGCGGGGTAAGGCAGGGCAATTGGGGTTAAGTGTGTAGCCCAAGGTCACAAGGCTAGTAGGTGTTAAGTGTGTGAGGTCAAATTTGAACTCAGATCCTCCTGACTCCAGGGCCAGTGCTCTACTCACTGCACCACCTAGCCACCCCATTAGTTCAGAATTTTCCGATTTGGAAAGGAGTTTAGAATCCATGTAGTCTAACAGGGACGGGGGCACCTGCAGTCTTGAGGCCACATGTGGCCCTGAGGTTGCAGGCTCTCTATCTCTGGATTCTAACCCATACCTGAACAACAGTCCCTTCTATAACTTTCCCAACAAGTAGTTGTCAAACCTTTCCTTGCAGACTTTAGGTAATGGAAAACTGACTAGTAAGGGGTTTGGCACAGTGAATAGAGCACTGAGCCTGCAGTCAGGAAAACCCAAGTTCAAATTCAGCTTTAGGCACTAAAGCTGACCTTGGGAAAGTCACTTAATATCTGCCTGCTTCAGTTTCCTCAGTTGTAAAAATGGTAATAACAATAGCCTCACAGGGTTAATGTGAATACCAAAAGGGAAACTTATTTATAGTACTTAACACAGTACTTGGCATGTTATAGGTGCTTAATACATGCTCATTCCCTTTCCCTTCCCCACCTCCTACTTCTCAATTATATATTGCGTGTGTGTATGTGGGGGTGGATCTCCCAGTGTATGTTGTACCAGATGGCCTCTGACTTTCCCTTTTACTCTTTGTTTCTGAGATGTGCTCATCCATCAGCTATCCCCTATGCTACAGTCCAGGGTCCTAGGGTCCAGCAGAGCTGCCCCAATAGAATTATTTTAAAACCATTCCCACCTCCATCAGCCTATATTCTGGTGCCTAGGCAAGGCTGCAGAGGACTCAGTGGCCTACAAGAGTGAAGAAGACTTCTGCATGCTTCAGTCCAATGTTTCTTTAGCCTTGAACTTCCTCAGGAAAAAAGCTTTCAGAGTAAACAGTGTAGGAGAGCTTACTGGATAGCGTGGCTGCTGCCTCGTCGTGTGCAGAGGGAACCAGTGACTGGCATAAGTGTATCTGGGGTTGGGCTGATTGTACCCAGGGCTGTCTGGGCTTTATTTGATCATATCTGTAGTGAAGTCTGGGGTCCACATAAAGGGACGAATTTCAGATTTTAAGCACGATATGGCATAGAGAGCACTAGACTTGGAGTCAGGAGACCTGATTGAGGATCTGGCTTTGCTGTTTACCACTTATGTGACTCAGGGCAAGAAATTTCACTTCTGAGCTTCAGTTTCCTCCTCTGTCAAATAGAGACAGCATTACTCTGTGTCCAACCTCCCAGTCTTGTTGAGATGACCCTCTAATCCAGTGGAGAATCAGATGAGAAAAGGATGAAAGGCATTTGGGAACCATAAAGCTCCCTATAAAATAAGGGAGACCGATTCACCTCTCTGGATCTCAGGTTTCTCATCTGTAAAGTAATGGCTTTTGGAATAAATTATCTCTGAAGTCCTTTGTAGTTCTAAATGCCATGATTCTTTGATGATTGTCAGGAAGGGCTCCTTTGCCTTTCATTTGTTAGTGTCCCCCAACAGCATTTTGTATGTCTGTGTTATTTACTCAGACATGCACACACACACACACACACACACACACATACACACACCTCTCTCTACATATATATGTGTGTGTACATACATACACATATAGCGTATCTCAAATCAGTGCAGTTTTGAGCTATGAAATTTACATTTGTATATGATATCTATATAAATTATAAACATATTATATTATAGAGCATTATTTATTATATGGCACAATCTAGCATATTATTTCTATGTTTATATTTAAATATATTATAAATTTATAAATACATATGTTTATCTGTGTGTGTATATGGATACTGGTTATTCCCAAAGTCTTAGTGTAGTTTAAGCCACTGAATCTTAAATCTCTTAGGCTACTCTATTTGTGTGTGTATACACATGTATGTACAGACACATATATGTACACACATGCACGTATAGCCCTCATGAATTTTATGGGGATAATGATACTTGTTCTGTCTGGTACAGAAGTAGTTTGAAAATGCTTTGCAAACTCTAAAATGCTATACAAATGATAGTTGTTGGTATGGTATAGACTTATCTGTGGGTAATTGTGAACATATATCTTCGTAGAGGACTGTAAGCTCCTCAAGGGAAGGGATTGCCTCATTTTTGTATTTATATCTCCAGCCTTTAGCACTTAATAAATGCTTGTTGACTGACTACAAAATGAATCAATTCCCATTTCCTTGTCAGGACAGGGACTCCTTGGACAAACTGTGACAGGAATAGGACTCAGAGGTAAACACCCATGCTGACAGAGCCTTAAAGGTCTGTGATTGCTCTCTGGAAAGCTCAGCTGTTTATTTTGGGAGCCCTTCAAGCTTAGTACACTTGGTGCTGAAAGACAGCTTGGATTTTTAGATTTCATCTTCATTCCTATAAAAAGAGAGAGACTAATTTTGGTTCAAATATCGCAAGTCAAATGAGGATAGCCTGGCTCCAGTCTGGTCTCCAAAAAATAATCCTCACAGCAAAACATGGAAAGAGACACTTCAATCATTTCAAGTCTGAATTTAAACATCCTCAGAAAAATGGAGAAAAGCTTTGCCTTTGGAAGTTGGTTATTGTGAAAAAGCAACAGCCTAGTTGGTAAAAGCCCAAGGACCAAGGTTGTCATATACAACTATACCTCATCTACTAAACTGATAATAAAGTAATTTGCATTTTACAAATTGCTTTCCTATCCATTATCTGACTTGATCTTTTGGAAATCTTTTGGGGGGTAATTTAGGATTAGGATTAGAAGCCATAGGATCTTAGAGTTGGAAAGGGCCTTCAAAGGTCATCTAGTCTAATACTTACCCAAAGCGTAGATTCCTTCAATGTTCCTTACAAGCAGTTACTGATTTCCAAATAAGCCATCAGTAATGGGGATCTCACTGCCCAATGAAAAAGATCATGCCATTATTGTATAACTCTGATTTTTGGTGAGCATCATGGATTTAATGTTCTATTAGAGGCATACAACATGGATACAAATAGGGAAAGATTGAGCACTAACAATTGGGGAGATCAGAGAAAGCTACCCTTGGTAGATGGAATATGAGCAAACATTTGAAGGAAAGTAGGGTTTCTAAGAAGTAGAGAGGAGGAAGGAAAGCATTCCAGGATGGAGGGCAGTCCATGTAAAGGCATGGAGTAGGAGATGAATTACTGAATTCATGGAACAGCAAGTAGGTCAATAAGGTTGTGATCTAGAGTGAATGAGGTAGTAATGTGACCCAGAGTCAGATTGTGAGGTGCCCTAAGCCAAATAGAAGAGATTGTATTTTATACTATTGGCAACAGGAACCCTCACTGAACTTTCTTGAGCAAAAGAATGACATAGCCCAATTGCTTTTTTCAGAAAATTATTTTATTAGAGAAGGCCAATAAGACTGTTTGTAATAGGATTTGGAGTTGGAAGGGACCTTCGGGGTTATTTAGTCCAGCTCCCTATTTTACAGATGAAAAAAAACCAAGTCACACTGGTGAGCGTTACACATTTAATATGTCTGAAGCAATATCTGGACCAAGCTTTTCCCGACTGCAATCTCAGCTCTCCATCCAGTCTACTACTCAGCCACTTCTAGTCCAGGAGAGAGGTGATGAGCGCCTGAATTATTAGAGTGGTGGCTCTGGGTATGGAAATATGAGGGTAGATAAGAGGAATTCTAAGGAGGTACAGTAAATAAGACTTAGCAACTCATCATTTATGGTCAGTGTATGAGAGAGAGGGAAGAGTCAAGGTTGTGTATCTAGCTGATAAGCAGGACAGGAATGCCCTCAGAACAAATAGGAACATCTGGAGGAGGGATGGATTTAGTTCCTCATAGGCCCTAGGGGAAGATGAAGTTCATTTTGTACATGTAAAGTTTAAGATGACTATGAGCCCCCCTTGCAAAGATGTCTAACAGGCAGTTGGTGATGCAAGATTTGAACTCAGGAAGGAAACAAGGAGTAGCTAGATCAATCCAAGGTCCTTTGCATAGAGAGTATAGTTGAACTCAGGGGAGCTGATGAGATCATCAAACAATGGGGATGGGTAGAGGGAAAATAAGACTGTGAAAGACTATAATAAGGGAGCAGGACATGGATGATGATCCAGTAACTCAGACTAAGAAGAGGCAGTCAGAAAAGTAAGCCAAGGTCCAGAAGACAGCAGTAACTCAGGAGGAACAATTATCTTGGAGCAGGGGGAAAGTCAACAGTGGCAAATATTATGGAGAAGTCAAACAGGCTGAGGACTGAGAATAGGCTATTGGATATAAAGGGATTTTATAGCCACGAGGCCTCTTTTTCTTGGCAAAGCATAAGGCAGCTTTCTCTTTTCAGATGGAGTGGGAAAAGAGGGTGTAGGAGACTTGAGGGGAAGTGAGAAAGTTTGTAATGTCCATTTCAGGGAAGGTGATAGAGTCAATTGGGGAATAATAAAAAGATTGCTCTGCAGTAGTGAGGGACCACTTGAGATTAGATAACAGGAGTTTGTCCTGGACCCCACTGACATGGTTTTATGATATCTTTGGCAACTCTTGATTGAGAGGGAAAGGTAATTGATGAAGGTACTGTACAAAACCCAAGGCTAAAGTTTGGCAAGGCATGAATAGCAATAGGAAAAAAAGTAGTAATAGGAAAAAGAAGTAAAGGCTTTAAGAGTAGATGATATTTATAGTTGTAGTGGCTAATTACGGGGCCAAGATCAGGAAGGAAGAAATGTGAGGGTGGGTGACTTGGAAACTTTGTACAAGTAGAGTTAATGGAGGTTACAGTGAAGAATATATTAAGAGGAAATGAAGCAAAGGGAGAAATGGATAAGAGGAGGTTATGGTCAGAGAGAAGAATTTAAGAATTCTTAATAATGTTGGTGGAACATGTCTGGAGAATAATGGGATCTGGAGTATAAACATCCCTGTGTTTGAGTTGGAATTAAGCTAAGTTAGAGGTTCATGGAAGCTGAGGGAAATGGTGAATTGGGAAGACAGGTTATTTGATGGGATATCAACACATATATTGAGGTCCACAAATATAAAAGTAAGGGTTAAGGTGGAGAGAAATACTATGGGGCGAATACTGATCTTTTCATAAGAAGGACAATGATCTGGGTTCTAACTGATAACTGCTTCCATGACCCAGAGAAAATGGTGTTTTTTCATGGTATGAATCTCAAAGAAGAGGTTACTGAGTAATGGCATCAGGGTTTGGGTCCAGAAGTGATGGCAAATGATGGTAAAAGTCCAGAAGTATAGGACTATTTCTCTTCCTCACCTAGGTCAGGGGACATAAAAAGAAGGTCTATCCACTACTAGAAATAATGTCCATGGATGCAGTATCAT
Source organism: Pseudocheirus occidentalis (assembly GCA_028646575.1). Taxonomy (NCBI): domain Eukaryota; kingdom Metazoa; phylum Chordata; class Mammalia; order Diprotodontia; family Pseudocheiridae; genus Pseudocheirus; species Pseudocheirus occidentalis. The sequence continues at coordinate 72,371,935 of CM053595.1, read as the reverse complement.
TTAGGGGCAACCAGGTTTCTGTGAGTGCAAGAAGATGGACCTATATGAAGAAAGGGTATAAGAGGAAAGTGAGGCTATTATAATGGACTTGTCCCCCTTTTTTTCAGGGGACCCAGTGAACACAGAGGGCAGCATTCATTATGGATTGTGGAAGGATAAAGCTAAAGTAGATGGGGATGAGGATGGTGCAATGGTTCCAAGTGAAGGAGTTTTGGGCCTAGGCAGCCAGTGATTCTCAGTTACTGAGATTAGGAAAAGGGTTCTTTCCCCTCACCAAACACAAAGGAGCACAGAAGATTAGGCCTGGGTTTAGTTACTGCTAAACTTTTACATTCACAAAGTATCTTTGTGACTCATTCAGGTCCATATCGCTTCGCTTCTGGATTATTTCACTGGTCTCTTAATCGATCTTCCTGCTTTCAATCTACCCTTTCTCCTCTCCTATACATCTTCCACACAACTGCTCAAATAATCTTCCTAATGTATAGGTCTGATCATATAAAGATACTTTAGTGATTCATTATTGCCTCAAGACTGAATACAAACTAAATGTTTGGTATTTCATGTCCTTAATGACCTGACTTCAATCTACCTATCCAGACTGATGAATGAATCAATCAATGAATCAATGAGCTATCATTGATAGGCATTGATAGGCAATCAGGCAGTTAGGTGGCATGGTGGATAGAACACTGTACCTGGGGTCAGGAAGACTTGAGTTCAAATTTGGCTTTAGACATTTACTCATTGTGTGACCCTGGGGAGGTCACTTTACCTCTGTCTGCCTCAGTTTCCTCACTAGTAAAATAGGGATAAAATGAAGGTAAAATGAAATAATATATGTAAACCCCCTTGCAAATAATGAAGTGTTACATAAATGCTATTTTTATTATTATGAATGAGAAATTAAATATTAAGCACTATATGATGGGCATACAAATACAAAAAGTGAGTTGGTATCTGTTTATATTAATTGAAAGAGACAACACATAAAAGAAAATTCACCTGCAGGGCAGAGGACTACCATGGCATCTAAGCTGTGTGAACAGTCACATGATTTCCCTTTCCATAGTCTACTTTCAAGTCACATACAACAAACCATCTCCTGTCTCCTTGTTTTTCTGCCATCTCTGTATCTAGAATGCTTTCCCTCTTCACCTCTTTCTTTTGAAATCCTCAATTACTTTTAAGTCTTAGCTCATTTATGGATCCTTAAATGAGGCCTTTTTTGATTGCCCTAGGTTTAAGTGTACTACTCATATACCCATATCCCATAATTTGCTTCGTATTGACTTATGTATGTATATATATATATATACATACATATATATATGTATATATGATGTTCCCCCTAATAGAATGAGAGCTCTTTAAGAAAAAATGAATTTTGTATCCTGCGGCTAGCATGGTCATTTATTCATAGGAAGCAATCTGCTATAGACAGCTAGATAATTCTAAGCTAGGTAATACTAAGTCTGAAATCAGGAAAACTTGAGTTTAAATTTGACTTCAGACTAGCTATGCGACCTTGGGTAAGTAACTGAACTTTTGTTTACCTCAGTTCCAACTGTAAAATGGGGAATAAAATCATCATATACTTCCCAGAATTGTTGTGAGGATTAAATAAGGTATTTATAAAGTGCTTAGCACAGGTTCAGGTATATAGTAGGTGCCACATAAATGTTTATTTCCTTCCCCTTCTCTCCTCCCTTCATTCTTTTTTTTTTTTTTGGAGGGCAGTTGGGGTTAAGAGACTTGCCCAAAGTCACACGGCTAGTTTTTGTGTGTGTGTGTCAAGTGTCTGAGGCTGGATTTGAACTCACATCCTCCTGACTTTAGGGTCGGTGCTCTATTCACTGTGCCACCTAGCCGCCCCTCCTCCCTTCATTCTTGAAACTGATCAGTCTTATGCTACAGCTTCCATGCACAACCCCTCATCAAATACTTGAAGACAGTGATCACAGCCTGTCTGCATCTTCACTGAGCTAAACCACCTCATTTGCTTCAGAGGCAGCAGCTATTATCCCTGTTTCACAGACAAAGAAACACAAAAATACCACATGACTTGCTCAAGGCCATGTGGTGAAAGAGCCAAAAATAGAGTATAGGTTTCTATAAACTCCTCCTTGTTTCTAAAAAAGGTTTGTGAAATAATATACATGAGTGAATCTCATTTGGACATCACAACAACTGCATGAGTCAGTCCTACAGATAAACTCTAATTGAAGAGGAAGAAATTGAGACTCAGAGATGTTACTGTAACATCTTCAGTTTTATTTATTCTGAACTTTGCAAACATAAAAAATGAACATTTACATAAAAGGGGGGTTACATGTGAAGCTGTGAATCTATGTTATATAAAACTTGCTTTTTAAAAAGTATATTGTAAAGTCAACATGTTGCTTTCAAACTGTCTTCCTTGTCTGTGATTCCTTCTATTCTCTTCTATGTATATTTTTAAAAAATGCTTCAATAACTTTCTTTTCTTCCTTTCTTTGATATCATTATTCATAGCTCTCCCAGTTTTTCTGTCCCTATGAGGAAAAACACAGTCTTTATAACAAATAAGCAATCAAACAAAAGCATCCACATTTACCAAGCCGCCACCTCCCTGCCCTCCCCAAAGTGTGTGTCTCGCTCTTCACCTTGAGCCTCTTCTCCCTTTCTCAGGAGGTTGGTTATTTCTTGATTACATTTTGACTTCCACATGGAAAACACAATTGAGACTCTAGAGTTGGGAGGAGACCTGGAGACCATGTAGTTCAGCTTCCTCAATTTACAGATGATCAATCAAGACTCAGAGGGGAGAAATATCTTGACCAAGATCATACCAGTAATTGGTAACAGAGATGGGATTCTTATGCCCTTTCTATTATACCTTCCCATCTCTGTCACACTCTTCAATTTCCTCTTAACGATGCCCTATCACAGTTCAAGGAACTGCATAAATGATTTAGAGACATTCTTGTAGCCATAAATGTCTTTAAAGTTTCTGCCTTAGGTGCCCTTTCCTTTAAAAGATCCAAGATTGGGATAGCAAAATCTTACTGTATCAGTCAATCAATAAGAATTCATTAAGTGTTTAATATGTGCCAGGACTTGAGAGAACAAAGACAAGAATGAATCAATGTCTGTCCTCAAGGAACTTACATTTAGATGTGGGATACAACATGTATATGTGTAATTGTATACAAAATAAAAATAATTTGGGGGGGATATGAACTAAGGGATAGCTAAGGAGAAGGAAATCAGGAAAACTAAAACTTGAAAGTGGGACTGGATCTGAGTTTTAAGGAAAGCAGAATCAAATAGGCATAAACGAGGAGGGAATACTTTCAGAAATGAGGAACAGCTTGTACATAGGCTTAACATTGGAAACAGACTGTCATTTGTGAGGGACCACAAGGGGGGGTCAGTCTAGGTCGACCATTGGATCATAGAATGTATGACATGGAGAAATGTAGAGTGAATCTAGACATCATTATTGCCAGTATTCCATGTGAAAGAACTTTTTATGTGTTTTCTATGGAAAATATCTCTCAGCCAGAGAAGGCAGCACAATATAGTGGAAAGAACACTATTTTTGGAGTCAGAATACTTTTTACAGCTCCCCATTTTTTTTTCATTTAGTAATTGTGTGACCCTGAGGAAACTATGCCTTTGATCCTCAGTTTCCCCATCTGTAAAATAGGGATAATAATGTATGATCATTGCAAAGAAAATATTTTGTGACCAAAGTAATGGAAAGGGAAACCCCTAGCAACACAAATTAATGAATAAAGAAAATAGAAGAATATGAATTGATGTAGTAGATAATTTTGATTCCAGAGAACAGATAAGAATCATCTCACATTCAAATAGCACTTTAAAGTCTTCAAAGATCTACATGTACATTAGCTCATTTGATTCTTATAACAACACTGTGATTTGGTAGTTATTATTATTATCCTCATTTTATTACTGAGGAAGAGAGGTAAGATGACTTTTCTAGGATCACTTAGTAAGTGTGTGAAAAGAAATTCAGATTCTGGAATATCTGACTCCAAGGAAAGAATGATGATGTTGCATTTCCCTTCTCTCAAAAAAAAAAGTGGTGGACTATGGGTTCTGAGTGTTGAAAACACTCTCAGACCAGGTCAGTGTGTTGGATGATTTCGCTTAACTAGTTCTGTGTTACAAAGAAGCATTCTATAGGGGAGAGAGATTATTAGGTAGTAACCATGATATAAAAAATCCAAAACTTCAATAAAATTGCTTAAGAAAAGGGAAGCCTTCAAAAAAGCTTGAAGGGCTATATAAATGTGAGCTATTGCTGTGATGATGATGAGTCTTTGATTGTGTTTCCTGACTTGTAAATAGCATGCGCCTATAGAATCTCCACTGCCAGATGAATTCTACTCATTGTAGAAAAGGGAGCTATACTTATTATTTCAGGGGGCCAAGGGGTGGCATCATTAAAAAAAACACTGAAGCAAAACACAAAAATAACTAAAATATGGCAAAAAGTGTATCCTTTCCTGGATTTCCATTATGCAACTGCCTGAGGGAAAGAGGAGAAGAGAGGCCAGGTTTCCCACACTGATACACTGTTTGATAAAGTGTGATAAAGACTTAGAAAAATTGACAGATTAAATTGGAATAAGAGCCAAGGATGTTTGCTCCCAGAAAGCTATTAAAAGCAATTTGATTGAGCTGGGGGTTTTAGTAAGAACGTTTGGGGCTTTGGTGTTCTCTCTTCAGATACTACTAAGGACAAAAGGAAGTGGAGGGGGTGCTGGGGAGGGGGGAAGTCGCTAAAAGAGGAATCATTTCCCCAACTGTAAAACCATTGTTCCGATGGTAGAAATAATCACATGGAATTTGGGGATGAAAATGAGATCACTAGGAAGAAACAGATCCGGAATTAAAGGTCTCTGTGGAGGAGGATGGTGGGAGAAGGGGGAAGGAGTCTGAGGAAGAGAGAGACTGAGCTGCAAAGCAAAGGACGCTAGCCTGGCAGTCAAGAGACACAGCCTTGATCCAGCTGCCAGACATGAGCTAGTGTAGTGTTGTGGAAAAATAACTGCATTTGGAAGGATAACCTGAATGTCAATTTTCATGCTGAAAAATAGGTATAGACCTTGAGTAAGGGAGATTTGGAATCAAATTCTGCCTCTGACTGATACTTCCTAGTTCTGGCCATGGGTCGGTCATTTAAACTCTCTGAGCCTCAGTTTCCTCATCTGTGGTATAGGGATAATAATACTTGTAATACCTCAAAAAATGGTTGTAAAGATCAAAAGATATATATATATATATATAAACATACATACACTTACACACATATTATATATGTATACATATGCACATATACATATAGGTGTGCATATATGTACACATATGTGTGTAGTCAAAAACCTTGAAGTTATATATAAATGATGATGATATGATGATGATGATCTATTGCTCTGCAACAAGCTATTGCCTTGGACAAGTCATTTTTCTTCTTTGGACTTGGTTTTCTTTTCCACAAAAATTAGGGAGCTGAATTCTATTCCTTAAGCCCTATAAAATTCTAATAATCTATGTTCTTTAGTCTTTTCCAATCCCAGTGTTCCATGATTTTGCATTCTGTGTTTGAAGACCTTTCTAGATCTACTATCCTATACAATTGCCACATGGATCTCTTGCATTTTTACAGTGCTTTATACTATCCAAGTTGTACCCCAGCCTCTGTCCTACTCTAGATGGCAAATTAATCTTTCTACTTTCCCAAGTCTGTAACCTTAGGGTCATTTGGTACTCCTCCCTTTCTTTCACGACTACATGTCTAATCATTTGACAAGAACTGATAACTCTTACAATCCAATGTATCTCGCATCTACCCCCTTTTCTCTAGTCACAGTCATAACCTTAGTCCTTAGCAATTCAGCTCTTGTCTAGACTATTGCAAAGGACTTCTAAATATCCTTTCTGCCTCTCATCTCTCTCCTTTTCCCTCCATCTTTCACATAGCTACTCTAAGTTTTCCCAAAGCACAGATCTGACCACATTGCTTCCATTTTCAAAACCTTGAGGCTGTTTCCTATTGCTTGTAGTATAAAACACCAGTCTGAAAACAGCTTACCTTTCTAATTCATTTAACCTCATTGCTCTTCATATAATATAAATTCCGCTCAAATTGGACCACTAGCTATTAATTGAACTTAAAACTCTGTCTTCTACCTTGGTGCATTATCCCGTGCTTCACATGGAATCTTTTGTCATCTCGGCCGATTAAATTGCCCTTCTTTCAAACCTTCATTTAAGGCATTGACTTCTTTGTGTAGCTTTCCCTGGTCTTCCCAAGTGAGAGTGTTTTCTCCTTCCTTATTCCAATTGTAACCTGTCTGCATCTCTCTTTTGCCCTCAGTCATACTCTACCTGATCAGTGAGCTAGATGGTACTTAGTTACCTGTGTAGATATTATCTCCCAAATAGTAAAATTCAAACTACTTGAGGACAAGCAGTTGCCATTTTCATCTTTGTGCACCCAATGCCTATATTGTAGGGGAAATTAGAAAGTGTCTGTTGAATTAAATCACCACTTTATCTGAACTTCATAACAAACCCACGAGGTAAGCTAGGCGACCCATTTGATAGGTCAAGAAAATGAGACACAGAGAAAAGTGATTTGCTCAGGGGCACACAGAGTTAAGCAGTTAAGCATGAAATACAGCCTGAATCTTAGTCTGTTGCTCTTTCTACTCTTCTTCATTTATAGCTACTTGGTTTCATCAGTATGAAGGAATGAATAAAACATTTACCAAATGTTTACTGGGTACAGAACACCATGCTGACCATTGAAGATACAACTGGAAAAAATATGAAAGTCTTGACTCTTGAGAAGTACCCATTCTAATGAGAGAGAATACATCCATAGAAGGTTTCAGCAATAAGTCAGATGGAAAAGCCCCATGGTTCTTTGGTGTAGTGACAAAGCCAGTGGTAATGTTTCTTTTTTAATGCCATTTCCACTCATCAAATCAAATTTATGTTTCTGATATTGAATAATTTGGCAGTGCTAAGGATAGTGAAAACAAGAACTTCTTTTCTGGATCTTCAATAGATTGTAGTACTTGTAAGAACAGTTGCCAGGCTCCATCTCCATAAGAGTTACTATGTAGAAATCTCTGCTATTCCAGAGTCTCTTGGGTTCAGGATTATCTCCATTGGAGTCTAAGAGGAGATGGAAATCAAGACAGTATCAGTGGTTTGACTTGCATGGCACATACTGTCTCTTTATCCTTCTCTGAAGGTGACCTAGTGCTTCAGCTAAACCGGCTTGCCTGCTAGGTGGCTGGTAGTTGTTGGAGGTGATTAGCCCTTTCTCCATGGGAGCTTCATTGGATGATATCTTTGATGGCTGTGTGGAGCTGGGGCTCTTCTGAATGCTGCCACTCCCAGAGATCCTGTGCTCATATGCACCTGTTGATGGTAGTTGGCTGTTGCTGGTAATTAAGAAGATGGCACTATAAAGCAGCTGCCATAATGTAATGGGAGAGATGGGCAGGGAAGAAGCATTTATGTAGCACCAGCTATTAACCGGGCACTTTGTTAAGTATCTTACAGATATTATATCATTTTATCATCACAACAATCCTGTGAGGTATTATCATCATCCCTGTTTTACAGCTGAAGAAACTGAGCATAAGTGACTTGACCAGGATCATACAGAATAAATGCCTGAGCCTGAATTTGGACTTAGCTTTTCCTGATTCCAAGCCAGTGCTCTATCCACTGAGCCACCTGGATGCCTCCATTGTGTAACAGAAAGAATATTTGTTCTTTCGGAGTCAGAAGTTGTAGGTTCAAGTACAGGCTCTATCACTGAGAAGCTATGTGACTAGAAATGGAGTTGACCTCAGAGATCTATTATAACTGTGTTTCTCTGTCATATATCTATGAAAATTACTTTTCAAACTTTTATTAGATTTTACATTTAAAATTGAAGCAGTTGGAAGGGGCCAAGATGGCGGCATAGAAGCAGCAAAGCACCACAGCTCCCACACAAACAAGCTAAAAAACTCATAAAATGGGACGCTAAACAGATTTTCAAGCTCCAAAACTCTCCACAAGACAGAAAGCACATCTGTTGCTACAGGCAGCGCAGCAGGCGAGGCTCTTCACAGCAGTCTGGGACCCGCTGCCGAAACCAGAGCCGGGTCAAGCCCTGGGTAATTGGGTGGGGAGCCGCGTCTATAGGAGAGCAGATCGGCTGCACTGGAGGCACAATTACCACATCTATCAGGCCAGAAGACAAAAAGGCTAAGAGAAAGGTCAGAGGATTTTGCTAACTGGGGAGGAGAAGAGCGGGTCAGCCAAACTGCTCCAAGGGCAAGGAGGCAGCAGGAGGCCGCTGTGGCAGCAGGAACTTCTGAGAGCCACAGCGGCCCAAGTGGGCTGCTTCTGAGCCCTCGGCCTGCAGATAGGAGGGGGGCTGACACGATCCATCCAGGCCAAGGGCTCTTGCGTTGAGTGGCCTGGATCTGGATCATGGTCTTGAGTGGTGGTCCTGGAGTGCGCTTTCAGTGAACCAAGGCTGGGAGGTGGGGCTGCAGCAGCCCACTAAGAGCTCCGGCAGCTGTGAGGCCCCCAGCAATTTGGGACAGAGCTTTCCCCCTCCAGGAAGCAGAGTTCCACAGAGCTAAAAAACCAAGCAATTAATAGACTGGCCAACATGAGAAAAAGGAAGCAAGCTAGGAACAGCAGTAAAACTCTAGAATCCTTTTTTATGGACAAAAAAGACCAAAGCATGGAGCGGGAGGAAGACAGCTCAGTCAAAACTCCCTCACCAAAT